>JAKSZT010054138.1:15135634-15522508 GCA_026826555.1 Tolypeutes matacus
CTCCTCCCCCTCCCTTCCCTCCTCCCCCTCCTCCTCCTCCCCCTCCTCCCCCTCCTCCCCCTCCTCCTCCCCTCCTTTCCCTTTCTTGAATATATATATTTGAATGTATATATTATTTTCTACATCTGTATGCAAGCGATTCTAACCTCCAGCATCCTGGAACCAGGTCAGAAATTTCACCTTTCCGTTTTGTAGATGTATCAGACTATTTGCTTTCAGTGTATCTGCCTTGTGGCTCTGGGCTTTTATATTCCATTGCACTTCTTAAAAACGAATTTGGTCACAAAGAAGACAAAAGACAAAAGATTAATTGATTCTCATTCTGTAAAAAAAAAAAAATCCCCAATTTTCAAATCTGTGTACAAATGTAAGTCATCTTTGTGAATCCGTCATTTTAAAACCTTACTCTTTATTACTAATTTTAGTGATTGGTTATGAGATAGCTGAAACCTTTATACGAAAGATTGTGTGTTTTCTTCTGAAGCATAGTTTGGGCAAGGAGTACTGAGACGCTTCTGGCCCAGACTTGTGAACTTGGGGAGCAATTTTATCTCTCTAGGCCTCTTGTCACACGAGGAGCTTAGACTAGCTCATCTGCGAGGTTTCTTGCAGCCCTCAACCTCTGAGGGGTTGGCTCTCCTTTGTGGTTAAATCCAAAGCCACCTTGTTTGTATAATAACTTCAGTCATTCCCTCCTGGGCCCAGACCCCTTCCCAGGGAATCTGCATTGGAACAGCATGGAAGGATCTGAGCCCTGCCTGCACACTTTTCTCTACCACCCACAGAACAGCCTGGGAATTTTTAAGACAAGGAAAATAAGGGCAAACTAGAGTTGGCTGTTTTTTTTAAGGGATTGAATACCAATTCAGCCTGGAGAATTATTCCATTTCAACTTTATTGTTACAAAAGGCGACAGCTATATGCTGCAGTTCACCAGAAAGCACCGAGCTGGGGACTCTAGAAATAGCCTCCTCATCCATTTGTCACCACCCACTAAAATAATGAAAGATGGAGAACTTCTATTTTCACATTACTTCTAGGAAAATATTTTGACAGATTCAGTATGCTGTGAAGTGATAAGCTTTTGTTATGTGTATTCCAGATCATCTTGTTATCACTGGCTATATTGATGAGCTTAGTACCTTCTGAGCCAGTCATAAACAAAACAGAACAGTCAAAAACAACAACCAAAAAGACTGCCCTCATTCTGCCTTAAAGAATACGAAAAATTGACAGGTAGATAGCCATATTGATTCAATCCAGTTAGTAAATGCAGTGGGCCTTATAGATGAGTGATAAAACTCTTTATGGGTGTTATAAGTCTGCTTAGCATTTTTTTTTTAAATTGATGTGAAAGCAAACAATCTTTAACTATGTTTTAAAGATGTACTATGCTTGGATTACCAGATAGAGTTTATGACACAGGTGACAATAGTAAAACCCTATTACTTTGTATCTTTTATCATTGACAAAATGTTTTCATATGTTTTCAAAATTGTCTTATCTGGATCTTAACAGCGTCTGGGAATATCAACATTCCCTTTTTCAGATGCAGAAACTTAGTCTCAGAGAGGCTACCGGCCACTTGCCTAAGATCACCCAGCCAGAAAGTGACAAGGCCAGGACTAGAAGCCAGGTCTTCTGTGCCCTTACCTCGACCAGCGCCCAGTATACAATGTGCTACTGTATATATGTGGGTTAATTGTCTACAAGTAGTTTCTCTGCTGGCACCTAAGGAGCAAGAGAATAGAGTTGAATCCAGCTTCAGCTGGAATTCCCTTGCTGGGTTCATATTTTAAAAGTTTGGGGCCAAACATACCAAAAGAGCAATTTTTCTTATGATATTACAGGTCACAGTCATGTGCTTTTCATTTCCCAATATGGTGAGAAGTAGTGCTTTTGCAATATTCCTTAATGAGTAACATATGAGACTACTTGTTGCAGGGCCTTTTCTTGGTTCATACAGTTTCTGAGTTGTTTGTCTGTTCGGTGGGATGACTTTAGCAGAATGCTCAGACAACAGCGCTAAAATCTGGGTTCCAAGGTAAACTTTTGACGGGAAGGAAAGAGGTCGGTAAAAAGCAGGCATGAAAGCAATTGCTGTAGGAAGAGGAAGACTCCTCCCCGATGTTTGAACCCCTCCCCAAAAGATTAACAACAACAACAAACGCTGTTCAGGGTCATCAACTAGATGCTAAAAGGGGTGAGTCTCCCAGTACCTCAGCAAATGAATGGAGCTTGGCCATAGACTGCCTACTTCAGAGAATTGCTGTGAGAACAAATGAACTAAACAGCTGTGAAAGGTCTTTGAACAGTTGAAAAGACTCTGGAAATGGGAGGGATCAGTCCTTGTACTTCCCACACTGAGAAGGGATGGAGGCCAGGCAGCAACCCGTTGTGAAAATCCCCGAGCCCGCCCATGGGAGGGAGGCAGGCTCTCCCACCTCGGCACTGACTTCAGTGTTAATTAGCGGTGGTCCTGAGCCAAATTCTCTTTATGCTCTTCAACTTGACTGTGCCCATGGAAAAGATAGGTGCAGAAATGATTTAAATCCAAGTGTGGTGATTTTTTAAAAGACTCTCTAGTACAGGATGTATAAAGTTCATTTCCAATAAAATAAGAGAGGAAAAAGGGACTTGGCAGTGCAGTTGACTGGACGATGGTCCAAAGCAGGGGTGGGCAAACTTCTACTGTAAAGTAAATATTTTCAACTCTGTGAACCGTGTACTCTCGGTGGCAAGTACTCAACTCTGCTATCGCAGTGTGAAGGCAACCATAGATGACGATATGTGAGCGAATGGGCATGGCAATGTGCCAATACGATTTTATTTCTGGAGGCTGGAACTTGAATTTCATGAATTTCCATGTGTCACGGAATACTATTCTTTTGATTTCTTTCAACCATTTTAAGATGTAAAAACCATTCCTAGCTTGCCAGCCTGAGTTTTCTGTTGATCCCTGGGCTAGATCGAGACAAAACATCTGATGGAAAACAACAACAAACAAACAAACAAACAAACATTTAGCTTGTTCTGCCTGGAGGAGAGAGGGGCTAAAGGTCTGTCTTGCACCTTGTGGAGAGCAGAAGCTCATCAATGGAGGAGAGGCTCCCTCAGGCCTACAGATGAGGTGGATATGAATGCTTCGTGCCCAGGATTAGAAATATTCTTCAACACCACAAATGACACCACTCTCCATTCAGGAGGGGCTTTTCCCTTAGTGGCTCATGGAATGAAGGTCATTTTGTCTTTTGTTTTCATAGAATTTTGCTCTAGGGAGAGGAAGGGCCTTAGGCCAATCGCAATTTGGATTCTAGAATCTCTTATGGATCTTTTAGAATTAAAGTGCCTATTTGACTTGAGTGTGAGGAGGTAGGAATTTTAAGATTCTAGGAATAGCAGGCCTCTTGCCTAGCCTAAGACTTTGGGCTCAATGGCGTGAAAAGAGGGATGGTATGTGGGTGCCCCTGTTGGCTCCCCATAGCTGATGTGTAGGGGTGTTTGGGCATGTGTGTGTGTATACACACATGTGCCTGGTGTGTATGTGTCTCTTTGTGGGGGTCTGAAGAGCCAGTGGACTTCTGGGTGGGGAAGGTAGACAAGGATGGCTTTTTTGGTACTCCATAAAGACTTTGCCCAGCTTTCAGGGCAATACCTTAGTTTTGAGATGATGAAGAGTGAAGGAGTGATCGGAAAAAGGATCTCTTTAGTTAAGACTTGAAAGAGGAGGTGAGGTTGAACTACAGCTTTAAGAAGCTAAAATATATAGGTTGACGATGGAAAAAAGGAGGTCATATCTTAGCCAGATGACATGGATTGCAGCAAGCCTTGGACGTTGATGAGGTTTCCACAGCCATGCATCCTATGATATAATGACAGCTCACTGCCTCAACTATGTATCATAGAAGAACATCATGTTTGTGTGCAATTCTATTAGATAGGCTGTTGTTGAGAGAAGGAGCTGGCATGTTGTCCAGGTTCAGGGGTTACCATTCACATAGAATACAGTGTGAATGATGATTCTTGGAGTTGGTTAAGGAGGTGGCCCTAGCTCCAGAGCAAGTGTGTTCTTTGACTTTCCTCTGTCTGTCAGGACCTCTCTTTCATCCAGATCTTGACACAAACCTACTGAGGGAGCTGGTTGGGCCACCGAGAAATACCCTCCCCAGACACCTGCCAGAGATGTGGGCTGGGATGCTCACCCTGAGTGGGTTGGTCTTGTGAAGTGTTCTCTCCTGTGTGACGATCTCTCCGTAGCTCCCTCTATTACCTTAAACAAATTGGCCTTCAGATCCTAGGGGAGATGGGAAGATCTCACTTCCCTTCCCAGGCAAGATGGGTGGGGGCTCACACCAGAGACTTCAGTGGAACCTACAATCCACCCATAATAAACCTAGAAGAAAGTGGTCTTGTTGAATACTGGAGGGCATCATTTGGACCATGGACAAGCATAAAAAAAAAACAATAACTCCCCCCAAAAACCATGTAACATTTGCATTTTCCCCAGTGAGTCTGATATGAATTGTGGTCTTGTAAATCTGAAAATGTTATAGTATGCCTTATTGGAAAGGTTTGTCAGATAATAACTCCCTAAACCCATATCTTTCATCCCATCCATTTTATTCATTCATTCATCCATCCATTGATTCATTCATTCAATCAAGAAATTTCATTTAACGCTCATTGTGTGCCAGGTACTACACTAGGAGCTGGAAAACGGAGATGATGAAGACATGTTGCCTGATCTTAAGTAGTTTGAGTTGGGGATTTGGACACAAAAACAGAAAAATAATGAAATATAATAGAAGGGTTATAAGGAGCAGAGAGAGAGAATGCTAAGAGTTTCTTTAAGGAGGTGAAGTTTGGGCTGCCTCTTGAAGCATGATTGGAACTTTTCTAGCTGAAGAAGTGGGGACATGGACATTTCCTTCCATGGAAGCCCACATCCAGTTTTAAATGGTCTTGACGAGTCCTGGGATTCATGAGACACAAAAGAATCAGCTGTGTTTGGAGAGTTAAGAGGAGAGATTGGTTGGGAAGATGGGGGTCTTGGTGTCACCTCTAGATGATGGAGAGCCATTTACAGATATAAATAGGGGCATGGCAGATGATGTTTTAGAAAAGTCTTGTTAGGGCAGGGATTGGCAGGGGAGTGGGGGAAAGCAGTGGCAGGCATGAGAGGGCTGGAGGGACTAGAGGCCAAAAGAGCTTTGAGGAAGCTATTGAAATATTCCAGGCCAGAAATGCTAGCAATCAGAACTAGGACTGTTTTTTGAGAGGGATTTTTAATGTTGATTTGATGGGATTCAGGGATTAATTAGATGGACCATTTAAAGAAAGCCAAGAGGGAAGAATTTCCAACGACTCTGAGATTTCTTGCTTGGGCAACCAGTGGATGGTGACAACATTGCTCAGGATCCCTTTTCTCTGGCATCCAAATCTTCACAAAGCAGGTATGTTTCTTCTTTTATCTCTTTTGTTGTCATGCTGCCATGATATGATACTCCTTGAATGTCACCATATTTGATATATTTTGCATGGTGCTTCTGATGTAAAGCTACATGCAAAAAAAATCATAGTTATTTTCTTAAGTTCCAAGAAGGAGGTACTTTGTATAAATGGCCTTTTTGGTTCACCACTTGAAAATTAATATCTTACTTTGGAAATATTTTATCATGCTTTAGAGAATGTGAGAAAATATGCGGGATACATTCTTAGAAATCACGGAAGTGGAAGTTGCAATTTTCTATACGTTATAGAGTGTATTAAATAATAAATCATGCTTTGTGTTTTGTAATTTCTGGAAGCCAAATGAACGCATTTCCAATTGGATTCCTTTTGGAGTGATAGCTGTGGACATTGTTGTGTTTCTTCTTGATTTGTTTCTCCTTTAAACTGAAGCTGTCTACACAGCATCCCTCTTTCCATTCTGCAGTGCAATCTTGAGGGAGATACGGCACCCTGTTATTTTGGTATCCTTGTTGTAGGGGTTTTCCAACGACTGGCAGCCTGTATAAATCGACACCTCAAAAACTGGCGCAATTCCCTTGTCGTTATTTAGTGGACTCAGATGTTGCCTTTCAATTGAGATCAAAGGATTTCTGGTCGTGGAAGCGTGGAACTGAGTTCACCATGTTTTTGAGATGCATAGTTCCCAGGATCGAAATACATGTATTAATGTATTGACTTGATTCTACTTAACCACTTCTCTCTTCCCAAATCTTTGAAATTTTCTGTGACTGCTATATCCTTTCTTATTTTGCAATGATTGTAAACACAGAGACTTAGGGAGCTGAGAACTCCACCTTTTGTAGTAGAGACCCCAGAAGCCCTGGAGAGCATATATCACCCAGCACCACACCACAGTTAGTGAAGGAACTGAGCTTTGGGCTCTTGACTTGTACCTCTGGGCCTTAGGTTAAAAGAAAAAAGCGATCCGGATCTTAAAGAGCAGCTTGTATTCTATTAACACACATGGAATGAAAATGCAGTCTTCTGAGAAAACGGAGTCGTCAATTGCTTGGTGGAGGTCGGGTGGCTCTAAGGCAGTGGTGACGGAAGTGGTACAGTTTGTAGAATTAGAGAATCTGGATGCTGGAAGGAATCGGCAAAGCTGTGCAACCCAGCTGGCTTAAGAGACACACATTAGTCTGTGATTAGGCTGCACATTCCTCACTTGGGACTGGGAAAGTCCTTAAAGCCGCAGGTGAAACCTCCACGTGAGAGTACTTTCATCAAAAATAATCAAGTGCAGCGTTGAACTTGGCTGCACTCCACGACTCCCAGATACCGAAAAAAGTTCCTTGGCTGGCACACCCTGGCAGACATATTAGCCATGTGGAAAAAAAAACAATTTCTAACTTCTTCTATCTTTGACTTATGAAAGAAAAGGCATCCCTCCCAGGTAAATAGGTTTGTTTCACCTTGTGGGAGGAAAAGAAAGGAAATTGTAGTTGCAGTCTGTTATTGACTCTTCCTGAAATTAGCATCTAGAGTGTGGGAAGATTGAAAAATGTAATGCCAATGCCTTCCTCGGCATTTGCTTCAACCCCTAATCAACTCTTAAGTAGAATTAGTCAAAACCATGTTTAAAATTTCCATTGTTATGTAACAGTGCTTTGGAACATTCAGATACATATGGGGTTGGGAATATGTTACGGGGGAAATGTAAGAATTAGTTTGTGGGTTTTAATTGTGACATAATTCATTATGTGATTTATCTAGGTAGACATAAATATATTTCTTTCCAAACCATAGAACAATATACACGTAAAAGCCATATAATGAAACAAGCAAAAGCTGCCCTTGATCACTGCTGAGAAAAGATGACTGCTAATTTTTTAATGACAATTCTGATAGTAAAGTCAAAGTGGTACAGGAAAAATAAAAGCTTTCACTAATAGAAGTTTAAAAATTACTCCTTCATAAATCAAGAGGATACAGTACTTAGAGCTAGAAATGATAGTGTTGTGCTTCCTGTTTTGAATAAGCCATTATGCATTTTTGTCTTTGCATTCCTATTTAATCTGTACAACATTATTTATTCCAATAATTAGTGTTAACTTTCTTGGCAGTAGACGATATAATTACCTTTAAAATTTAAATGGGATAAAAATGTCTTGAGAACAGGGTTTAGGAGAACTCTTAATATTTATTTTCAATTGCCTCTTTAATTACTCATTTATGTAGTATTTGAAAGAAGAATCTTGAAAAACGGAAGGCCACTGGCAGAATTACTTCCCAGATGAATGGCCTCGATTTTTCAGTTGGTTGGGTAGCATCCTGGACTGCTGAAACATTTGTGGTGCCAAATGGAAGCTCCACTCCCCATTCATGCTGCCAGTCTAAGTACATTAAAGTTACAACAGTTCATGCTGCTCTTTCTTACTCTGATTGTCCTTGTAAATATTTGCCATCATTGTCCCTGTCCTCCTCTCCTCCCAGTGAAGTAGAATCGCAGGGTTGTAGGTCACTGAACTTCAAGCTTTCACACCTGCTTTCACCAGGCAGGAGGCAATTACTTTATAGCTTATTTGTAAATTCTCAGTGCCATTTATGTGACTTTTGATTTCAAATATAAATGTGCAGGTGATTATTTTCTTAAATGTATAAAATAATGAGGAACTAGTTCATCTGCTTAGTAGTCCCTGTATTTCTGAATAAGCATCATCGTTTCAAAGAAAATCAATGTTTCTAAAGATAGAAGGCATAAAACTAGCCTGTCCTGAGCCATTATGAAGACTAAAAGCCATCTCAAGGTAAGGGTGACTGTTATGCGTTCATTTATTATGTATTCAGCACATCTACTTGTATAATGTAGTTTCCCTCTTTATGGGGGGTGGGATCCGAAAATATTAGAAGAAGCGATGACCAGATTTTTGCCAATTCCAATCATAGCACCTGACACCGAGTAGGCATTCACTAAAGATGTGCCGAGTAGATGAATGAATCTGCTGAGAATTGAAGAGTCTGTAGCATATCTGAAGCAAGTAAGCAACAATCACAAGAAAATGTGCATGCAGTTGCGTGGCAACAAAGTGCAAACATCAGGATATTGTAGCTTTGGGTTTTCTTTGAAGATTGGGGCCCTATGAGCAGTCAAACAATTCTAGGATTTGGGGAGACAAGCCTCCTAGGTGAGGGGAATGAGGTGCCTAAAGCCCAAGAGTGGGAATAAGCACCATTTGATTAGTAACAGCCAGCCATTACATCATCCTAGCTTGACTTTGAGGGAGACGACATTGGAAAAGATTGGGCCCTGCCTTCAAGGAGCTTATGTCTAGCAGAGCAACTAAGATATGTACACAAGTAACAACAAAGCCCAGTGAAATAGTATCAGGGAAGCAAGAGAGTTGCAGAGGGCTATGGGAGCACCGAAGAACGAGAGGGCCAGGCTGGTTGAGAAGATCTGGGAGAGCTCTAAGGAAGCATGGCTATCTGTGCCAGGCCCTAAGAAGCAGTGTGATGGAATCATGGTCCTTAATAATTGTTTGGGGTCTTCGACCTTTGTGAGAAGCTGATGAAATCTCTAACCCCTTGTTAAGGATTGAATCGTGTCCCCCACAAAAGGCATATTCAGGTCCGCACCCCTGGTCCTGTGGGTGTGAATTCACTTGTCAGTAGGACCTTTGAAGATGTTAGGAGTGAAGGTGTGCCCAAACTGAATGAGGGTGGGCCTCCATTCAACAGGGCTGAAGTCCTTAGAAGCAAAGGAAATTGGACGTGGAAAGAGAAGCCACAGGGAGCAGCCAGAAGTCAATGGAATCCAAAAGAGAAAGAAGAAGATGCCGCCATGTGCAAAGCCAAGAAACCCCAAAGATTGCTGGCTGGGAGGAAGCCAGCCTTCTAGCCTCTGAAACTCTGATCCCGTAAATTCCTGGTGTTAAGCCAACCCATTGTACGACATTTGTTTTGGCAGCCAGGAAGCTAAAACTCCCCTCTCCACAGAAAAATTTGTAAACGGTTCCCCCAAAATTTGGTATACAGTTTTTAGGCTTTCTAAAGACGAACTGTGGACCCTCTAAGGAGTCCATGACCCGAAAGTTGAGACCTTAGCGTAGTGGGAAAAAATGGGCTTCGAAAGAGCCAGAACCATATTCAAATTGTAACTCTAGCACCTCTAACCATGTGACTCGGGCACCTTTCTTAAGCCCTCCGAGTCTCAGTTTCCTTGTCTATAAAACAAAGGTAATAATCTCTACTTCAGAGGATTGCGACATAACAGAAGTTAACAAAAATCACACAAGCTCCTTGCCAGGCGCTAAACATATCCTCTTTTTCATAGTACTGGGTGGTTCTGCATGTTTCATTGAGAGCAGGGATGCTGGCCACATAGCTAGTTTACTTTTTATTGAATGCTTTCATTTATCCATCCTTTCCCATCCACCAACAACTGGTTTGTGTTTTAAAATAATCCAAAATGTGCAAATCAGAATGTACCTACAGGGCAGCATTAACTGAGAATTGTAATCCCACCGGGAATTTGAGGCTAGCTCTTTCTTTGGATAAGCAAAATCAGACTATGAACCTAAATGTTCCATTTTAATGTTGTTGATTACAGGGTGCTAAGAGGTGTGTGTGTGTGTGTGTATGTGTGTGTGAGAATAACCGAAGTTAAGATAGGCTTATGGGTCCCTTGGTGCACATCCCATCTCTGGAGGACTCAGTGCTTTCACACTCCTCGGGTACACCTGCAGCCATCTTCACCTATTTCACCATGGTTGGTTTTCCTGTGTCAGTGCAGGCCTCAAGATTTGGGCCGGGCCATACATACTCACACACAAACACACACACACACATTCACAAAAGTATGTGTAACAACAGAACAAAAGCAGCAGGTGACAAATACCTACTGTAGTTGTTGTGCAAACGTATAATGTGGCTTGCAAACGTGTTATTTCGTGAAGAAAAAAAAGGAGGGTGGCGATGAATGGTTGGATTTTTTTTTTAATCAAAAGTTACTCAGCGGGTCATCGTACAGGTGACTCAAGGTGGCTTTGTATACTGTGATCACGTTGATTGCAGGGCTTAGAAATATGTAATCCTAATTAAAAAGGAAACTGGTGGAATAAATACTCACCACACGTACAAAAGCTCTTCCATTCAGATTTTCATTGTTTTGCAGGTATTTTCCCCAAAAGAAAATTAGTAATTATTTGAAAGTACTTTTTAGCACACATACGCTGTGTGGGCTAAGCTTGTTCCTGATGTCTACAATCCTCTGAATGGAAGTGCAGACTCCCTGCCTCTAAGGGCCAAAGCCAAGTGCCATGTGGAAAAGGTTACATGGGAAAGCAGGTTACAAGGAAGGGCAAGGACTTCCAGACCAGCCTGCTATGGAGAAAAGATTCACAATGCAAGAACTGGAGATCAGTGATGAAGTCTTGTCTGAGACCAGGAACTAACTAGATATTGCTTATCTGTATGTTGGATGGATGGATGGAGGAATTGATGGTGGGCATTGCAAACAAGCCTAATAATATAGCAAGGTTAGAATCTACATAATAGATCATCAAAGCATGCTTATTTGCATACATGAAACAAATACTCTCTTTTTCAAAACCAGATCCTTGCAATTTGGTTTACTTGAAGTTCACACACTGTATTGCGTATCACAGCCTTATATAAAATGATTCTCACCCCTGTTATTTGGGTGTTTTTCCCCCTGTACTGAGAAATTCCAAAACCATTTATGATTTGGATAGGTAGTAATTCCTACCCCTCACCTCCTTGGTAAAGTATGTTGGAGAAATTTGCCACTCGGGAAATGGAAGATAGTATTATATTCTCATTATTGTCATTATTATTAGAAGTTGAAAGAGAAGTTGGGAGGGTGAGAAACACCAGTTGCTGAATGCTTCACCACATCACGCCCTTACTCGAGGGGAACTGAGTGCAGAAATCAGAATGGCACTTTGTCACCATCCAGCTGATCTGAGTTGTGGTCCTGGGTTGTGAATATTCCTCAGCTGTATTAGAGGGAGAAGGAGTCCCTGCCTGACCCTCCTTAAAAGGCTGTGTGAAAATTGAGGTTGTGAGCATTGACAACGCATCAGTTCTACAAACGGATTGGCATTTTTGGTTAAAATATAATGTCTTGCATACCAGCTTCAGATGTCCGTGAACTTCCAAGAGCTGTCCGTGCTGTGTGGTCCTTTACTACCTTGCTTTCTTGCGGGTGAAGGAGTCTGGAGGGGTTCTAGATTATTGCCACCTCAATTTTGCTCATGTGTCGTTAACACCTTGACCTTAGGTGGCAGGTGTGTCTTTTTGAGCCTAGAGTACATGTTTAGGGTTTCTTGTCCCCTGTCCATTCATAAGCTGTAACTGCATTTTTTGTTTATAAGCTTTAAAAACCCAGTTGCCCTTTATTCCATTCAATCTTTCTCTTAGTCTTCACAGAACCCCAGCCCAGAATGCTTTTTTTGGCCCATCCCTGGTCAAGTCTAGGCCGGAGCTCTGCACGGTGGGGTGGGGTAAAAGACTTTTAGTTGGCTGGCTGCCTCTCATAAGAGCACTTTTCTTGAATTATTGATTTTTGTTGGCTTACGGGACTTGTGGAACTGTTTAGAGCCTTTATTTTACTAGGCAATATTGCCCAACAGAAGCTTGCTTTCTGTTGATTTTTCATCATGAAATGACTTTGTGCCTGATATATGTCCATTTCACCCATATCTCGTTGCCCGGAAGTTCCCCTTTTTTGATAACCTATGCAAACATTTTAAATGACAATAGGTATGGGCTATCTAGATCCAAAAGGCATTAAAACCTTTAAAAGATTCGTCACCAGAGAAGATGCCATGGAGGCTATTTTTTAATAAGAGCAGGATCAGTATTATGTTATAAAATAATTAATGAATATCATAGACCCTTGCTGATCAGAAGGCCCTCGAATCAGAAAGAGCCAGCTCTTGGAATTCTGGTTTCTTTGAATTCATTACTGTTCAGCAGTTTTACACCGGACAGAAGCTTCTGGTTGGCCTTCACATTTGTACCTTCAGCTTCTAATTCAGCATTTTCATGCGGTGTTGCACGTGAGCCCCAATAAATTTTGCTGAGAAATGTAATGCATTTCTAGAAAACATTTTTAAAAGATTACATGGCAATCTTGCTTGATAAGCGACTCATCCGAAAGCACATCGTTAATGAGGCAGAGTCCAATTGCCCAACCTGTGTCCTCTATTTAGAACACAAATTCCTGTAACCACTCAAAATAGCACTTAGGCACTTAGAGCAAATATATACCTGGCCACCTACACACCTGTTTGAATTTTTAAATGTCGGAGCACAGTGCCTAAGTTTAAAAATGAGCCTCATTAAGCAAGTAGAGTTGATAAATGTGATCGTAATTATTTGGTGAGGTAGAAATCAGTCCGTTGCAACTGCGTATTGTCGTCCAATAAGCTCAAAAGGGAAGTATCTTCATTTGGTCCAACATTGCCATCTTTTAACCTCAGATTTGTTATAACCTGTTTTCCCATGGGCGTTATCTATATTATACATGTTTAGAAACCAAAGCAGGTCTTTGACTCCAACAGCTAGGTGGATATAAATGTGTGCTTGTTGAAAAGCTTTTCTGGTATACAAGTGGAGGGCACTGCTTTTGTGATTTAAGGAGCATCACTTAGAACAGGATTCCAGGGTCTAAATCTCCAACCAAAGACGTTTCTGTAGGTGCGTAAGCTCCAATGAAATGTGCAGAAGCTCCAATGACATGTGCATACGTTCCAGTGAAATGTGCCAAGTTAGCATCAAATCTGATGGGAGCTGCTTTTTACTAAACCACAATCCTGAGAGTTTTCAGAAAAAGCAGAAACATTTCAACCTAGTGAGTTACGCCCATCCCATGCCAGGAATTATTGGAAGATGCCATAAGAATACACTTAGGTCTGCTAAAACATGTGTGTATGTAGATTTTAAGGTTTCACCCTACCTAGTACAGTTAGCCAAAACAATGACTTTATTTTCATATGACTTTGTTTCTTTTCCTCTTTCCTTAAATGTTGGATAGACATTCAGAAAAATGCATGCCCAACTGAAAGGCCCAAACTTGAGAATGGATGAGTAAAATCTCATTGGAAAAAATAGCTGTTCTTATATCATAAATAATAAGAGTTCTGGCTGGTGTACCATCCTAGATAAAAGCTGCTTCAGAGCTCGTGTTCATGTCTGTGTTAGGGTTTTGGAATATAGTGCTCAAAATGGCAAATAGCTCCCTTTTTCTGCATAACGCCCTTCCCAGGTTCCTACCAAAATATCACTCTTATCTCTTATCTTCATTTTCTAAAAAATTATAGATCCATTTCACTCTTCTGCAGACTTTCCTAACTTTGATCTAGAATGTGTCTAGGTGAAAAGCTACCATATTCTCTCGTGCGTGCAACCTTTCTTACTCTCTCCTCCTCCTTCCTCTTTCTCTCCACCCCCCCGGCCCCCACCCCCATACACACATTCACGTGTACTTTCATTTTCTTCTCAGGAGATTTGAAACCAAAAGGCCGATGAATGCTTCAATTTCAGAAATGACCGATATGGAATTCAGTAGTATCTTAGCAGAGGAAAAATTTCCAAGTCTGTGATTTTTGGCAAACACGAAATGAATCTGAGAAAGCTAATAATAAACACAGTCCTAAAACTGTTGGGTTTATCTAACGGTTTCCATTCTGACAAACTCCTGACAATTTCATATGTATTTGAGGCAATCCAGAAATCAAAGAATGGAGTGAAACTCTTGATCTGCGTTTTTACATGTGATGAAGAAAGATGAAGGAAGAGAGGTTCATCACAATTTATCCCAGCAGTTCTTCAGATTGTCCCATAAATGTGCATGGCAGCAGTGACCCTTTCACTTTTGCTCTTTGTTCAGTCAGTCCAAGTGCAGAGAGTGATTGAGCACGTACTTGTACCAGCTACTGACATGGGCGTTATTGTCCTGAGAGGGATACTCTTTCTCACAAAAGGGGGCACTAATGGGGCCCAAAGGTGTAACGTGGCACTTTCCTGGGCTAGTCTTCACAGATAGGCAAAGATAACAAACCAAATCCCAGCCTTCAAGGGAAAGTGTGGGGCCACCCAGGCTTCCCAAGTCTCCCAGGAGTGCAGCGCAAAGAGCATGGCCTTTGGCGTCTGACTGAACTGACCCCACTTCCTAGCTGAAGGACCTTTGGCAAGTCACTGAGCCTCAGTGAGCCTCAGTTTTTTCCACTGGGTGTGCTAATAACACATAGTGCCCAACACGGTGCCTGGCACATGGGAGGCCCTCTGAAAAACGCTTATTTCTTCCTCTTTCCTGGAAACATTGCCCTCCCCTTTAGTCCTGGACATTTTTGTCCAGCACTTAAGGGCACTTAGCAGATGCGGCCTTCTCTTGGGGTACTTAGCATTCATGTCTTATTCTAATGCTGATTAGGCCATAATTCACTGGAGAGCTGGGTCTAGGCGTTATTTAGCTTTGCTTTTACTATGATTCTACCACTATCTCTCCTTTCCTCTCCCCTCCTCTATTCTAAGCTATACTATCCTAGTCTATGCTATACAAATACAATAGCTATTGAATGATCACCCTCATTTAATGACGATATTTTTAAAATGAGATTGGTAGAGTTAGGCAGGAACAAGAAAGCATGCTCAAGTCCAATGAATAAATGAGGACTTGTGGAGCTTAAAAGTTGATGTGCTCTCTAAACATACTTAAGTCTCATGCTTGAGCAGTGGCTTTTGAGTAGGATTTCCCCGACTACATTCCACTGTGAGACTCATCAGTTTCATTTTTATAGACGTGTATTGGCGTTTTCACTGGAACTGGGAAAGAATAAATACAAGTAACTGGCTGGCTGTTTATCACAAGGTTTCCTTTTTTAAAATAGAACAAATTATCAGGTTTCAGTTTCAACTATTTTTTTTTTTTTTTTTTTAAATCTTGCCAAGAGCTTGTGTAAAAACCTGTAATTTTGTCCATTTGGGGATGTGTTTGAATGTTTTCGATCTTTCAAAATCACTTATGGAGATTACAGAAATGCAAAGTTTTCTCAGGGAGGTAGCCTTGTTTCTGAATTTTTAATTAAAGTCAATTAGGTGCTTATCAGCATGTTGATTTGGTAGCAGCAGAAAATTTAGCAGTACCTTTCATGCTAGAAAAAAGATGTTTAAAGGCATATTTTCAGAATGTCATTTAGTTGATGAGATTTAGAGTTTTCTGCCTATTTGGTTTGCTCCTTAAGCTGATATCCGTACTTTGATAAGAGCTCATTGTCTCAAGGCTTTATTCCCTTTCTGCTTGATCCTGCTGGGAAAGCAGAAGCATGTGTCTATAACTTCCTGCTCTGTCTCTATGCAATTTGTTTTTTCTTTGTGGGGAACCAGAGATGTGGGGAAGTGTGTCACCTGGTTTGAGAGACAGTGATGTTGAAATGATCAAAGTTGTTAAAGAAAACCAACTGGGCAAAGAATTTGTGTATGAGAAATCTCATTGCCTCCTTTCTCTTCCTCCCTTCGTCCTCTCTCCCTCCCTTCCTTCTGTACTGAAGAGTTACTGTGTGTTAGCATCACCTTCATACATGCAGATGCCTACCAGACATTTCTACTTGGGTATTCTAATGCCACATAGTTGACCCTGAACCCACCCCACACCTAGTAGGTTCAATTTCAAGTCACGGCACCCCCATCCATCCCAGAATCCTGGAATCACCTAAGACTCCTCCCCTCATAGCCTATCAACCATCAGGTCCTACCTTGCTCATTCATTTTCAAACTATTCATTTAGCTCCACCCCTTCACCCATCACTGCATCCCAGGTAAGCATCATGTCTCTCCTGATTTCCTTACCTCTGTCTTGCCCCCTCTCCCCATTCCTTCTCCAAGGTGGAGCCAGGCTGAGTTTCAGCATCTATCCATGCCTAAGGATCAAGACCAAACCTTCGGATAACCCCTTTGAGGGGGCCCCTGCTGCCGTGGCAGCTTCTCTCAGCCGTCCCTCACACACTGCCTTCCAGCCATATTAAATGCAGCTTCAGTTTTCAGCTTATGCATCGCCTTCTTTGAGAAGGCTTCCCAAGCCAGGCACCCCTCTTTTCAGCTCACCCCCCACCCCGGGTCATTACGCTAAAGGACACATGTTTCACGTTCGATTTTGATTGCATGGTTTCTTCCTCAGTAGCCTGTAAACTCCTGGAGGGCAGAAAGTGTCAATGTGTTTATTCCCCGTTGTAACCCCAGTCAGGAGCACAGCCCCAGAACTTAGGCAGGCGGTGTTCCTTGCCTTCTAGATACTTGCGATCTAGCGGACTGCCCTGCCCAGGGCTAGCAACTATGTTGGGAACAGTTTTCTCACAGTGGTCCTGATAAGAGTGTTGTGGAGTGTCCCCAGGTTTTAACTGTGTGTTCTCACCAAGGCCACTGCTAGGACAGCAGCTTCTCTTTTTCTATTTTATGGATTTAATTGGCCTACTTGCTGTAGCAGTGATGCCAATAAGCTTCTTGGGGGACCCTAACAGATGGACCTTCTTTGGTGATGTCACTGTTCTACCAGATTCTGTGGGGTTTTCCTTTTCTCTCAGAACTCAAAGATATTTTAGCTATTTCCTATATGCCCCCTTATCAGAATGCCATGTTTATGTGATAGAGTCTAGCCATTGGCTCTAAAATGCAAGCAGATTTGTAAAACGTTACCCTTTAACGCCTTTGAGTTGTCTTGCCACCTTAAGGCCAACTTGGGTGCTCAGAAAAGAATTTGGCTGGCCTTGTTTCGTTTTCCCTCTTATAGACAGATGGACTCCATCGGTTATTTGTCTGTTCAGAACCACGTACATTATCAAGAGCCTTTGCTCACCTTCATGTGTGTTATTAGCTGGCATTGTTTGCAGTTCCTAAAGTATTCTTTGCGGACACAACTTTCCATAGCCATGTGTGGTTGAAATATGAAATGAAAATGTGATTGAAAGATTCAGTTTTCTCAGACAGGCCTGCTGGCTCACGTAACGGAAGACCTGCTGTACAGATGGGGCCCTGATGTCAGCAGACCCAGGGCCGCTGGGGTCAGGGGAGAGGAAGTGCTTAGGAGCCTAGATCTTTCAGAAGAAAGGGGCTGCATGACCGCCTTGAAGGTCACAGGAAGCGATTCTCAGCAAGAGGGAACCTGATCATTTTAAATGTTGTGATCAAATAATGGGGAAAGAGATGGCTTCAAGCAGAATATTTGATCATTTGATGGCAATTCAAGGATAATCCAGTAACCTGGCAAAAAGCCATTTGCTTTCCATTGGGCTAACCACTTCCAACTAACTCTTAGGTGGTGTGAACCAGAGAATCATAGCAACACAGAGAATGAAGCAGGAAGGATCCAGTGGGACTCTCTAGTCCGAAGTTCTCATTTAGCCATTTGGGGAAAATGAAGTCTTAAGGAGAGAAGGGGCTCACATGGGGCCAGTCGGTGGACCAGGGACGAGGCTGGTACCAGGATTTTGGTCTCCTGACCTTCAGTCCAGTCTTCTTTCTTCGTTGTATCTTTGTGACTAGGCCTCTCCTAGCCACCTTGCCATTTAATGGTCAAGAACCAACCTGTCTGGGTTTCAGTCTCATACTGGCAATATACTCCATGTCTCTAGTCTGCTGTAGGTATCCCATCCACCATCCAAGGATGATAAAAGATCTACCAGGAGCTGGTTCAATGAAGAGTACCCACAGCAACCATACCTGGTACATGTTAAGACCCCAAGAAGATTTAGCTAATGTTCTGGAAAGGCTCACAGGAGTTTTCAAGCTGTTCCATTGTTGAGAATACTGAAGCAGCAATAGTACATTCCTTATTTGCAATGGAACTTTAATTCATAAACTGACAAAACAGGGTGTAAATCTCTTCATTAAATAGGGCTGTTCCAAATGGATCAATGTAATTTAAAATACATTGAACCCTCATACAGAGGGTCTGATAGCTGGAGATATATTATCATGTTTAAAGAGGCAATTCTGGGTAATGTCCCTGAAAGGTAAAAGCAATTAACAAAGGATGGAATTGTGATTCTGCTTGTGCTTCGATTCCCATGGATTATTATTGAATAAAACCTTCTTCCTTAATTAGTTGGTGAGCAGAGGAAATATATTCTGGGCCCAGCACCCTGGTCCATGACATTTATGAAATGCAGACTTCTAACATGTAAATATTTTCCTGCTTTCATTCATTCTTCAACCAAAGCTTGTTTGATGTCTATGTGTCTCGAATTGTTCTGGGTGCTGCCCCTGGCCTCAGGAGACCCACAGTCTAAAGGGGAGACACGTGATGACAACACAAGTGCAATGGAAGAGAGATGAGCAGGGAGCCAGCAAAAGAACAAATTTGACTGAAGAGAGGCTGAAAGGCTTCCTAGGGGGTGCTCCAGAGGAGTTAAATCATGAGCGATAAGTAAGAATTGGCCAGGAGGCCAAAAAAGGAAGAGAATTTCAAGCTAGCATGCGGTATGCACAAGGGTTAGGGGATGTGAAAGAGCGGTGGTGAGCCCAGCCACTGTAGTTTGGCCTGGCGATGAAACTGAACCTTTTGTGTTCTGCTCGGTAGGCTAGACGTTCATTCTGGAAGTCAGAGCTGGCTAATAGTGATGGCAGACATCAGTAATTGATCGCAGAACTCATTGCCACTGACTGGAGGCCTTAGATCCCATCTCAACAACAGCTCTTCGGGCAGCCATGACAACCACCTGGCCTCAGCCTTTTTCCCAGCTGAGGGCCATAGCAATTACTGACATAAAATTAAGGCAGTATCATTTGCACTGCCTGTAAAACAATTAGTCTTGGAGTAAGTAGTCTGAAACTATATAGGTTTTTTAGTTTGCACCATGTGCTTCCTTGCCTGATCTGTGGATGTGATATAGAAACATTCTTCAGAAGGACTGGAATTAGCTCAGATACAGCAATTTGTGTTTACAAGGGTTTCGTGGAAGAAAAAAAGTAAAAGATCTGACTATGTCAGGTTCTGGAAGTTCAGAGGACTGTTCAAATAATGTCATCTCGTGGTGGCTATTAGAAACTTGACCTAAAACTCAGCATTGGAAAGTTTCAAAGGATAATTCATCTTAGAATTTTGCTTCTATAGTAAGGGATAAGTGATTTTCCTCACAAGTCCAAACAAAACGAGATTCCTACAATTACTGTCTGTTGTGATGAGATAATCATTTAGAACGTGGGATATGGGTTGATGCTACCGGTTTATGTCACATAGGCCCATGGGCTACACATGGTATTCTGGAAAATTTAACTTGACTTGCTTTTCTATGTTCTGTTTTAATACTGATGGTTTTTTTTTTTTTTTTAATTTTTAAAATTGTGGTAACATACACACAACATAAATTTTTCTATTTTAACCACTTTCAAATATACAAAAAAAGTGGTATTAATTATATTCACAATGCTATCATACCATCACCGCCATCCATTACCAAAACTTTCTCACCACCCCCAACAGAAACGCCGTATCCATTCAGCACTAATTCCCCATTCCCACCTCCCCCCACCCCTGGTAACCTGTACTCTCCTTTCTGTCTCTATCCATTTGCATAATCTAGGCATTTCATGTAAGTGATATGAATGATACAGTATTTCTCCTTTTGTGTCTGGTTTATTTCAGCCTGACGCCTTCAAGGTCCATCCATGTCATAGCATGTATCAGAATGTCGTTCCTTTTTACAGGAGAATTTCCTTTGTAAAATTGAAAATCAATGATCTGTTTTGAGCTATGAGCTGGGGTATCATAAAAGCATTTTTTTAAAACAAATCAATAAAATTGATACATATTAATAAAGCGTAAATCAATCCACAGTGTACTATGGATTGTTATTGGTATAATCACTTAGTTTTGCATTCATCACTCTACTCATTTTTAGAGAAATTTCATTATTCTAGTAATAATAATAATAATAATAATAATAAAATACAAAAACCAACCAGCCAGCCAAACAAATAAAACTCGTCACCTCTCAGTCTCTCTATACTTCTCCTGCTGTACATAGCTACTATTCTTTTCCTTCTCTCTAGTTTATTTGTGTTTATATTTTGTAAAAGCAGTCTTATATATGCAATACCACCCTACCACCCATATTTGTATTTTACATGAGGTTTCACTATATTATACAGTCCAATGTTACATTTTTTAGGTTTCCTTCTAGTAATATACATTTGCTTAGACTTTCCCTTTCAACCACTGTCATACCCATATAATAGCTCTGCTAGTCACAAACACCATGATGTGCTCTCACCATTTCCATTCGCTTCCAAAGACTTACAAACAACCTATCTGCACAGATTAACCCTCAGGTTTCCATTCTCTACCTTCATTCTATTTTCTGGTTATCTATATTCTAATGAATAATTCCATGAGCTTACAAAATATATTTAGTGCATAATAGTGCAGTTATACAGTATTTGTACATTTGTGTCTGGCTTGCTTCACTCAACATAATGTCCTCCAGGTTCATCCATGTTGTCATATGCTTCATGACTTCATTTCTTCTTACAGCTGCATAATATTCCATCATGCATATTCACCACAAATTTGTTTATCCATTCATCAGTTGATGGACACCTGGGTTTTTTTCAACTTTTGGCTATCAGGAATAATGCCACTATGAACACTGGTGTGCAGATGTCTATTTGTGTCACTGCTTTCAGTTCTTCTGGGTATACACCTAGCAATGGTATTGCCGGGTCCCATGGCAAGTCTGTATTCAGCTTCCTTAGGAACTGCCAAACAGTCCTCTACAGTGGCTACACCATTCTACATTCCCACCAACAGTGAATAAATGTTCCTATCTCTCCACATCCTCTCCAACATTTACAGTTTTCTGACTCACTTTTTTTTTTTTTTTTTTAAGATTTTTAATTTATTTATTCATTTATCCCCCCCTTGCTGCTTGTGCTCGCTGGGTCAGCTAACCACGCCGTGCGGGCGGGCTTGCCTTCACCAGGAGGCCCCAGGAACCGAACCCGGGGCCTCCCATATGGTAAACGGGAGCCCCACTGACCGAGCCACAGCCGCTTCCCTCTGACTCACTTTTTAAGTGGCCGGTTTAATAGGTGTGAAATGATATCTCATTGTAGTTTTGATTTGCATTTTCCTAATTACTAGTGATGTTGAACATTCTTTCATGTGTTTCTTTGCCATTTGTATTTCTTCTTTGGACAATTGTCTTTGCAAGTCTTTTGCCCATTTTTTAATTACATAATTTGTCTTTTTATTATTGAGTTGTATGATCTCTTTATATATCATGGATATTAAACCCTTATCGGATATGTGATTGCCAAATATTTCCTCCCATTGAGTCAGCTGCCTTTTCACCCTTTTGACAAAGTCCTTTGAGGTACAAAAGTGTTTAATTTTGAGGAGATCCCATATATCTATTTTTCAATTTTGTTCTTTGTGCTTTGGCTGTAAATTTAAGAAACTACTGCCTACCACAAGCTCTTGAAGATGTTTTCCTGCATTTGCTTCTAGGAGTTTTATGGTTGTTGCTTTTATATTTAGGTCCTTGATCCATTTTGAGTTAATTTTTATATAGGTGTGAGATAGGGGTCCCCTTTCTTTCATTTGGATATGGATATCCAGTTCTCCCAGCCCTATAGGTTGAATAGACTGCTCTGGCTCAGCTGGGAGGACCTTAATTGCCTTGTCAAAAATCACTTGACTGTAGATGTGAAGGTCTATTTATGAGTTCTCGATTCAGTCCCATTGGTCAGTCTGTCTATCTTTATGCCAGTACCATGCTGTTTTGACCACTGTAGCTAAGTAATATGCTTTAAAGTCAGGAAGAGAGAGTCCTCCAACTTTGTTCTTCTTTTTAAAGACATTTTTGGCTATTTGGGGCCCCTTACCCTTCCAAATAAATTTGATTATTGGCTTTTCCATTTCGGCAAAAAAGGCTGTTGGGATTTTTATTGGGATTGTATTGAATCTGTAAATCAGTTTGGGTAGAACTGACATCTTAATGATATTTAGTCTTCCATTCCATGAACATGGAATGTCCTTCCAGTTATTTAAGTATTCTTTGGATTCTTTTAGCAATGTTTTTTAGTTTTCTGAATATAGATCCTTTACATCCTGGGTTAAGTTTATTCCTAAATATTGGATTGTTTTAGTTGCTATTACACATGAAATTTTTTTTTCCTAATTTTTTCAACAGACTGCTCATCAGCAGTGTATAGAAACACTATTGATTTTTGCATATTAATCTTGTATCCCGCCACTTTGCTAAACTCATCAATCAATTCTAGTAGCTTTGTTGTGGCTTTTACAGGATTTTATAGATATAGGATCATATCATCAGCGAATAGTGAAAGTTTTACTTCTTCCTTTCCTATTTGGGTGCCTTTTATTTCTTTATCTGGCCTAATTGCTCTAGCTAGAACTTCTAGCATAATATTGAATAATAATGGTGAAAATGGGCATCCTTGCCATGTTCCTGATCTCAGCGTGAAGCTTTCATTCTTTTACCATTGAGTACAATGCTACTTGTAGGATTTTCATATATGCACTGTGCCATATTAAGAAAGCTTCCTTCTATTCCCGTCTTTTGGAGTGTTTTTATCAAGAAATGGTGCTGTAATTTGTCAAATGCTTTTTCTGCATCAATCAAGAGGATCATGTGATTTTTCTTTTTCAATTTATCAATGTGGTTTATTACACTAATTGATTTTCTTGTGTTGAACCACCCTTGCATACCTGGGATAAAACCCACTTGATAGTGGTGTATTATTCTTTTAATATCCTTTTGGATTCAGTTTGCAAATATTTTGGTGAGGATTTTTGCATATATATTAATTATAGATATTGGTGTGTAATGCTCTTTTTTCATAGTATTTTTATCTGGTTTTGGTATTAGGGTAATGTTGGCTTCATAGAATGAGTTTTGTAGTGTTCTTTCCTGTTCAATTTTTTGGAAGAGCTTGCTCAAGATTAGTGTTAGATGGTCTTTGAATCTTTGGGAAGTTTTTGATGACTGTTTCAATCTCTTCACTTGTGATTGGTTTGTTGAGGTCTTCTGTTTCTTCTAGGGTCGGTGTAGGTGTTTCGTGTGTTTCTAGGAATTTGTCCATCTCATCTGCATTGTCTGGTTTTTTGGCATACAGTTGTTCATAGTATCCTCTTATGATTTCTCTTATTTCCATGTGCTCAGCGGCAATGTTCCATCTCTCATTTCTGATTTTATTTGCATCTTCTCTCTTTTTTTTTCTTTTTCAGTCTAGCTAAGGGTTTGTCAATTTTGTTTATCTTCACAAAGAACCAACTTTTGGTTTTGTTGATTTTTTTGTTCTCGATTTCATTTATTTCTGCTATGTTTTTTGCTATTTCTTCCCTTTGGCTTGGTTTGGAATTTGTTTGCTGCTCTTTTTCTAGTTCCTCCAAGTGTGCAGTTAGAGCTACAATTTTAGCTCTGTCTTCTTTTTTAATGTGAGCATTGAGGGCTAAAAATTTCCCTCTCAACACTGCCTTTTTGGTGTCCCATGGGTTTTGATATGTTGTGTTTTCATGTTCATTTGTCTCAAGATATTTGCTGAATTCTCTTGCAATTTCTTCTTTGACCCTCTGATTATTTAAGAGTGTGTTGTTTAATCTCCGTATTTTTATGAACTTTTCCTTTTTCTGTCCATTATTGATTTCCAGCTTCATTCCGTTATGATAGGAGAAAGTGTTTTGTATAATTTCAGTCTTTTAAAATTTATTGAAACCTGTCCTGCGACCCAACATATGGTCTATCCCATGGAAAGATCCATGAGCACTTGAAGAGAATATATATATTGCTGTTTTGGGGTGTAATGCTCTATAACTGTCTGTTAGGTATAGTTAATTTTTTGTATTATTCAAGCTCTATTTTCTTATTGATCCTTTGTCCAGATGTTCTATCCAATGCTGAGAGTGGTATATTGAAATTTCCAACTATTATTTTAGAGATGTCTATTTCTCCTTTCAGCTTTGCCAGTGTGTGCCTCATGTATCTTGAGGCATAAATACTTAGTATAGTTATTTCTTCTTTGTGAATTGCCCCTTTTATTAATATATAATGAACATCTTCATCCCATTTTGTCCGATATTAGTATGTCTATTTCTGGTTTTTTTAGTTACTATTTGCATGGAATATTTTTTTCCAACCTTTCACTTTTAACCTGGTTGTGTCCTTATATCTGAGGTGAGTCTCTTGTAGACATCATATAGATGGCTCATATTTTTTTTATCCATTCAATGAGTCTTTATCTTTTGATTGGGGTGTTCAAGCCATTAGCATGCAATGTTATTAACTTTAAAGGTATTAATTTCTACACTCTTCTCCAAGTCTCTGGCCCCTGTTTTTTCCTTTCAGGCTGCAGCACTCCCTTTAGTATCTCTTGTAATTATGGTCTTTTGGTAACATATTCCATCAGTTTTTCTTTGTCTATGAAGACTTTGAACTCATGCTCCTTTTTGAAGGACAGCTTTGCTGGATACAGAATTCTTGGCTGGCAGTTTTTCTCTTTCAGTATCTGTAGCCATTTGGCAGTTTGATGTAATTATGAATTCCAAAAATAGATATTGGATTATGCTTGTAAACTGGTCTGCTAATCTGGGCATGATTAAGTTATGATTAGGGCATTAACTGGGCCACGTCAGTAGGGCGTTGAGCCCCACCCCTTGGTGGGGTGGGAATCAAATATAAAAGGCAAGACAACAGACAGAGGGAGCAGTTTTTGATGTTGGAGTTCTGGTGATGAAGGAGAGAAGGCTCCAGGATAGAGGCGAGCCATTCGCCTGAGAGTTCAGAGCTGGTCTTGTGGAGAGAAGCAAAGCCTAGAGAGCCTCATAGTCTACAGCTGACCTTGTGGAGGAAACAGAGGAGCTAAGCCCAGAGAGAAATGCAGCCCTGGGAAGAGAGGAACCCAAGAAGCCTGAACCCTGGCAAACGTTAGCAGGTGTCTTGCTCCAACACGTGGCAATGGACTTTGGTGAGGGAAGAAACTTATGCTTTATGGCCTGGTAGCTGTGAACTTCTACCCCAAATAAATACCCTTTATAAAGACCAACCAATTTCTGGTATTTTGCATCAGCACCCTTTGGCTGACTAATACAGTGTCTTAAATACATCATCCCACTTTCTTCTTGCCTCCATGCTTTCTGATGAGAGGTTGACAATCTTATCTAGGTAAATGATGCTTTGCTTTTCTCTTGCTGCTTTCAGAATCTTCTCTTTATCTCTTATATTTGTCACTGTGAATAGTAGGTTTCTCGGGGTGGGTCTATTCAGATTTATTCTGTTTGCAGTGCAATTTTCTTCTTGGATAAGAATATTTATGTCTTTCATAAAGGTTGGGAAGTTTTTGGTCATTATTTCCTCAAATATTCTTTCTGTCCATTTTCCATTCTCTCCTCCTTCTGGGACACCTACAATGCGTATGTTTGTGCGTTTTGCATTGTCATTCAATTCCCTGAGACTGTTCCATTTTTTCCATTCTCTTCTCTTTCTGTTCTCCTGTCTTTTCCAGTTCAGATGTTCTGTCTTCTAAATCACTAATTCTGTCTTTGAGCAATTCAAATCTGCTCTTGTGTGCCTCTAATGCATTTTTAATCTCATCCATTGTATCTTTCATTCCCATTTAGTCTGTTACTTTTCTTTGCAGACTTTCAAATTGTTCTTTATGCTCACTCAGTGTCTTCTTAATATCCTTTATCTCTTTAGTTATATTTTCTTTCAATTCTTTAAATTGACTTAGGAGAGTTGTGTGATTATCATTGATTAATTGTCTTAAATACAGTATCTCTTCAGAATATTTGGTGTGTTCCTTTGGCTGGGCCATCTCTTCCTGTTTCCTACTATGGCTTGTAATTTTTTGCTGATGTCTATGCATCTGAATATGTTGGTGAATTTACTCTGATGGCTAATTTCTCTCTCTTATTTTTTTTCCACAGCTCTTCTTTGAAATTTGGTTCCACTTATTCTAAGTCTTTTAAAATTCCCCAGCTTAAGTTATCAAAGTCATGCTAGGGACTCACTAATTGGAAGCAGATTTTCTCCCAGGAGTTATGGTACAGGGAGAACCAAAAGCAGTTTTTGCCCATGCAATTTCCAGACCACCCAGCAGATGGCGCTCATCAGCCCACCTTTTCATGGAGGTTTTTCAGTCTCTGTTTTCTTGAGTTATGGTCTGGCCAGAGCCAAGATTCAAAGCGAGCTCTACTGGCCGAATTCACTGAGAAAATAACCCCTGACTCCCCCTCCATTTTCCCTTTTAACAGCTTACAGGAGAAAGATGTTCTCTTCTCTCTAAGTCAGCTGCAGTGAGCCAGAGGTTTTACCCCAGCTTGATATCTTGAGGGTGGGGGAGGGGAGCCCCTCCCGGCCACTCTAAGGGTTTGGTAACTCACGCTTGTTCTTTCGTGTTCTTCGTTTCTCTGTCCTTCACCCTCCTGGGAGTTGTGAAGCACTTTCATGGTCTGTTGACCCCCAAAGCAGGTCCCTCAGATATGTTTTGGTTCTTTCTCCATTGTTTTTGTGAGAGAGTTGAGCCCTGCCTGCCTAATCTGATGCTATCTTCCCAGAATTCCCCCAACAATATATAAATGCATTCTCAACTACCACCCAATGTGTCTATCTGGTTCCCATTTGTAGGCGCGAGGTTTTACTTCCAGCTTCATTTCAACGTCACCTGTATTTATTGAGAGCCTACTAAGTTCAAATGAGTATTTGTATGGTCAACCCCCATCTGGTGACCGGTAGGGAGGCCAAGCATTTGAGTGATGCTGACACCTGGTCATCCTGGAATCTGTGCTATTGAAGACAGTGGCCTGGCTGTGTCTCAATGATGACACTTTCATCTAATTCATGTATACAGACTCTGAAGACAGGCTTGATGAATAACAATACCATCTGACAGCAAATAATCAACGCAGGAAATTGAGGCCACAGCAGCTTGCTTGCTCTTTACGCTGTCATGGTTGATTGGTTATTCTCATCACCCTTTGTTTAAAATCATTTCAGAATTAATTGGCGTTCATTAAGGAAAGTCTTTGCAGTAGAATTGCAGAAACAGTCATTAATGTAGCTAATAAACATAAAAAAGAAAAAAAGGTCCTATTACTGGGTCCCTACAGGCTGTTAACTAACATTTTGAGTAAGAATACATAAACATAAATTAAGCATTTTTCAAACTGCTAAGAATGTTGGAATTTCACATGTTGGTCTGTCATAATGCTTTGAACTAATTTGTTCACTCTGGAGAAAGTGGTTCTAGTTAGAAATAATCATCTTGTGCATACTGGGTGATCTCTCTTTGCATGAAATGGCCAGAGGTGAGCTGACCCCCAAGGCAGTAGATCTTATCTTAAAGCAATGCACTCTAATGCAAGTAAGGTAAGAGCTAAGTAAATGGCAGGTTATTATATGATCACTTTAGTAGGCTCCTAAGAGGAAAACCTTGAGATTTAGAAAAAGACATTTCACAAAACAAGCAAAAGAAACAACCAGACCTCTCTCTTTAAGAATAAATGATGCTTCTTTGACTCAGTCTTGGCGTTATAATGCCCAATCTTCAACTCCATCCCATTGAGAACCAACTCCAGGGAACATCCACGTTATTTTGGAATGATAGAGTGATGCTCACCTCTGTTTCAGTCTAAGGGCCAGGGCCTCAGCCTTGTGAATATTTTAAAATTAGTTTAACCTGTATCTCTGTTTATCTTTATATGCACCTGTCTGGTTAACTCTAAAAGGTATACCATTTTAGAAGTGATTGGTAGCCAGGCTAGAGAAGACATCAAAGTTTCCCATTTTCCCTCTGTGACACCAAAGGCATTTCCAATTATCTGAAGGGAAATGGAAAAATTAAAATGTAGTTTTCAACATTCACTTTACTATTCCAAGGAAATTTGTGTCATATGGCAATGCTATATTTTGGAGCACAGGGCAAGGAGTTAGGGTATAGGGAGAATATTTACTATAACATCAAATAAGCTAGAAGCCCCCTTACTTACCTGCATGCGATGAGAACTTTCAGGATTAATCAACCCTTTCTAGACCCTGTGGGAAATCTGCTGGCTGCTGCTTTTGACACATACACTGATGGCCAGGGGTGATTCTCAGGCTCACCTATTGCTTCTGCCCCCACCAATTGTATTGTATGGGTACCAGAGGTGGGTTGTGTCAATATCAGTTGGGTTTATTATTGTAACTATATAATTTAGTTCCACCAAAGAAAAATGACTGCAAAAAAAAAAAAAAAAAAAAAAAAAGGAAAATATTTCTCCTGTGAAATGAAATGGAATGTTTTGGGAGAACTTATTGCTGCAGGAAGAAGTTATTACAGACAGTGGCTTAAACTGACACAGATATTTTCCCTTATAGTTCTGGAGGTCAGAAGTCTGAAATGGGTCTCACTCGGCTAAAATCCTGGTGTCGGCAGGGCTACGTTCCTTCTCTGGGCTCTAAGGGAGACTCTGTTCCGTGCCTTTTCTAGCTTCTAGAGACTATCTACATTCCTCGGCTTGTGGCCCCTTCTTCCATCTTCAGAGGCAGCCGCATAGCAACTTCAAATCTCTCTCTCTCCCCTCTCTCTGATTTCTGCTTCCATCATCGTGTCTCCTTTTCTGTTTTTCCTTCTGTCATCACATGGCCTTCTGTGATACTTTCTCTCCTGCCTCCCTCTTCCTCTGCTAATGACACTTGTGATTAGATTGGACCCGGATAATCCAGGAGGATCTCCCTATCTCAAGATCTTTAAGGTAGTCACATATGGAAAGCCCCTTTAGCCATGTAACATAGCATATTTCACAGCTTTTGGAGCTTAGGATGTGGACATCTTGGAGGCAGTGTTATTCTGTCTACCACAGTCCACCTTCTGGTCATATATGTAAAGACACTTATCTACCCCACAGGCAAAATACATTCACCTCATCCCCCAAACCTCAAAGAGTCAACCCCTTACATCAATAAAGGCCACTTATTTAACAAATGCTGTCACAAAAGGTGTTGGTGATGCAGCTTTCAAAGATTGAGGACAAATGGTAAGCATCTAAGGTTCTGCACTCAGATTGCTTCTCCAGTGTCTTGAAGTTCCCATGCCATTTTCACGAATCTCAAATGAGCAATCTTGATGCAGTCTAGGTCTGGTTTATGTGAGATGTATGCTGTGGAAATCTGGTCAGTGATCTGTATTCAAAAGCCTTGGCATTTCCTCAAAAGATATGTGAATGAATTTACATTTCTGCGGGAGATTTGTAATACAATTTTTCAAGTCCCAATTTTTTTTGTTGTTGCAATGACCAACTAAGGACTATCATACAGTCCAATTGAGAGAGCTTCCCTCTAACTATATGGTGTCATCACTCCAGGCTTAGAGTTACTGTTTCAGATGAATATTCAAAGTTGGGTATTTTAGGTCTTGTCTTTGGGTCCTGCTGGTCTCTACAGGGCAGCAAGATTAGGTCACTTTCAGACCCTCAGACTCCTCTGGCACATCTATGTCACTATGCCATTGTTCATACCATTTTCTCTTGATTCAAATGTCTTGAGCTCTCCCCATTTCTTCAATCTCCCCACCTCCCAACAGGAGACATTATCTTATCTCAAGTTCCCTTTATGAAAAGGAAACAATTCAGGCAAATCTACAGTTCTGAACTTTGGCAGTTTGATGAACAGTCTTCATATCTAGTCCATACCTGATGAACTTACATCATTTGATCCACAAGGATCTGATGGGGTTGTTGTGTATGTGATACAACAGAGTCCAGCGCAAGGCTCTGAGGTTTCAGCGCATCTCAAAATGATATGACTATAGCTGGTTTGTGAGTACATGCCATAGCTTTAGCCCAGAAGAAATGTTTTCTTAAAGCATTTGACCATAAACTACCAGGACAGGTAATTTATAATGGGATGTTGATATACTTTTAATAAATGCCAGATCCCCTGAGAAATGCAGATACTGAATGCATTGTAACAAAACGTAATTTTATTATGGCAACAAACCTACACATGTGTGTCTTATAGTACACATGTAATTGCAGGCCTCATATTATAGGGGATTTAATATTTAACTCTTGACAATGACACAAGTTAGACCTGATGTGATAAAGAAAAATTGTGTTAACCTTTGGTAATTAGAATATAAAACCAAGAAGACTAAAAATTGTTAGTCTAACTTTTGTTTATTGACTAGAACATCAAAATGGCTTTAGGCATCACAAAACAATAAAAAAAAATGTGGCTTCCTATTGGGTCTTTGATCCATTTTAATGTATTTTTGATGCTATATGCAGTTTCTGAATATCTTTTGTGGCTTGTAATAAAATAGCCTCAGTGCAATTTTGCATGTATGTCAAGCGACGCGTGACCTGCTATGCAAATTTAATACCAAGGTGCCAAAGCTGAATTCATAATGTTTCCCAGCTACAGAGCTGTTTAAGGCAGTTTAGAAATCAATGAATACGTAATATGAAGGTGATAAGACCTAAATAAAAACCCTATTTATCTACTATGAAAAAGTATTTATACACAGAATACTTAGCACAAGCAGAAAACGGACAGAGTTTCCAATTATATGGTTTGCATAAACAAATGTTAAACTGCCTGCGTGCACTGAATAGATAATAATGTCGCCAGTTCCTCTGCATTGTGCTTTCCACTTGAAAATGTTTACAGATGTGTTGTTCCTTCTCTTAGGATATAAATAAAATGAAATGAGCAGCTGAAGCGGTGGACCTCCTCGAGTTCTAGTTTCTTTTCTACGTTTTATACGTTAGCCTCGATTCTATTTTTAATATAGGGCTGAAATGATTTCCTACCAGGGTAAGTAGGTCTGTGTTTTCAGAAGTCTGGCAGTTTATTTTGCAATAAGAGCAATCAATTGGCAGCAATTGATGAGATTGAGAAACTATTTCCCCCAGTTTAGTTTAGAATGTACAATATTATATGGGTCTAAACTTTGGATCTACCACTATTCAAATCGATGTAATGCTGCTATTTCCATTGAAGTAGCTATGACATAATTGTAGTAAACATTTTACCAGCTTACTGACTGCTCCTTGAGCAGAGGCTGGCCACACTGCAGGTAGATACGGATGGGGGCAGATAGGGCTTGATTGATGGGAATCAGTTCTAGCTTTCTATCATGGGAAACAGATATATTTCTGCTTCTCCCCAGAGAGAGTTGGAGAGCGCATGAGTGTGTGTGCACACGTGCATATTTGTGTAAGGTGCACACACATGCACATGCCCTCAGTCTGCACTGTTTTATGACACCCCCTGCCATCAGATTCTAGTCCTTTGGCTTGCGTATGCTGCTACAAAAATGACTGATAATGTGCAGAACACCCAAGGAAAATGTCGGATCGGGGTTTGAAAAAGGCATGGCTATCGCCACCTGGCTGGTGCTAATAATTGGAAAAGCTTGGAATACACCTTTCTTGTGGCCAAGTGCAAAGTTGGGGGAAGGTCCAGCTGACAGGAGAAGTCACCACTCTTGATAGATAATCATGAACTTTCCTTTCGGTTCTGTGTATAGGAAAGACAGGAAAAAATCCATTTCTAGACCTTGAGCCCAGTTAAAGATGCAATTTGTCTGTCCTTAGCCAAGCTGCCAGAATAGACACCACAGCTAGAAGACTGTGGTGGGTCCCTGCCTTTGCTTTCTCAATTGCCATATGTTTCCTTTGGAATGCAGTATACTTGCTAAGAGTACTTAAAAATCAGACAGGAATTCTATGAAAGGGCAAAATAAAGACCAGGCATATCCGATATAATAGCAAGACTTTAATGGCAAATTTTATTTATATTGGCTTTGGTCGCTGGGTTTTCTGTGACTGCTTAAGCACGCAGTAATTTATGCATTTCACCTGGAGGTTACATATTGCTTTCTAAATGGGATGTGATGTCAGGCGCTCTTCATCTTATTTAACAAACGGGGAAACGGTCAGGGTAAGTGATGTGATCCTCACCAGATCCGTGACATATTTGGGTCGTGGTGCCTGGTGAAATGGAGATTTGGCAATTATCCGGGTCATTTCATCAGCGCAGACAGCCACACTGGATAATTCAGACAAAAAATAATCTGCCTTGGCCACTTTCATTGAACAGATGAACTGAAAAATCGCCAAACCTCTACTTCCTGATGCTCTGTTCAAACCAGCCTTCTCTGCAGCAGGAGCTCTAGCTCTACTTAGCTTAATTAAATGTGCCAGGCGCCTGAAGTGGCGGAGGTACCCAAGGGACTATTTGAGCCCCATACTGATCCGAGAGACGGGGGTGATGTAGAAGTGGGGACGGGCCATTCTCCGTGCCCACCATCTTCCTAAACAAGCTTGGCCTTGACCCTGAAGCCCCCTCCACAAGGCCTTCTCCACTGATACGTTCTGCCTAATAAGCTCTTCTGTCCTTGGCCTTTTTGCTGATGCTTCCAGGAAGAGGAAACTAATGGACTGTTTTGGAATGTAAGTGCCGAAAAAGCATTCTAAAATTTGTCCATTGTTGTTTTGAAAGAACATCTGTGGACTCAATTATTTTTCAAGATTCGAATTTACTGCTGTGCAAACAACAGGCCAAATTGTATTATCTGTATTTAGCCCTACTCTGTTGCTACACTCCCGAGGATTTCATTGGCAGGCAAATGTCCTGTCAAAATGCTTTCTGTGGCTGGCAGTCTTTCTAGCTCTTAGGTATTAAAAGGCTCAAAACTAACAGGAATTCCCCTAATCAAATCCCAGGCGGTTGTTTAGGGCCTTTGGCCTCTGTATTCTGTGAGATCTTTTCTTTTTTAGGTGTGATGATAGGGTGTGCGTGCATGTGTACGTGTGGTTGTGTTTTGTCCCCACGTGCACATGTGCTCACGACGTTATGGTAAATTGCCTCGGTGGGTGCCACTCAGCTTTAGGAAAGAGTGGGTTTTGTACGGGCAGACGAAATTGTGGTCTAAGCGAGGTACTAGGAAGCATTTTGACGCACGTGAGCTTACATGTGGAAAATGTTCAACCCGCCACTCGATGCTTGGTCCAACCCACACCAGTTTTAACATTTAACACGCTCTGTCTTTTCATGAACCTCTAAAGACTGTACCGGGCCCTCCATCTCATCTGATATTCATTCCTTCAGAGATGAGAAAAATGTGTTCATCATGCTATAATTTATTGCCATGATAAATGACAAAACTTCAAGGGAATTTATATAAAATTCAAATGATGAAAGCTAATCCAGGGAAGCACTGCATTTAAAATACAACGCATTGATCATTTGCAACGTTGTCCTATGATTTTGGATTTTCAAAAATAGCAACACAATATGACATTATTTGAATGCTATTCAGAATAGTGCTGTTTTCCAGAAGAAGAATTTTTCCACACTCATTGCTGTAGGATGCAGTTTTCAGTGCATCTTATGAAAATACCTTTTGGTATACTCACTCACACACTCATTTTTTAAATTAGAGAAGTTGTGCGTTTACAGAACAATCATGCATAAAATATAGGATTCCCATATACCACCCTATTAGTAACACCTTGCATTTTTATAATCGTGCTGTTAATTTTAGTTCATGGTTTAACTTAGGGTCACTGTTTGTGTAGTGCTGATCCTTGGATTTACAAGAAATTTATCGTATGTACGACCTAAGCTTTTCCTTTATAACCGCATTCAGATATATATTTCAGTGCCTTTAATTATGTTCACCACCATCCATTATCCAAACATTTCCATCATTCCAAAGGGGAACTATGTACATTTGAAGCCTTAACTTCCCATTCCCTATCTCCACCCCATCCACTGGTAACCCATATTCTAGATTCTGACTATGAGTTTGCTTCTTCTAATTATTTCATATCAGTGGGATCATAAGGTAGTTGTCCTTTTGTGTCTGGCTTATTTCACTCAACGCGTTGTCTTCAAGGTTCATCCATGTTGTCGCATATATCAAAGCTTCATCCCTTTTAATGGCTGAATAATATTCCATTGTATGTATAGACCACATTTTGTTTATCCATTCATCGATTGATGGACTCTCGGGTTGCCTCCATCTTTTGGCAATTGTGAATAATGCCGCTGTGAACATCATTGTGCAAATATCTGTCGGAGTCCCTGCTTTCAATTTTTTGGGGTATGTACCTAGTAGTGGGACTGTCGGATCATGTGGCAGTTCTATACTTAGCTTCCTGAGGAACTGCCAAACTGTCTTTCAGAGCAGCTGCCCCATTTTACATTGCCACCAACAACGAGTGAGTGTTCACACACTGATTTTTAACCCTGAAGTGTAATTTACATAGCTGTTGAATTGATTTTATTTGTGGTTGTGCGTCTGTACATTAGATTGTATTTCTGTGAAATTTGCTACCTTTCCCATGACCAACCCATGAAATTTATCATTTGTCTTTCTGATTTACATAAAACTCTGTTTATAATCATCAAACCCCATTCACCTGTGAAAGTTTTCGAATAAAATCCTCAACATCTAAGCATTTCGACATTGTTTTTGCTGTGCAATGAAAAGGTAAATGATGAGTGTGTAGATATTTTGACATTTATATTTTTAAGTTTCCTTTTATCTTAAGTGTGCCATCATTATGAATTCATTTGCTACTGGAAAAAATACTTAGTATAAAGAATTCTTTTGGTATCCATGTAGATGTCACATTTTCTACTAAAACTTTCCTTCAATTCTACTTTAATTTAGGATTGGTTAATGGACTCTGTCATAACGGTAGTTCATTTTTTAAAAAATGCAAGCCTCCTAACTGAATTTTCTCATACTTAAAATTGTTGAACTGTATGGCTCAGAAATGGGAAACTTTGCTTGCCCCTGTCAGAAATATTGAGTAACAGCAACTCTACTAGAATGATGTCTGTTGTTGATTACTGGGCACAGTGGAAGTGGTGTTATAGGAGCATTGGTTAGAGAAAAAGAAAAACAAGCAGGAACTCTAAGCAGAATTTTCTGCACTTGATTTTTATTTCTGTTAAATTTTGCCATACCAAATCCCTCACTTGTTCTTTCTTTTTTTTCCCTCAGTGCTCTGTGTGTTCCTTTAGTTCTTCAAAGGGGCGCAGGTTCACCAGGTGAATGACTATTTAGCATCGACAAGACTGGCACATGAAAGCCCTTGCTGGTTTCTCAAAACCAGGATGGTTTGTCTTTCCTCTCCGGGGATTCCTGCCAATCACTTCCATACTTGAGAAACCTAAAGAGCACAATTACCTAATATTGCAGCTCAAAGCTATATGCTTAGTGATGGATCTTCATAGGACACTTTAAACAAAAGTGGCTTCCTATCAGAGGATAGTGGAAAGGGCAGACAGTTTGCAGCAAAGCTTTGGATTGCTGAGAAACAATGGCATAAGGTCATAATTTGAGCTTGTTTGTAGAACCACAGTGAACTGTTTGTCCAAGATTCGATCTTGGGTAAACAGGCCTCTCTACACTCACTTGGAAAAGCTAGCAAACTCACTGAAGCTCTTTGCCTATTAGGTTCAGGCCGAAAAGCCGGGCTGAAAGCTGCCAATGCTGACATACAATATTTGATTCCGTTGTTTTATCTTATAGTGAAGCCAGCCAGGGGCAGACAAAGACTTGCAGGGATCAGAACAAACAAAACACATCTAAAAGTATTTAAAGACATCATCATGTCAGGCGTTTAGACTGCTCTCTCCTGCTCTCAGCATTTCCTGTTGCCTTTCCCACTCCAGGACTTTTTTCAACTCTAAATATCTCTCCTGTAAATTCCTAGTTCAGGAGTGAATTATATGCAAAAGTTGTTTTCCTATCACCTGGACCGTGAAAACAATGTAATGCCGAACCTGGGCCCCAGGGTATTTCAGGGTACGGTTCGGTATTTTTCTCGATCATCCCCGAACACGAGCTGCATCTCCCTTTCTCAACAGAGAACGTGTGCCATGCACAATGGTTCCTTTAAGATGACGCTCCTTTCCCGTGTGGCAACTGTAAGCATATCCCATGGAAAATGATTTTTTGGTGACAAATATGCAGTTTGCAAAGTACATTAAACTTGGAAATTTTTTTAAAAAAGTAGATTCATTCGAGGTGGCTCATGGATTTTGAAATGTAGTTTTTTTGTTTCATAGCTTTTTGAGGAAGAATCCCTTCCTTCATAATTAGAGATCCTGTGGGACAGGCAGTTTGTCCATTGCTGATTGTAAGGTTAACTGTCTGGTCCTCAGCCTTCGGCAGATGATGTCCAAGCCATTTCTCCTGTCCGAACTCAAATTTCTCGTGGCACATTATTATTATTTTTAACCTGGATGCTTTGCACATACCTGAAAACCAACTATTTAATTCTTAAATGCTTTACTTATGCAATGAGTTAAATTTATAAGTGGAATTTTATGTAAGTCAGGAAGATTCAACTGCATCGTCCCTTATAATTTTTTTCATTTTTTCCATTTTCCTATTTTCTTTTTTAACTTTATTTTTAGAGAAATTTTCGATGTATATTTATAGAAAAATCGCACCGAAAGTACAGGGAATTCCCATCTAAGCCCCCTCGCCTGCACCCACACGGGTAGTTACCCCTGTTGTTGACATCTTAGATTAGTGTGGTGTATTTGTTACAGTTAATGAACGAATATTGAAGCATTTGTTCCCTTCCATAGGCCTTGGCAAATGCATAACATCATGCGTCCATCATTGCATTTTTATACAGAATTTCACCACCCCAAATATGCCCGGTTCCACCCATTCATTCCCCCTCCCTTCTGAAGCCCTGACATCCCCTATCTTTATATCAAGGTTCCAAGTCCTTCCACCAACACAAGACATCATCCACAATAACAACTAATCTACTTGGTCCACAACCACACACACCTTCAATTGTTCATTCCCCAATCCCAAGGGACCCGGGCAATGTCTATTCTGACAGTCCCAGGCTGAGAGGGGACCCAGACACCACAGGGTAGATGGAAGGGATTATCTCGTCTGCAGCTCCAAACACTCCCCATTTTGGGGAATGGGACCTGCCCGTCATGATTGTTTTGTCGGTTATGCAAGGCAAGCCCAGAAAACTGGAGAGTAGGAGTTGGCCACTACTCTGCTGGGATTCAGGGCTCAACTGGCATTTGAACAGTTCAAAGATTTGAGTCTCTGAGAAATATACTTAACAGGTACATTGGAAATTATAGGTTCAAATAAATGGAGTAGACTAATCATGATTAGGGGATTTATAAAGGAGTATAACTATGCTCTATTGGGGAGATAGATTTTCATATTTTCCAAGATAGGGCCTGCTGAATGGGGTGTTGATTTCATGATGCTGTGTGCCTTACCTCTGTGGTCCAGCTGTCCCAAGAGCTCTCTGGAGCACTCTTATCTGAGGTTTTGTTTACTGTGGCAGTTAGTGAACTCTGCCTGAGAACTGCATAAGCATAACCTCCAGAATGACCTGCTGACTCATTTTGAAATCTCTTAGGCATTAAAACTCTTTTTCAGTTAATGTTTCCCCATTTTGGTCCAGGTCTTTCTCCAAATGCTCTTCTGATTAATGCTTGGTAATTATCCCTCAGTGCTAGGGAGGGTCATCCCCGGGAGTCATGTGCCATGTTGTGGGGAAGGTAGTGAGTTTACTTGCAGAGTTTGGCTTAGAGAGAGGCCACACTTGTGTAACAAGGAGGTTTCCAGGAGGCAGCTCTTAGGCATTAATTGTAATGAGGCTAAGTTTCATTTTTACAGGAATAAGGTTCATATGTACGAGCATTAAGACTGAAGACTTGGCATACAAGCCTGTTTTCTTTTCTTATGCACAGCTTATATATTCCAGAGATTTTTGCTATTTCATTTGAGAAAGTAGCAGGGTTTCCCCGGGATGGAAGTTTACTATTTTGTTCACTGCTCCGTGGGCCTCTGTCAATTGAGAAAACATACCTATAACACCACGAACAGATTCCTATTCCACAGAGGTATGTTTTAGGTGCATTTCCGCCCCATAAGTCATCCCAATATCAACACCCTGTACTGTACTAGTGACGTACCTTTGCTATAGATCCTGAAAGAACATTCTTATATTTGTATTCATAACTGTAGTCCTCGGCCACCCTAGAGTTCACTGTTACACAGTCTCCCGTCTTATCCTCTAGCTTTCCTTCTAGCCTCATGGAGAGGCCAAAATGTCCCCGCTCAACCATGTTCCCCCTCTCACTTCAGCACTATTAATTAAACTCACATTGCTGTGGCCCCATCACCTTCATCCATTCCCAACCCATTACAATCAACCAGACTTTTCCTGTTTGTCTGCTGGTAAAGCAGCATGTGCACAGGCACTCAGGCTCCAAGCCCTTCCCCCAGCATCTACTCATTGAACACCTGTCGAATTACCACTGCAGCTTCTCTCTCAGCCATCCTGCTCTCCATTCTTCCACTCACAATCTCCTCACCTCGTGCCTGAACGACTGCAGCAGCCTAAAACTGATGGTCCTACTAGCATTCTCTACTTTCTTACCCATCTAATTTTCTTTATTACTTTTCACTCATGCATTTCTATGCTCAGAACCCTCTATGGCATTGCCTTTCCTGCATAATGGAGCCCAGATTCCAAACTCCTCAAAACCCTCAGCTGCAAGCCCATTTCCCATTAGCCCTCCATAACACTATGTGTCCCACGTGGCTTGGGGCCCACCATCCTAGACCTACAGCATCTTTGTTTGGACCAAATGCCTTCAAACCTCTATTCCTTTGGCCACGGGCTTGCTTTAGGGTTGGAATAACTTTCCTATCAGAATCTTACTCACTCTTTATGGGTCATCCCCAAAAGTTCTTTCTTCTTCTTCTGGCTTTGTTAGTGCTCCCATTTCCCCCTCCCCCAGCAGATTTATTGATTCCTTCCTCTTTAGACTGCTTTTCTATTTTAATCATAACATTTGTCAGACTTTTTGTTTTTTTATTATAACACCTGTATCTTTTTGTAGAATATGTATTCCTTGAGTAGGCACTTTGTCTTATTCATCATTGTATACCCAGCCTCTAACACAGTATCAGGCACACAGGAGATACTGCATACCTATTTATGCATCATATTGACTAGAGTTGAATGGGATCCAAGTAACTAGCACAGGTCAAGATGCTCACAACAGAGGCAGGACTCTTCTTAGTGGTTATCATGGCATGTGGTAGATGTGGTGGTCAAAACCGCCAACAGGCCCTTAGTCTGCCAGAAGGAAGGGGAGGATCTTGCTAATGCGTGCTGATCATTGCAGTTGACTCTGTACTTCCCAGACTGTACCACGGCAGTTGCACTGGGGGCTGGGTAACACAGTTAAAGGGACCATAAATTGGAATGAGTTAGGAAGGAGGTGAGGAGAGGACCCCAAGCTGTATGAAGCAGAGTCAGAGAATGTAGTGGAACAGAAGACCTTTCAGTACATACATGGGACAGTAAGTCACATGGTTGGGAAGGGGAATGAAGCTTGTTTTGTGTGGCTCCAAGGGATGGAATCCCCATCAACTGACGAAAGCTTCGAAAGCTTCGGGGAGGCTCGTTTTGTCGAGCGTTCACAAATGTGATGAGCTGCCTCAGGAAGTGTGAGTTCCGCATCACAAAAAGTGTGTGGAGGGAGACTAGACGGCCCCTTGATAAGGATCCTGCGTAGGTGAAACAAGAGGAGTTCAACTAGATGACCACAATGAAGAGGGCCTTCCAAGCCTACAGTCCTTTGGTTCTCCCCGTTGGGGAGGGGCCCTCATTGTATTTGTGGACTCAAATTGGAGATGAGCATTTTGATCCTCTGCCAAGAGGGTTTCTCAACCTCCTTAACTGATTCAGTCTGTTCATTTATCTAGCCTCTGAGGTTACTCTCTTAAGTTCAGTGTTAAAAACACCCCCAATTCAATGGCCATCCCAGGGAATGGAGAGGGCCTGCATCTGCAGGCAGGATCATCCCACCCACCATATCCATGGGATATAAGTCCTCTCTCACTTGGAGTTGGAGTGGACATCACCATCCCAGTCCCCTCAGGATTGGGGGAAGAACTATGGACTAGAGTGGACTTGATGGTATTCTCTTGTTCACATATGGTGATTCTAGCAATGGAAGAAATTATAACAATGAGGTGGAGCCAGTAGCCACTTGACACTTTTGGGATAGGGAGGGGATGAGCAGTTGAAATACAGGGGCTTCTTTGGGAGTTAGAGGTTGTCCTGAGTACCGTTGTGGCAACGGATGTAGGCCATTTTAAATCAGCACACACCACTCAGAACTGAGTGGGAGAGAGTGTGGTCTACAGTGTGAACTGTGGTCTATGATTGGTGGCAAGGCTCCAGGATGTGTAAGTCCATTGAGGGTGGTGGGCCACACTTGTGGGAGATGTTTGTGTGGGATGTGGTGGGAGGTGTGGGAGGTGGGCAACATGGGAATCCCAGTGGGTTCCGTGTAATTTTTTGGTTAATCTAAGCACCTCTTAAAATATATGTATATATATATATAAATAACATTTTTGTAAGCAAATACACATATTTGCATATATATTTATATATCATTTTGCAAATGTTTGTATGTATTGTGAGAATTTTGATTTTTACCCACAATAAAAATAAATAAAAAATTAAAAAAAAAAAAAAAAAAAAAAGCACCCCCAATTCACTCTGAAATCTTGTTTCTCAGTGTCTTGCATTACAGTTGCAATTTCAGAGTATTCCTAGGAAACCAGATGGGCATGATGTCGTTTCGGACACTGTCCATCCGGCAAGAAAAAATGGGCTTACCCCTTGCATGCTGAGCAGTAGAATCATAGGTGAGAAGGAACTGTTTATAGTTTTCCGTGAAGGTCTCTACCAGTGCTGGAGCCGCCGGCATTCGTTGTAGCATAAGCACTCCCCATCATGCTCTGCTCTGCTATTTAAAACTTTGAGGAAACCCACATTTCATAACACACTCATGGTGAAAAGAGCCTCTACTACTGGAGTGCCTGCCCTTAACTGAGTGGTCCGGATACGTTTATATACCTGGGTTTACATTCTCCGGTCCAAGAATATTCAGGTTAGAACCTTGGCATTTGTTGATACCATATCCAGACCTGGAACCCAAGGATGCTCTTTCTTTAAGACTTAGAAGGAATAAAATGGGAGCATTCACTTGCCAAGCGTATGGCTTCCTGTGTTCATATTTGTGCTTCACTGACCATTATTCAATAGTCCACGAAGGAAACTCATGTTTGTGAGTGTAGTGGGGGGAAACTTTTAAACAGTAACTGTCTACAAATGAGCCGTCTGATTTATGCACAAAATCTAAGTTTCTCATTGTGGGAGAGAGGGCATGCTTTCGTCCTGTCTGGTTTGAGAGTCTAGCTGCTGCCTCTAGTAGTCTATCATCTCCTTGAGGGCAGAGACTCTGTGTTGTGTTGCCCTGTGTTCTCCAAAGAGCCTACCAGAGTAACAGCTTTGGAGCCATTTGCTAGATTGAGTTGTTTCATTTAATTTGGAGAGTGGTGATCTGCTCTAGCTTGTAATGCAGATTTACTTTCCTAACAATAGCTCTGATTTGCGAGTGAGAAGAACTTAGAGGGCTAGAAGACACTCACGGTGAAATAGGATTATACAAAGGGAAAAGCAAATTCGAATTTCTAGGGATAATAATAAAGTGACCTCTGACTTTCCCTTCAATATATATCTTTGAGGAGGTGAAATGCCTCTGTTTGCTCTATGAGTACAAAGATATCTTTTTATTAAAGATTTCTCTACTCCTTGTAGGGACAAGAATCTGTGTATGTAAGTCTGCTTTAGTTCTCCAGTATAGAATCTCTTCGACTCTTTTGTGTTTGGAAATTATAGCACATAGTTAGGCTTGTTTGTTGCTTTATAGAGAAAAATATATATACCATTATAAAATTTAAAATAATATGATCTTTCGTTTTTTTTTCATTTGGAGGAAAGAAGATGGTTTACATTTATTGAATATCTGTTCTGTGCCCAGGAAGTGTACTCCATTTTTTGCATATAACACTTTTAATTTTTGTGGTTCTTTGAATTGGGTGTTATCGTTCCAACTGTATTAATGTCGAAACTGAAGGTGCACAGGATTAAAGTGTTTGTCCCAAGGTCACGGAATGATGGATTTGAACCCAAATCTGTCCAGTTTCAAAAGTGATGCTTCTTTACACTACAATATACCCATTCATGAGAACGTTTGCTCTCTGGCAGCTTCTACTTTGCATCAGCTTTATAATATGTTTCATATTAGTGTGTGTGTTAGTCTCCATCCAGTGTCACCATTGGAGCTTTGCAATGTATGCCTTTTATTTCAAGAATAGCTAAGTATAAAGAGAAGCAGAAAAGTTGCTCACAAAAATTTTAATGATGGTATTTTCAGGAATGTGAGAGTTCAAATGATTGAAAATACAAAATAAACAAACACGTTAAATATAAAGGATAAACGGTGTTGTTAGAAATAGTCTACAGTCCCTATGTTTTTTAAGTCTTGTTACCTTGTAACTGCCATTTCTGGCTTATCATTGTTATCACTTTATATTCCAAGGTTTCTTTTAATGAGTGTCCACTCATTATTCCAAAATGTTCTGGTAATTAGAGTTTTACAAAAACCTTCAGGATATTATAGATGAGCTCTTTGTAAATTTGCATGGACTAGAGCCTGAACTGTGTATTTTAACCACCGCATACCGGTATTTTTTACACCCTATAAATTTATGCCATGGAATAAAAAGGAGTTAAATTGAAGATTTTAGCTGCCCCGTGCGTGTCACTCCATTAGAGACAATCATTCTCACGCACCATTGTAGTCTAAATTTTAATCAACGGGAAGCAGTAGGAACCTCACAGGCAACAGCAACAAAAATCTCCAATGTGTGAACTCTTCGTCTTTCTACTAATCAAAATGAAAATATTACAGCTACTTTGGTCCAAAAGAAAAGACTAGAGATATGACGTAATATGATGCCAACCAAATTTTCATGAGTTAACTGCTGAATTTCAGTCTAAAATTAATCTAACCGAATTTTGGATTGAGTTGGCTACCTTGTCCAAATGTGGTAGTCATCTAACTGCCTCCCTGACCCGAGTGTTAACTTGAATGGGAAAAGAGAGGATTAGAATGAGAACAACGACTATTTTCAAAACATGTCTTTCTTGTATCCTCGGCACCTAGAACAGTGGCTGGCATTCAATAAATAATAGGTACTCAATAAATGACTGTTTAATGTACATATGAATTACTATCTTTAATGTGAGCACTCACCAAGGAAAAAATGTACCACCTCTGCAAAATTATAATTGTACCTGTTTCAGAGAACTAACCTAAGGCTAAACTTAAATAATTCATGCAAAGTCATTTGAATAGTGTGTGGCACTTTGTAGTCACTAGATAAATATTAGATGGAGTATAAGGTATATATAGTAAGAAGAATGGCTTCTTATAATGATTTTGCTGACCATGAGATACACACACACACAAACACACACTCATGCCTGAGCAATGCCTAAGCAATGTGGCATTGTAGAAAGGATAGTGTGCTCATGGCCAGGAGAACTGGATTCCAATACCCATTCCACAGTTTGCATGTTCTCTGACCTCAGGAAGACATCTTGCTTCAGATGTTGGCAATTGAATCATGTCCCCCACTGAAGGCATATTCAAGTCCCAACTGCTATTCCTGTGGGTATGAACCCATTTGTCAATAAGACCTTTGAAGATGTTATTAGGTAAGGGGGTGCCCAAATTGAATGAGGATGGGCCTTAATCCAGTAGGGTTGAAGTCTTTATAAGCAATGGAAATTGGACGCAGAAGAAGCAGCCACAGAGAGCAGCCAGAAGCTGGAAGTCAACGGGACTTGGAAGAGAAAGGAGAAGATGCTGCCATGTGCATTGCCACATGACAAGAAAAGCCAAGGACCAAGGATTCCCGGGAGCCAGCCCCAGAATGCTGCAGTCTTCTGGGAGAAAGCATCGCCTTGCTGATGCTGTGACTTTACCCTTCTCCTAGCCTCAAAACCATGAGCCAATTCATTTCCGCTGTTTATGCCACCCTATTGTAGGGTATTTCTTTTAGCAGCAGGGAAACGAAAACAGATGTCTTACCTGTAAACTGGCACTTATAATACTTAAACTGCTTGTGGCGAGGTTTCAAGACAAACGATCTCTAGAGGGCTCTTCTAACATATCTAATGTCCATAAATCAGAGATAAGTCCAATATAAATGACAAAAACCTGATATGAGAATAAGTTTATGGTCTATAAGTACTAAATCTAACAAATCGTTATTTATGGAAATTACCAGAGATCATAGAAGAGTCAGAAACTATTTCAACTGGAAGGATCCCTCAGTCAGCATATTTGGAAATGGAGACCCAGATAAGTATGTTCCCCAAAACCAGTCATGATTTCTGAGGGAGAATATTCCAGATTAGAAACTAGGTGTTCAACTCGTTGATGAGCTTGATCAAGTTATTCTCCATGCTTCATTGACATACTTTTAAAAAATGGTACAACAGCACTGAAGACAAATACAGCTCTTCAAGCATATGCAGTGATAAAGTGGATCTCTTTCAAAATGGATGACTCCCTATACCTTTTCCCTCTGCCTCCTTAGATAGCAGTTTCCATCCATCATAGAGGCAATAGAGATCTGAGAGTGACATTTACAATTTTTCTAGGATTCTCTTCCATCTTCCTGCTCAGACAAATGGCGACGTTTAAATTTTTAGGTTCTTATAAGTAATACAGCATTTTGAGAAGTAAAATACATGCTGATTTTTGGAACATTGTGTTGGGACAGTACATTATCTCCATGTAGTAAATTTGCACAGTAATTTTATTTTACATTTTATTTTTCTACCGAATTCATTGAAACAATGGTTTTATCTGTTCTAGGTATCTACTGTGTCCTTTGGAAGCAAATTTCACATTTTTGCATCTGAGTAATTTTAGCAGTTCCAGAGGATGGGATGAGGCATTGGTTTCGGGTCAATTGGTTAGATGACCTACAATTATCTCTCTTGAAAATAATGACTGAAATCATTTTAGTGTTCCTCATACCTAATGCCGTTTTTATACATCATTTAATTATTTAGAAACCATTTTTTTTCCATGAGAAATTAGAGCTGATGAAAATTACTAGCATTAGCATGTGTTTAAATATGTCAACATATATATATATAAATATAAAATGGAGTTTGATCCATGGAAATTTTCCCCCCCATTTCTTGAATATATCGTAACTAAACAAAAATGTGTAAGTGAGAACACAATCTTCAATCCATTTTGGATCTGGGAAAAATCATTCTGTAAAATGGATAAGCTGCTATTTTCCCTACCCAATGATTCATCATGTATTTCTAAATTCTGATAAGAATTGTTACAAGTCTCTTCTGTAGCATTATTTGAAAATCGACATTATTATGTATGACAGACCATGTCAAAATAATTGTGTGTGGGACTAGTCTGGGTTAAGGGGAATCGAATTTGATATTACTAATTTTCACATTATTTCACCCATAAAAATTCTTCTAGCAGCAGAAGTTTTATTGCACTGTATTTCAGAGTCTCTAATTTATTCATGGGATAAATGTTTCATATAATGAATTTTCAAGTAAATGTATTCTGAAATTCATGCATAACCACGGCTGCTGTAAAACCATAAAAATTTGGTTAAGATTGAGGCATCTTCCCATTTCCCTTGGAAACTTTAGTGGGGAACCTGAAAGATTTTATGCTAATGAAGACAATATTGTTCAGCTTTCCTTTGTATCCAATAGATACCTTTTATTGAGTTCAAGCCATTATCCCAATTAATGTCTTTAAATGGAAGCACTCCATCAATTGTAGTGAGGCACTACTACCACTTAAAGGGTAGCATTGATAGGCCCATTTTCTGTCATTTTCACATGCCTCTGGGTAAAGAACTGCTTTTCATACTGCCATCTGAATGTTTTGTGTGGAACTAAGTCCAGAGCCTTCTGCCATTTGACCTCTGTAACTGTCCTTCTCCCCCCTCTCTCCCTCTCCCTGCCCCCCATTGACACCAAATACCCTCTACAGCCATGAATAAAAATAATGGTTCCCTGCAGTCCATCACACCTGCCTCCACCCTCCCCTAGAAGAGTGGGCTAAGGTTGTGTGGCCAGGAATTGTATTCTAGCATTGGTTCGGCTCAGATGGAAGATGCATAGGATTTGGAAGTTTGGAATCAGTGTTTCTCAGGAAGACCAAGGAAGCCTCATGACTTGGGAATGTTGCTGTACGCCCAATCCTTGGGATTATATTTACGATAGATTCCATTAAAAAAAAAAAAAAAAAAAAAAAAACACCTGATTTTCAAAGCATTAAATTATATTACATTTGAAAAGTTTTAAACACAATTCTCTATTTAAAGAAAAAGACCCGTAAGTCTTTGTCCTCAGGATAGTGAAGTGGAGGGTACTTTTCCTAGGGACGAGGATGATGCAAACCTTTCAATATCCCCTCGTGCACTCTTCTCTGTCTTGAGAGCCTCTTTGGGAGCCTTCCCTGAAAGTAGAGCAATGGTCAGAATGGAATGGGCAACTCCTCTCCCTCAAGTGAGAAAAAGAAAAATTGACTATTAAGGTAGCACTTCTGATGAGTATATTCCAAAGTTCAATATCTAGTGAAATGTCTCATTTGAAGAGAGGAGCCATTATACCTTCATACTCATTCACTCATTCTGCAATATTTATTGAGTACCTACTATGGACTGGTTATTTTTCTAGGCACTGGAGTTCCAGCAGTGAATAAAATGAGCCAAGTCTGCATCACGAACCTTACATTCTGTGGAGGGGTGGGAGGCAAGAGACAGAAAGTAAACAAAATACGTATGTAAAGTATAGAATGTGAGGAGTGGATGTGGCTCAAATGGTTGGGCGTCCATCTCCCATATGGAGGGACCTGAGTTCAATCCCCGGGACCTCCTGTTAAAATAAAGAAAAATATAGAAGGCGCACGGGCCACTAGGCCTCACGCGTGGGTGCGCCACCAGTCCCTGCATGCGGGTGTGCCAGGCCCCACTGAGCCACGCAGGAAGATGATGGCGTAACAGGAGAGTGACACAAAGAGAGAGCCAAGACGAGACACGCTGAAAAACCAGGAACTGAGGTGGCTCAGGTGGCAGAACGCCTCTCTCCCACATCAGAGTTTCCCAGGATCGAATCCCGGTGAAGACAGGAGGAGAAAGATGAGAAGAGAGGGCAGGAAACAGACACAGAGAATTGCCCAGTGAATGGAAACAAAAAAGCAAGCAGAAATGGGGGTGGGGTAGGGGGTGTGTGTGTGGATTAAAAATGGATAAAAGTAAAATAAATAAATAAATCTTAAAAAAAAAAAGTATAGAATGTGTTGGGTGGTGACAAGTGGTAAAGAAAACAGCAAAGCAGGGAGTGTGTTCAATTTACAAATTAGTGGGTAGGAAAGGCCCGGCTGAGAAGATGGCATTTGAGCAAAACTTGAAGGAGGTGAGGAAGCAAACCGCAGGATTCTGTGTGGAAAGAGCCTTCTGGACACAAGGGGAATAGCAAGGGCAAAGGGTGTGTCTGAGAAGTCTGAAGCGGGCCAGTGAGGCTGGAGCTGAGCAAGTAAGGGGTGGAACGGTAGGAGATGAGGTGAGGAACTGAGGGTTGGGTTTGGGGTGAGGACAGAATGGGTCATAGAGATTGAGTTGTAGGTCATGTGTAAGTGCCTTGGATTTTACTCCACATAAGATGGAGCCCATGGGTGAGTTTTGAGCAGCGTAAGTTAGGCAGCATTGTGAGGCATTTTGGTAGGTGCAGAAATACATCAAATTTAGCCCTTTCCCTTGAGATGGTATCGTACACTTTGGTAATATGATTTTATAAATTGTGTCTAGGATCCAAGCCTTGCAGTGAAGGTATGGAGTTTGCCAGTGCTTCCTATTCCACCAACTTGCAAAATCTTTTGACAATAAACTGTGTTCCCCAAGCACTAGCATTCAGCCCATTTATGGGCATTTAACTGTCCATTTCATCCACTGATGGAAGTAAACTTAAAAAGGCTGCCCAGTTATTGGCTCTGAGTCCAAAAGTCAATGTGACGTGGTCAATTCTTAAGTAGAAGAGGTTGAGAAGAACTCAGATAGAGCAAGGAAGAAATAGCCTCCTCAGAAACCCATGTCCACCGGAGCCCTATTTAGGAAGACGAGTTCCTCTCATTCCTGTACAGGAAGTTCTATTATAATGGCTCTTTCAGGGTATTAAAATGCAAAGAAGTGAATAGTTGGATGACCAGATGCCTAGAAGCAGGTTTCAAATGGCTCCAGTGTAACTGATGTTTGCTGCCATCAGTGGGGACCCAGGTAACAGTGCAGCTGAAGCAGTTTCAAGGGGGTCAAGAGGACTTGCTGCAGCGATATAAAAATCTCCCTCAATGCATCTTCAGTCCTATAAACCACGTTAGACTTAATGAAACCTTCTGCAAGAGCATTCCATTCTATGATGCATTTAAGTACAGTGGTTGACATGCTGTGTCTGGATCGAAGAAATACATAAACTTTTGATTGATTGCTGGGACACTGGGAAGATAAAATAGATGGACCACTAATTTTTTAAAGTGGGGTTCCAGATATTTTTCTTTTTGCATATTGAGTCCCTGGTTATTTAGAAGATGATCCCTTTGACTTTGTCTTCCATCTCAGACTGACATGTGGACTTCTACTTTGGGGTTTAGTTTATGATTCTTATTTTTTAAGATAAAAATCTCAAGGCGAAACTGGGGTTTGGTCGTCATGTTTACTTTGGTTGCTTTGGCATAATTGAGTTTGGAATTTAAAACATCGGTAGTTCAGTTGAGTTCTGTTGGCTTCGGTGCCCACTCTATGTTCCGCCACATGGCATCTTCAAAATGAACTGGTATGTCCCATGCCTGAAAGACAAGAGGGTTACTGAGAACCTAAATTTCATTTCAGTGATCTGTTTATAGTCTCTTTCCCTTAACTAGAATGTCAGCTCCAGTGGAGCAGGGGCCCCTTCTGTCTTGCTCACCTGACGTCTAGAAAAGTGCTTGACACACAGTAAGTGCTTAATACATATTTGATGAAAGAATGGATATGTGCAAGAACAAACAGCTCCTAAGTACCCACTGTGGGCTGGGGTGTGGGGCAAGTAAGTCATCGTTCCTGCTCCCTGGTAGTTCAAAGACACCGACAGAAACAGAAGTCAGAGAAACAGAGTAATCAGGAAGGAGTAGCGTGAGACTGCAGAGGAGAAGTGCCTGTGTCGGTGAAGGGAGCTGGGAACGCCTTCACCGTGGCTTTGCGTTCAGGACCTTGAGCGGTAGGGAAGGTGGAGAAGGGCAGTCCAGGCTGGGAGAACAACAGGGACACAAGCTCTGAGATGGGAAAGGACATGCTATGTTTGCAGATCAGCAGGTGGTCTGGGCTACTTAGGAAGCAGTTTATTAAACTGGATTTCGGGAAGCACACTCTTCTGGTGCCTTTCACATAACCAGATTGGGTTTCTGGTAATCCATGCTAGCAGAGGGGAACAGGTTCAGTGATCTAGCCACCACAGAAGCCCAGGGACAGCAACTGTATGTGCCCGTGTGCGCACACCCACAGGCACGGACACACACACCCTTGCCTGCAGCTGCCTCCCACCCCCAGTCTAATATCATTTCCAGTAGAGTCTCCCTTCTCCCATTTTAGAGCTGGGACAACCAGGGCTCAGGGAGAAGGCAAACAAAAGCTACGGCAATGGGAGCTAAGAACAAAGTGGCCTCAGCCACGTTGTTTATTGTTTCCATGTGGCTTATTTTTAATGCTTCAGCAGTCGTGAGACTCTAAGCCAGATGTCTCTGTGCCAGATGTGTGTTCTTCACGGACACAACCCTTTCTAAACTCGAGAGCCCCACTAGCTGGAGACGCCCATTAGGACAAGACAAAGTCAGAGTTCAGACACAACTACTTTGTAATCAGAATCTCTAGGAATCCAAAAGTTTTATGCAGTCTTCCTCTCTGGTTTCCCACAAGAAATGATGAACACATACATTTGAAGATCATTTTATTGCATAAGGAATACAGGAATCCCTTACTCTTAAAACACACACCCACTACAGGTGAAGACTCAGGCAGCTTTTAATTTCTCCCTGATCCTGGACCCTTCTGCTTATTTAGGTAGAAGAAGCCGGCCTTTCCAGCCCTTTCTGTGTGTCCATAACAAAACGATATAACTTTGCATAGGTATATTCAAACATAAATGGTCTTATATTTCTATCTTGTCCTAATAACTGGCTGATCTCCCGTGACTCTATGTTGACTGTGTCGGCGCTAATTTAGTTCTTTGAAGAGCTGCGCAGAATTCCATGCTATTATAATGCCACTGTTTCCAGTGCCATTGCCATATTGATGGATGCTTTGGTTGTTTCCAATTTAAGGGCTGTTAGAAATAGTGCTGCAATGAACACATGTCTACACTTCTCCTTGTGCCCCCGGGGAAGTATCAAAAAGGGGAACTTCCAACCCCAAACTTAATTTTAAACAAATTTCTTCCCGCAGAAGAGGCCCAGCCAGACTTAAGATAAGCTTCTTTTCCTTCCTTAACTTCTGAAACCTGGTTTCAAATGGTGGTATTGACATGATTAGCTTTTGGGGGGCGGCAAGGGCCTCTCTAGATTTGCTGCTCTTGAGCCTGTGTCTGTTTTCCCGTGGAGCGCAGGGTGGCAGGCCATTTCCTCTCTGAGGTTACCGTTAGTGGCTCTGCAACAGTTCTTTATGGTGTTGGGACACCCTGGTTCTCTGCCCTCCCCACAGATGCCCCTCAGGAGCTCCCTCTTCTTTATTTCACTCACAAATAGTCCTTGGCCACTTCTTGTATGGCAGGCACTGGTTTTGACACTGGGGATCCATCAGGGAGCAAAACAGAAAATTCTTGCCCTCGTGGATCTTACATTTTAGAGGAGGGAGACAGATAATAAACAATAGACATAAGAATGAGAAAAGTATAGAGTATATTCAAGTGTGCCAAGTGCTAGGCAAGAAAAAAAAAAAGAAACTAGGAAAACAGTTTGGCGATTCCTCAAACAGTTAAACAGAGAGTTACCACATCTTCCAACAATTCCACTCCTAGGTATATACCCAAGGGAATTGGAGACACGCATTCATGCAAAAACTGAATGATATTCAGCCATAAAAAGGAATGATGTTCTGGTAACACGCTATAGCATACATGAACCCGGAAAGCATTACTCTATGTGAAAGAAGCCAGGCACAAAAGAACAAATATTCTCTGATTCCATGTATGTGAAATGTCCACAATGGAGATGTCCATAGAGACAGGAAGTAGATTGGTGGCTGCCAGGGGCTGGGGGAGGAGCAATGGGGAGGGACTGCTTAATGGGTTTGGGCTTTCTTTTGGGGTTGATGAAAGCATTTTGGAGCTAGATGGAGGTGCCGGTCACACAACATTATGAATGTACTGAATCGGCACCGAGTTACACACTTTCAAATGGTGGGCTTTACGATAGGTGAACGTCATCTCACAAAGAAGACGAGCGAGCGGGGCAATTTTAAGAAAGGCAGCACTGAGAGGATGGCACTTGAACCAGAACCTGACGGGGAGGAGCCGTTGAGAGGCCCTTCAGGGAGGGACGTTGCCTGCGATGGTCAAAGGACAGGAAGGAGGCAGTGTGGCTGGCACTGGTGCACGAGGGACGATGGGAACAGACAGCAGTCAGAGAGGTGACAACATCTCATGAAAAGTCCTGCTTGCTGTGTTTGCCTTCCTCCTTCACCTGCTGTTTCAGAGCCTCCTGACCCATACTTGTTCCCACTTTTTTACCTTCCCCTGCCTGGCAGTGGTGGTGGTATGGCCATGGTGAAGGAAAGAAGGAAAGAGGGGCAGCGAAATCTCTCCGGATACTCTCCCCCAAGCCCCCGAATTTGATTATATCCCATGCATTCCTTTGGCTATGGCATTCCTGTAAACGACACACCACCCTAGTTCTTTTAACTTAGAACCCAATTTACAGGTTTTCAATAACACAGTCTCCTGGTGCAATTGCCTTTTGTAGCATCAATGTTAAAATGTTCACTGTTTCCCGACCCTTTAAAAGGAATATTTATTTCAGCGAGGCTCTGTTTCTGAATCAATTAAAAAAGACAAAGGGACATGCAAAAGGAAAACGGAATTCACTGTGAGAGAGCTCATGCCCCTCTGTTCCCTGATGCTTTTCAAGAGAATGTAATCATGGATAATCATCTCCTGTTACATTCTCAGGTCTCCTCTGACCCCATAAAAGGGATCTAGGCTTGCTGTTACCTCTACAGGAATGCTTGGGCAATTCAGCGAAATCTTGTCTTGTACTGGGAAGAGCAGAGGACAGAGAAACTGAAGCTGAAGTGTGGACTTCAGGCTCCCACCCTTGTATTTAGCCCCACTAACCTTCAACCCTGTGGTGATAATGCCTTCCCCGCCCATCATACAGGTCATGGGAAGGTTCCTGTGAATCAAGGACATGAAAATGGTTTGCAAAGTACAACTTGCTTACATAAATGGATGGCATTCTTATTAGTCATCAGACATAAATACTGCTTTTATCCAACCTCAACCCTTCTCTCGTTCTCCTATATAGAACCTACTGGCATTGACATGCCTATAAATGTGTTTATGTTTTATGGCAACACGTGTGGGGACCCTGAGCCCCTTGGGAACAGGAAGCATGCCTTCTTCATCTCTGTGCCCCCAGCCCTTAGCAGAGTGCCCTGCACACAGTAGGAGCTCATCAAGGATTGGGTGAGTGAATGAATGGAGGCACCAGCTGTATTTTTAATTACCCTCATCAAGCATCCTAGCTTTGACCTCCGGCATTGTCTTTTTGAGGATTTGAGCACTCGGGTTTCCCAAGGATGGAAGGAGCAAGCTGACAGCAAGGGCTTGGAGTTAAGGTGGTGTCCTAATTAGCTTCTTTATTTTTCACCTAGAATAAGAACAGGGCGTGCCCAGAACAGTTCTCTGGACCAGTGAGGCTAGGAAGCTTGGAGCATATAGCTACAATTTAGCTGTGGAAGCTTAGCTTCACCCCTCTTTGTTGGTGCATGCAGTTTTGAAGATGGGTCCCAAGCATTCATGTCCTTCAAGAGCTAGGTGGAGAGTATGAGGAGGCAGGACAAGTAGCTTTCCTCCCTCTCTCCCTCTTGGCACTTGAAATAATGAGTCTTTGGTCATAGTGAGGTGTTTCCTTAGCCTTAAGGGTATCCCGAGCATTGGTTTCAATTCAGTTCCTTGTAGGTAAAATTGTGTGGATTCCATGGTCACTAAGCAAGGAAACTAAAACAAGCACCATCCAAAGGCTTCAGATGGTAAGAATGCTTCACTGGCCATCCCTTATCAAACTAAGCAAAAAAACCAAAAACAAAACAAAACAAAAAAAAACCACAACACAAACAGGGCCTAATGGATTAGCTCTGAGATCCTCACAGCCACAACAGTGGGCAGAAGCAAATGGGATCTCATTCTGAGACTTCACTGCAGGATCATGTCTCTTTTCCCAGCTCTCAGTAAGGCATGGTAATCCTTATCCTGCCGAGCAACTATTGACTAAAGCAGACTTATTGTTTTAGCAGTAGAAGAATTTGTACCATTGGTATAAAGGCAGTGGTCATCAGAGGTTCTGAGGAGAGGGGGGAAAGAATAGGTATAACATGGGGCATTTAGGGGACATTGGAATTGTCCTGCATGACGCTGCAATGATGGATGCAGGCTATTATACATTTTGTCATAACCTATAAAATTGTGCAGGGCAGAGTGTAAGCCATAATGTAAACTATAGTCCATGGTTAATAGCAATGCTTCAATATGTGTTCATCAATTGTAACAAAGGTACCACACTAATGAAGGATGTTGTTCATGGGGGAAAGTGTGGGAGGGGGAGGGGATGGGATATATTGAAATCCCCTATATTTCTGATGTAACGTTTATGTGATGTAAAGCTTCTTTAAAAATAAAAAAGCAAAACAAAAACCAAAACCAACCAACCAAACAAAAAAAAAAACCAACCAAACAAACAAACAAACAAACAAACAAAAAAACCCAACAAAACCTCCCACTTATCTGCTGTTTAAGTACTCAGGGTCCAAGAACAGGGCTTGACGTGGAGGTCATAATCAGCTTCTGTATTAGCACCTCAAGTTGTTGCTTTCTAAATGGCAACAACCACAATGATGCCGAGGACAACCGCCACCAAACGTAGCACCTGGAAGGGCCTAGCGGAGTTCCTGGCATATAGTAGATGCTCATTAAATGGTAGGAAATCCAGGCCAGCCACCCTGAGTGCTGCTTGCCTGGGTGTGTGGAATTCTTACAGCTCCCCACTCATTTTTCTCAGTCAGGTCCCTGAGACCATCGCCTGCATTTGCTCACAATGCCTCTTCCCTTCCCCCTCTCCTTCCTCCCTCCAGATGCTTTCAGTGTTCTCTTAAGTCTTTCTCTAATGGTTCTCTTCAGGTCCTTCTTTTCCTCCTCCCCTGTCTGGGCCTTGGCTCCCTACTCAGAAACATGGGCACAGTGGACCCCAATCACAGGAATCCCCCAAACTGGAGTGGCTGCTGAGTTCTGCTGGGAAGGAAATTAATTTTAGGGGAGGCAGCTGGGAGCTGGATCCTTATGGAAATGTAGCTCCAGTTTCCTCCTGGGAATCTTTAGACTACACACTTAGCACTCATTGTCTCCCTCCCTCCCTCCCTCCTCCTAATTTCCTTGCCTTGTTTTTTTTTCTATGTCTTTCCCCATCTTTAAGCAATCACCTACCCATACAACTATAAAAACATATAAAAACATATACATCTTCCTCTTTTGCCTGTAAATCTTGTCAGTTCTTTCTTGATTTTTCCCCTTTGGCCTTACAAGTGTCTCTGTCTGCTGCTTCCTAAATGTTTACTGTGAGTGACAATGACGATAGTGGTAGAAAGAGTAACCCCTGTTGTGCTATTACTCCTCAGTGCTTTTTATCTCCTGTACCAAATTAAGCATTAATGTTGCCATCAATTACTCCCTAAAAGGTGGTGGAAGCATATTTGTTAGCAATATTTTGATAATAACTATATAAACAGATATTTGTCATGCTATTCTGACTCCTACATCTTCATTCACAGAAGAACATTTTATTTACATTGTCAAGTAAGAGGGTGGCAATTTAAGTGAGACTTGCAATTTATCACTTGCTTCGCTTTCCAAGGCAAGCCCTGGGAGTTGCGTTTTTTTTTTTCCTGAAATATATCTGGGATCATTTCTTTGAAATCTATGGTTTCAAGTATGCTCAGGAGGAAAAAAAACCTATCTATATATCTCTCAGCTCCCCCTCCCCCCATCTCTATCTCTGTCTCTCTATCTGTCTCTGTATCATCTCTCTCACCCTCCTCTGCATCCCAGGATACTTTCCCTGCCTGCAGAGTCTATAACATGTCTAGCTGCCTCTTGTCAGGATAGGCTTAAAACCTTTGTGTGGAGAATCACCTCACACAGCAGGGGGCACCTTTCTTCTGAGTTGATCTTTCTCAGCCAAAGCAAGATGTTCCACAATGCAAGGAAAACTTTGGCCCACAGGAAGTAGCCTAAAAGGGAACCAAATCAGGCAAGGTAAAGAAAAACAGGTGTTGCCAAATGGAAGACTGATCATACTTTGGAGTGGGACACAGCTGACAGCCATGTATTTGCTAGGTGGCATTGGGTAAGGTCATTCTCTGGGCCTCAGTTTCCTTGCCTGTAAGGTGGAGATAACAGCAGGCCCTGCCTGATGGTATCATTGGGAGGACAAAATGAAAAAAAAAATTGCATCGAAAATCACTTGGGAGGGTAAACTGAGGTGATAATTATCAAGTGCTTAGCACATGGCATGACTCAATAAATGGGAGCAGGTATTATTATCATCCCAACAGATGTACTGTCTGGGTCAGTCAGGCAAATGTTTGTTGAGGCCCCACTGTACGCATGTGAGAAGCAAGTCTTTGGCATGCGCGTTGGCTTCTGTGAGCTCACAGCCCTGGTTGGGATGGCTCCATCCACCTGGAACCAGCAATGCAAAGTGGTGTAGGATTGTGGGGTAACAATTGCTTTCTGGCTTTGAGAGACAGATAATCTGTCTTGAGGAAATTGGATAAGCTCCATGGAGGAGGCACGATTTTATTTGATGTGTTCAATCCGCAAGTGTCTAGTTAGGTCCTGTGCTGTGTCGGGTGCTGAGCTTGATCTGGACAGATCGGTGTGCAGGGCAAAGGGTCTTTAAGTGAGTGAAATCATTTGTGTTGAGGTTCAGGAGCAGAACAGCAAGATTTTGTCTCGGACATAACACACCGACTTGCTTGTCAGAAGCAGAGGTTTCCCTGGGAGCATGGGGGGAGAGGAACGGGGCAGGGAGGCTATGTAACACATATCCAGGCCTCCCCGGATGTTTTGGGTCACGCTGGCTCCTTGTTTCCCACACTGGGGAATGGACCTTCTCTCCATTCAGGCTCACAAGACTCAAACCCACGCAATGTTCTAGACTGCCTACCTCCAGCTGTCAAGCTGACCTCGCCCCCCAGCCTTACTGCCTGGAACGTGACAACAGCTTCCTTCTAACTTGTTCCTCTGCCTCCACGCTCTTCCCTCTAGCCAGTTCTCCACGCCGCTGCAAAGCTGAATATGTCAATCCCTATTGCAAACACCTTCACTGACTCTCCAGTACTTGTAAGATAAAATTCAAACTCCCTAGTTTAGCACAAAGGCCTAATGTGTCCTTCACTCCCGGCACCCTTCAGTCCAAACCACTGGATTGTCACTTTTAGCACTCGCCCCTCAACTACCCCAGGCTGTGGCAGGCATTCTTATGCCCTGTTCCTTGGAGAAGTGCCCTCTACCCCTCTCCCCTCTTTCTGTCTTGTTAGCTCCTTCTCAGCCATCGGCACCCAATGGGCACCTCCTTCAGGAACCCCCTTCCTAGTCTGAGGTAGCTAACCGTCCTCCTCCTCCGTGAGTAGCACTCTGTTCAGTCCCCTACCCTGTCACATGCCTCAGTGTCCTGCAATCACATCTTCTCAGGGACCTGCTCAGGAAGGGCCCATGACCCTGCCATGGGGCAGGAAGCCAGTAAATGTTCCCGGGATGGAGGGAGGAAAGGCTGCAGACAGGTCAGCCTTAGTGGCCCATGAGCTCCCCCGGAGCCCATTGAACCCCTAGATATCTTTTGGTAAAAATGCAGACAGAAATATCTCCTTGACCACCACAAACCTCAGGAAGGGAACTGAGAGATGAGGTAGGAAACTCTCATTACACACCTCACAGGCCCCTGCATTTGGCAAGGATCGTAAGCAGTGGTCACTTTTCTCTGTTTTGCTTCACCCTTTCTTAAATTATAATTATGGAGAGCACAGTAGGTTCAAGATGGGGAGTGGGGGAAAAAAGCACTCGGTAGACAATCTTACGATAGGGATGGCTCTTAAACAGGAATGCTCAGTACCAACCGAAGCTCAGGCGAGTTTAGCCAAGCAAATCAATGCAAGTTAATCTTTCAGTGTCAGCTGGCTGAGTTCTGGGCTAGTGATGAATGCCTCGACTGGAAAGATGAAATGCTCTGACAGCTACAGATGGTGCCAATTACTGCCGGCGGAGCCTGTCCTGCTGTGAGCCCAAGATGTCTGATTTGTGGCCACAGGAAAATGAAAAAGAGGCCTTCCAGCTGGGCCTGTCACCTGTCCTTCATTGTTCCCTAACCAAAATTGTATTCAGGTGTGAAGCTTGCTTTTTTTTGGTTGGTTGGTTGGTTGTAGGTGTGTGTGTGGGGGTGCGCTGGCTGTGGGCGGGGGCAGTGTGACTCGTGTTAATTATACAGCCATGCTAATTGCCAAGCATGTGCCTGGGAAGGATAGAGGAAGTCACTACCAAGGCCGGCCACTGCTTTCCACCCCGTTCCTAGCAGAAAAAAACAGTAACGGTGAATCATCCTGGAATCTGGACAAAGGCAAGTGGAAACTTCCCGAATGTTCATGGTTTCCACAGGACTTTGCCCACACAAGCATCATCCGGTGCCGTTTGTGGAGGGTGCCCGGTGCCCCTGCTAGCCGGATTCTGAGCTGGGCTTTCCCACATTTAGACCATGGAACCAAATGAGCTCGGGGAGGGGGCGTGGATTTGGAGTGTGAGTCCCGAAGACCCACGAGCTTGCTCCTCCTCCAAGCACGCAGGTTACACTCACACTTCAGTGATACCTTGGCATAAATTGCATCATCATGGTAAGAGTCCCAGGGCTAGGGCTTAGAAAACAACAACAGCCTCTCCCGGTCACTGAGAGCTTTTTATGGGCAAAGTTCTATGCCAGGCATATTACCTATTTTATCCTTAATCGTTCTAGCATCCTTGCCTGATAGATATCATTTTCCCTAATTTACAAATTAAGGCCCAGAGAGGATGAATGGCTTGTCCAAGGCCACAAAGTTACTGAGGGACAACATTTACATTTGAACCCAGTTCTTCAAGTGTTAGGAATGAATGCAGCCAAGACGGGGAGGGGGAGGGGGAGGGGGAGGGGGAGGGAATTAGGTTCTTAATGCCTGGTTTAGCCCTACATAGCCTGCCTCCCCCCCCCCCGCCCCCTGCCCCCCCTACACACACCATCTCAGCGTGTCCATTCAGATCTTGTCCTCCATCCAGTGTGGTTCCCCTGGAAATACAGTGGCTGTGGGTGTCTGCTAGGGTGCTCCCCTCAGGATTTGGGGTATGGGTCCTGGGTTTGGAAAACCGAGTACTCCAATAGATGACCATCCCTCCTCCGATAAAAGCTGCAGCAAAAGCAGGCTCTGGTGAGCCCTGGGAAGCCTCAGAGACTTAACGCAGCGTCTTAAGAGGTGTTGGCTCCAACTTTGCAGCCAGTCAGTGATAACAGCTTGGCGCCTAAGAAAGCTTGGCTCACTAAGAAATGGTGGGTGACTTTTAGAACATTTTCACTTTTCTGGCACAGTGCTCTCCTTGACGAACTCTGGGTCCATTTCTCCCTTTTCTGATTTTCTTCTTTCCTACTTATTCTTCTTCCTCAGAATGAATCATTCGTCACGCTTTCACATTGCCTCCTGACAGTGGCATGCAACTCACATTCCAAACGGAGCTGCTTTCACAGCATCATCAGGTTGACTGCCCGTTTTCCTTTGTCTTGGCTATTGAACACCAAATCTCGGGCCTTTAGCCTTCCCTGGGCCGCTTGGTAAAGGAATCTCTGCTGTCCCTTGAACCCATTTTCATTTCCTGCCCACAAGAAGAGAGGGGATAAAACCGGTGCAATCCATAGGCCATTGGCCCCATGTGGACAGTTTTCTGTGGAGCTGGAGAGGAGGCTAGGTGTGTTGATGTAACATTAAACCCAGGCGGGTTTAATGTTACAAGGCACATTAAACTCTGTGCCTCGGTGCAGCGTGTCTAGGACTTGGCACAAATTAGCGTGTTTGTGTTTCATTCCCCTTGGCCACCAGCCAGCAGGGATACTCTATTTCCATTTTGAAATTTTACTTGGCAGATCCTTAAAAGTCACCGGAGAACTTTTCCTGAGTAATAAAACGCAACTTTTATTGAAAACTAATTATTTTTCAGATGACTATGCCAGCTGTTTTAATAGTATGCTTACAAATGCAGATCTGATTGTGAAGTTCCTTTTGACAGTCACTAAATAAGCACCTTAATTCGTAGTGCCTCTAAGCCTAGTTTCATGCAGGACTAGAAATCTGATAAATGGGGTAAAAATCCACCAGGTAAGTAAATCAATCCCTTGGGGAAATGTGCAACTATTGGTGAAATCACTGCATAACTTAGTTGTCTCTTTTTTTCCCCCTAGGAACTGACACAGACAAAACATGCATACTGTACTCATTGGACAGTTGGAAGCGTTCAGAAAGACTTAAGATCTTTCTAATGGCTTGGAACGGCCTGAGTAATTCTGAATATACTTGGTTCTCTGTTTCATTTCTGGAGACACCTCTGTGTCCTTGGCTGTGTCCACACATATGGTTGTGTGTTTCCTGTGTTCTGGGATGTGTGTGAAACACCTTGATGAATTGTACCTTGTCTTTGCCTGCCAGGAATTTACAGTCTTGTGGGGATGGATCAGAAGAGGGGAGGGAACAGAGGGGTAAACAAGACAGAATGATGCAAGTGGAAAATAGAGGTTTATGGGACCTTCTGGTCAAGGGCAGAGCCGGATGGACAAGCTGACTCAAGTGATCAAAGAAGAGCGTGGTAGAAGCGGTAGCATTTGAGCCAGACTTTAGAGGATGAGAATGATATCGATAAAGGGGAAAGTCCACTCCTCGTGGAAGCAAAGAAAGACAGGAAGGAGTGAAAGGGCATGGTGGATAAGGGGGAACCTCAGAGGAGATGGGGCCAATGGAGCAGGTGATGGAACGTAAGACTGTGATACTGTGGGGATTATTCTTTTTGCTCTAGAGGTTTGTGAGAGGGGGTGGCTTGCTCTTTGTTGAGTATGTATTTGTGAGAAGGGGAATGGTGTGTTCTGGCCTCGTTTTAATTCTGGTGGAGGGTAGAGACTGGATTGGAGGCACATGAGACTGGAGACGGGGAGACAGATAGGTTAAGAGTTATTGCAATAGGTTGGGCGAGGGATGATGAGGGCTTGAAAAGGGGCATTAAAACAATTATCCACTGGACCTAATCAATGCAGAGAGTGATCTGGCTAATTTGGGGGTGGGGTGGTGGGAAACAGGCTCTTTACTCTCCATCATTTGTTTTATTGGCTTGACTTAGCCACATAATTGTCTCAACTCTCAACGTCTCTCTGCCTATGTCACAGCCATCATAGGCTTTAGACAAATTGTTTAGCATCTCTAGGTTTCCTTTTCACCTGCTGTAAAATAGGGATAATAATTCTCCCCAGCAATGGTAACTGCCTCAGAGGTATGCTCTACTCATTTTGTGAGTACTAGTATCTTCTTGGCATAAAATAATCATTAATAAGATTTCTAATACTTCTAGTGTGCTTTGAGATCTTTGGAAACATCGACACACCCAAGTGCTAAACATTTTAAATACAAGGAAGCATTCAGAGAAATAAAAGGGTGATGCCATCTGGTTAGGCAATAATCCCTGATGACCTCCCCTTCACTTGCAAATCCTTTCTGATCCATTTTCATTTAATGCCTAAATCTTCATTTTATAAAACAAATGCAATATACAGAGTTACCTGGAGAACCTTTCTAGGGTTTTTGCAACAGATGGCTGCCTTCCACCAGCTCAAAGGATCTTCCAAATATCCAAGGCTTCCTGCATGGCCAGTTCGCCTGTCTGTCTGTGGGTGGAAGGTGAAGCCCACTTGTGGCTCAGAGTTTGGCAGCGTCCTTTTCCCATGGCCCAAGGGCCTAGTAATAGAAAGAGCTCCACCCTCAAAAAAATAATGGTGATGGCAACTTTAAGGGAAAAAAATACCTTTGCTAATTGACCTCAGGCTATTGAAGAGTGTTCAGGAAACAATTGTTGAGTGAATTGGGGGAAGATTCAGATGACATTTTCCTTGAAGAAGCCAGTCCATCCGGCCCCCTCCCCCCAAATAAGGTAAATGTGCGCTTTCATGAGATGCACATGTGTTGTGATGCGTCCACATGGCCAAAATTCTGTTTTAAAGATCATCTGGCATTGGTTGAGCAATATTAGCAGTGCTTAAAGAAAAACCTACCCAAAGCCAACGCTGCGCTTCGGTTCCACTACCAGCAAATAAACAAGTGAAATCATTCCCACACCAGGAAATTCAGGCCAGAGAGAGCTGAGTTCCCTGTTGTCAGGAAATGGGGCTTTCCCATGATGGTGTGGGCTCAGGAAGCCAAGCTGTAGAAGGAGAGGGCCTCCACTGGAGCAACCAATGGACCAGATGGCCTTGGGGCATGTTATTCCAGAATGAGGAGTTCAGCCGCTGCGGAGATTCTGCACAAGCGTCTGGGCAAGACTCCAGAGGCCAGTCTCTCTGAGAGCAGCTCTTCCTGACAAGTCATTTCCCTGAGACAACTGCCTCAAGAAAGGGCTTCCCATTCCTTAAGAGGCCTGCATCTCCAATTAGCAGAAATATTTTGATGATGATGATGTCTTTCCATCATTTGTAACAAATGTTCCACCACAGTGCAAGGTGTTGGTGGGGGGGCGCTGTATGGGAATCCTGTATGTGATGCATGATTGTTTTGTAAGCTCACAACTTCTCTAATACAATTGTTTATAAGAAAGAGAGAGAAGTGGTAGAAAAATTCCAGTACTGAGTGTGACTGGCCTCTCATGCAGGCATTTCAGAATGAGCTTACACTCTCCTGGTTGAAGAAACCCTCTGGCCGAAAAAGATTAAATAAAGAAATGTCAAGTACTGACCAAAAAGAAAAAAAAAGAGGCCCACACCTCACTGACTCTGCTCTACCACAAAAAGACCCCGGAAGGATTCAGCTCTCTGCCTCCCCAGGTGCTGTAGACCAGCACATATTGACAAGCTCCACTCACTGGTGCACACCTCAGGACCCGGCAGTGTCAAGCCAGGTTGCATAGATCCCTTCACGGCTGGTCTTGGTAAAGGACCAGTCCCAAAGGACCTATATCAAGGTGGCCACATTTGAATCCATCTCAACAGGTTGCTTTAGTGGAAATGGGAAGATCTCGTCTGCGAGGGTGTGGGGCTGGACTGCTTGTCAGGAAACCTTAATGTCTGACCACTCGTTCACTTTTTATACTCCATCCCATAAATGCCTGGGGAGTAGCATATTCCTCCTGAATGCAACCTCCACCTTTTCTCAGAAGTAACAGAAGAAAGAAGCATTGGAGCCTAGGTACTTTGGAACAACACAGAAAGCCTATTTAGTTTCTAGAAAGGAAGAGTTTAAAAAGCATTGGATACAGATGGAGGAAGCCCGGAGTCCAAGGGAAAGTTCTGCCATTTTTTTTTTTTTCTGGCAGCCTCCTTATCTTCTGTCTCTTCATGTATAAAATGGGAATATCTAGTAGCTGCTCCACTGGCCTCTTGGCATTGTTGGGAGGGCCAAAGTTGATTCTTGGCGTACTCATTCTTTGAAAACATTAAAGGGCTGTTGATTTAATTTTATGAGCAAAGGTCCAATAATCATCCAGGTAAAGTACTTGTCACTAGAGGCAGAAAGAATCCAATAACCTGGCAGCCCATTCTATTCAGACTACACTGAATGACACATTTGTGGCTGCTTTTGCCAGCTTTGCAATGATTTGATCTTTGGTCAAGAGGTTATCACGGGCTCTGAGCTAGAGATGCAGGTAACCCTCCTTCAGTGATGGTGGCTAACCTGAAGCAATTATAATCCTCATTCTTTACCCTACACGGTTTTGTTTGGGAGTGGGAGTCACTGTTTTTCCCCATCCATGACCTGGTGAGAATAAAGCAATTGTCTGAGTCTGTTTTGACTGCTCAGGCAACATACTGCCCCCATGCTTTAGGTTATCCGTTAAGGACATTTAATTATGGATGGGCCGTGTCTTCGTTTGCCAGGACTGCTATGACAAATACCACAAACTGGTTCCTTAAACAACAGAAAGCTAATGGCTCTCAGTTTGGAAGGTAGAAGTTCACTGTCAAGGTATGGGCAGGCCGTGCCTTCTCTGATGTCTGTAGCGTTCTGGTGGTGGCTTGCTGGCAGTCAGTCTCTGCCTCCGTCACGTGTAATCTGTCTCTTTCTGTCTCCTCCTGTGGCTTGTTCTTCTGCCTCCAAACTTCCTTTCCTTCTAAGGATTACAGTCATATCCGATTGAGGCCCACCCTGATTCAGTGTAACCTCATCCAAATAGGATCTTCAAAGATGCTTTTTACAAATGAGTCCACACCCACACGACAGGGCTTAGGACTTAAAGATCTCATTTACAAATCAGTGCACACTCACAGGCCTTGGGGTTATGACTTGAGCATGTCTCTGGTGGAGACATGACTCAATCCAGCACAGGTGGAATTGTGATTTATTTCTTCATTAAAGTATTTATGACCCAACACCCTTGCCCCTCGCCTCCAGTCTTGCTATCCTTGGTACTAAATGGTGTCGGGTTGTTCGGCCAAAAATCTTATATGCCTCTTAAGCTTAGTGTACTTTTCTTTCTTTTGTGCATCTATTCGTTCATTCATTCATCTATGCCACAAACATTGGAATGAGCCCTTATCCTGTCTAAGGTACCATGCTAGTTATTCTGCAGGTAGAAGGCAATTGCTTAACTATGATCTCTGACATGGAGGTGACCATGAAGTGAATTTTATGAAAAGGAAAAGGTTAAAACACTACAGATGAGCAAAAACGCAAATTTTCTTAAAGCAAAAGCCGCACTTTTCAAAACTCCATGTGGTTTGTATTTTATTTTTTGCATCTAGGTTTTTTTTTTCCCTTCAGAATGTTGCCATTGGGTTAGCATATCAGTAGATGCACAACCCACCAGTGGATTTAATTAATGCTTGGAAATCGGGGCTTTCGGTCTCACCGAGCACAGGAAAACGTCTAAATTTGACAGTGGGCCTGACCAAAAGCTAATTTGTTTGGGGAGTCAAAACTAGCCAGATACATAACTCTGGAACAATAGTGCCATTCTCAGCAAGGCTGTTAAATGCCCTTACATGGCCTCACCTTCTGTACATATAGTGGGGGTAGGACCAGGAGCTTGGGGACAGGATGCGTGTCACCCTCCATCTGCCCAGAGGGGACGACCCAGGCCATATTAGGCCCACCCAGGGAGGGCAGTGGAGGAGTGTCTCCTCCAGTTATTGCCTATGGATTCCTTTCTTGGAATAGGCACTGCTTTGGCTCTTGAACATTAGCTCTTGTTTGATTCTGGCTCAGGAGTTTTGGCCTTATTTGGGGGGTGGGGGTGGGTCAGCAATGGGGAACGGGGAGGAGGGGATAAAGTTATTAAGCATATACGCTGTACTTGGCAGTCTGCTAGGCCTTTATGCACGTAATCTCATTTAATCCCATAACAACCCTATGAAGTAGGAGCTAATCTTTTAGCTGTCCTGAGATTCAGAGAGGTCAGCCAGCCTGCCCAAAGCCAGGCAGCAAGCGTCGAGTCTGGATTTGAACCCAGATCCATGTGCATTCCACTGCCTTGTGCTCTTCTCACCATACCACAGAGAAGCCCCCCTCCCCCCTCCAATCTTTCCTTGTTGAATCAGGAAATGGCATAGACCATAGCTACTGAAGATGGGCCATTCTCTTGGTTGGCTTAAGATGATCAATGTTATAATTTTGAAGGTGTTTGCTATAAAAAATATTTAGGAATTCAGAAGTTTTAAAAAGTCTAGAAACCCGAAGGACGGAAGGCTGCAGGGCTCCAGGGAACCGGGAAGCGGGGACAGACCGCCGACTCACGGCCCATGTAGCCTCGCTGGAAGGTCTGACTCCTGAAGATTAGATCGTGCTTCTGGCAGGTTCGCCCCTACAGGATGAAGCCACCCTGGGTCAGTGTGGGGTGGAAGCCTTGACTACTCTGGAAGTGGCTGGCCGCATGCTAGGTGTGTCGATGAGAATTTTGACGTCACCAAAGAACTTTTGGACGTGGTACCCATGACAGAACCAGCATCTGGAAATAACCTATTTTTGTATGCTGAGAAAAGTCTTGAAAAGTTTAACGTTGACTGGTCAAAACTGTGAAACTGAGTCTTTGGGAAACTCATTTGGCAGTAAATAATCTGGCCCACTTTCCTACGCTGAAATCAGTTTCCAGAAATGAAAGTGATGGCTTGATCTACATCACCAAATTGTAGAGTTGAAGACTGAATTCCAAAAAAGGTTCTTTGATTTCAAGCATTATGAAAATGAACTCATGTTGTTTAGCTCACCTTTCTCGATTAACATCAATAGTGTTAACGAAGAATTACAAATGGAAGTTATTGAATTGCAATGTAATACAGTACTAAAAACTAAATATGATGACATTGGGATACCAGAATTCTACAAGTACCTCAGCAAGAGTTATCCTAAATATAAAAACCATTGTGCAAAGATTCTGTCCATGTTTGGAAGTACTTATGTCTGTGAACAGCTCTTTTCTGTTATGAAATTGAGTAAAACTAAATTTTGCTCCCAGTTAAAGGATTCAAGATTGAATTCGGTTCTACATATCACAACTCAGAATATGAGACCTGACATTGACATCTTGGTGCAGAAGAAAAGGTGTCAGATTTGATTTTTACCCACAATAAAAAAAAAAGAAGAAAAGGTGTCAGGTTTCTGGTTCAAAGTCAAAGGAGTAATCAATTATGAAAGGAAATTTTGATAACTAAAGATTTCTATTTTTTTAATGAGTATTTTTATATTTTAACTTTGAGATATATAGTATTGTAAATTTTATATGTGTTTGTACCATGGTTCAATAAAATAATCGTTCTGTGTTAAAAAATAAAATAAAATAAAATAAAAAGTCTAGCTCAATATTTACTGGTAAGAGGGCCCTACTCCCCAATAGGGCCGTGAAATCCAACATCTATCCAACAGCCCATTGTAAAACTGGTTTTCCATAAGCTTTATGCGTTTGCATTTTGTGGGCCTGCAAGTGGCTCGAATATATACAGAGAAACCAGCGTGAGAAATAGAAGAAGCCACAGAGATCCTGTAGCATGTTTTAAAGATGTGTAAACTTAGGTTCAGAGAGGGAAACTATTATTCATTCCAAACTTACACAGCAGGCAAGGGGCAGCACTAGAACTTGACCCTGAAGAAAATGTCACCGTGTGCCTGAAGCTATAAATTAGATCATATAAACTCATTAGGCAAAAGTTCAGGTGAGAATAGAGCCCTGGGTTTGCAGTGGCTTGACAGATATGTGCAAGTGGCTTGCCCTGGAATCGCATGTATCTTAGGCATGCAAGTAAACGACAGCACTTTATCTTGGATGTTAGAAAAACTAAAGACCCTAAGGTAATTATTCATCCGAAACTTGATTCAAAAATACGACCTCAGATTCTCCAACAGACACGGTTCTGTTTGAGGCTCTGTGTGTATTTATGTACGGACCCACCCTTTCTCTGGTTATTCTGTCCTTCAACCCCACTTTGGTTCTTTGGAATTTGAACATAGTGTTTCGTTTTGTTTTGTTTCCCTTTTTATTAAGGCACATTAAGACTATGTTGGAGTTGTAACACTAAGGCCGAAGAATGACTCTTCCACATAGTTTAGAATTTCAGCCAGGCCAAAGGATTAGTACACATCGGAATAGTGAAATGTGATTTTCCAGTATCTCCACTTTTTCCAATTCATTTAAAGGAATGCATGCAATTCGTTTGAGGCATTTCCATTGTAAAAATAAGTGATCAGTGCAGATACCAGTTCTATCAGTGCACATTAGTTAAAATCAAGATTATAACTTCATACATTTTAATCTATTAACTTTAAACCTTCTTTTATCAACTTTTTATAGATTGAAATGAAAGATTAGTATCCAGCAATGTTTCCTAGATAGCTTTCTGCAGCAAATCTGTTATTAGTGACTGGACAAAAATTGTTCTTACATCTCCTTGTTTCCTCAAAATTTGAAACTACTTAAATGTGGTGAAATGGTGAAGGCAAAAGTAAGGTTTTAGGGATACTTATTCCATTTTGTATGAGATTGTAAGAGATACAAATGATCTGTTTAGAGATTTTTTTGAAAACTAAGACAAAGCTCTAAAGTTAATGCAAGCATTTCGTTTTCAGTTTGCCGCGGGCTACAGCATGCTATAGTGGAATAATTACTGCACTGGAGTCAGAATCCATTGGATTTCTGTTTTTCTGTCTATAAATAAAAGAATGGAACGAAATGATCTTTAAGGTCCCTAAAATTCTAACATCATGTGGTTGGTGAACTCTCATCTGCTTTGCAAGTATTTGGTGTAAAAAAATTGAGTTGAGTATTATTTTACCACAGAAATAGTCTGACGGTTCCTAAATACCAGTGGGTCGTGTTCTCTGTTCCTAGACTTCCCATTCCTTTCATGAACTCATATCACTCCATCGTCCTGCAATCACTCAAGAGTCTCTAAGTGCTCTCTAGGTTTCTTGACTTCAGAAGTTTCATTTGGATTCTGTTCTAGTCTATGTTTTCTTTGTTTATACAAACTATTTTTCCTTCTAATCTGGTTTTTCGCTTCTTTTTGTGATTTGCTACTATTTGTTGTTTCTTGTCAGAGGTAAGTCACATACTGTTCATCTGTTTGCACCTCTATTTCTGGCCGCCTCCTCTTGCCCGAGCATTCCGATTCATGTTCTCTCTCTGAATTTGACCTTCACTTCCTTTTCAGCTGACAGTGGAATTTGCCCCCAAAAGCTTTTGTCGAAACATTGCCTTATGTATCTGATATAAAAAACAAATGGTTTTATATTATAATGACCTAATGCAAGTGTGTATGATCAACTGTTGCGTGAATGAGGTGTTTTTTCGAGGAGTAACAATATTTGTCAAGCAGGTGTTATTCTATTTCAAATAATGGAAACCATTTGGTACCCTTCAGTAGTGACAAGAGATGAAATTGACAAACACATCAAAGTTTTTAATGTGTGTTTTTTTTTAAATCAGTACTGAGAAAAGCAGTTGCTGCAAGTGTTTAAATATAGCAAAGAAACTCCTCTGGAGAAGCACACACACTCACATACACACCACACAAATACTTTTCCATACCATGTACGGAGATTTCATTCACCATGTTTAAGCAATAAAAAACTAACACTGAGTCTCAAAGACTCAAGTAATGAAGGTTGGAACTCTGTGTGGATGGTGGGCATGTTTGTGAGTGTCATGAGTGTCTGTGTGTATGTAATGTGTGTGTATGATTGTGGGGGTGGGTGCATGTGCTAGATTCCTTGTTATGTTCTTTCTGCCTTTTGTGTGTTATTGGAGGGAATTCTTTATTCTCTCAGCCATATCTACTCACCTAATAACAAAGAACTTTGACTTAGAAAATACATGGGTAGAAAAAGTGGCAAACTCTGATTTGATTTATAAAAAGAATTGTTTTGGGATCAGGATTGGCTATACTAGTTATGTGATTTCAAATGAATTCCTTAAAGGTTTCTATCGAAAATAGATTCCTAAGTGATTATGGGGTGTGGCGTGCTGGCAAAGGATGGAGAAAACTGCCAACTATAGACTGGGTTTGTTTTGAAAACATTTAGAGAGGAGCTAGAAGCATAAATATATGTGTGCATGTGAACTATATAGAGATAATTTTGCAAATGTGTGTGTGTGTATATATATATATATTTTCACTATGCTAGAGTTTCTATAGAGACAATCCTGAGAAATCCTGTTCCTAATTATTTACAACTTATGTGTCCAAAGAAAGGGGTAAGTAATGGCAATAAATACCCCAGAAGATTATCTTCATATTTTTTTCAAAGTGCTACCCTTTTCCTCACCTCATTCAATGCTGGCAATAGCTCTCCAAACTCATGTATGTGTATATAGAAGAGAAGGGATAAGATTTATCATCGTGCTCACTTTCGTACTTTGGTTCACTTTTTTCTGTTCACATGATATAATGAGCATCTTCCTGTATCATTCTATAGTTTTCTGAATTATAATTTTAAACTCTCAGTGCCCTTTCTTCTGAACCATGCCACCCCTCTTCAAGGAGTCCATCCACCATTGGTGATGGTGCCTCAAATGGGAAATAGACACGTGTCGATGTTGTAAGAGCCTTTTAATACTCATGGCGGTATTGCCATATAGAGGTGTCGCATAAGCGGTTTTTGTGTGTTTTTTTCATTTTGTTTTGTTTTGCATCGAGTCCTGTGAAGGAAGGCATAGAAAGGGACTCCTCCGCGGCTGTCAGGTTTGAAAGCTGACTCTGCTTCTCTTTTAAATTCTAGACGTAATTTCTTATCTGTAAAGTAGAAGTGGCCCTCACTGGTGAGGGGAGGGTTCAGTGAAGAGTCAAGATCTTGAGGAAATAAAGGATAGCCTAGGAGTTCCCGAGCTGCCTCTGCACTGGCTCAGGAGGTGGTTCCTGTACATGGGAGTCTGTGCTTTCCTCAGGTGGACCCGCTGGCTTTTGTAATTATCCTCCTGTAAATGCGCTGGTGAGCAACAGCCCTAGGCTTCAGTTGTTGCCCCTGTCCTCTTGCTCTGTGACTCTGAGCCAGTCATTTCCTCACCGAGGTTTCATCTCTACAATGAAGAGGCTGGGCTAGCTGATCTCCTGGATCCTACAAGTTCTAAAATGTTCTGTTCAGTGAATGGCTGGCCATACCTAAGCCTACTAATGCTGCTTCACCCACAGGTGAAGGGGCAAGTGGAAGACACTTTCTGAACTCCATTTACTCCTTCCCCCGTATACCCTACCTCGCAGTTAAGTGCTTCTTGCAAACAATATTTTGACGATTTAATTTCAAATGGATCAGCAACATATGGACCCTATTTTCCATGAAATGTCCACGGGTTTAAAAATGAAACAAACAAAGACTTTGGCAAATGTTTAAAAAACTACTTTGAAACTTAACCCGGACTTCCTGTGCCTGTGCCTTTATATGAACGAGATGCTTATTGTTCCCATCTCTTGAAATCCAGCAGCCTGTGGTGCCTCTTACAATTACATGTCTGCTAAAGAACCTGTAGGTAGAAGCTGACAACCCTCATGCATTATGAAAAGGGGAAAAGAAGCAGACGCAGGTAAGCACAGTGTAGCTTGTCAAAGACAGAGTAGCCAATGTGGAAAGAAGAAACATCCATAGAAATGGCTGCATTTTTATTAGTAGTGTGTGATGGTGCTATAGGTAGGCAAGGAGCAATGGTCTCCTACGTACATCTCTTCTTAATTAATCCTGAATTCCTGGCAGGCTTTTCATTGAAAATTCTGTTTTCCTGCTTTTGATCCCGATCCTTGTTTGTAAGCTGCTGCTTACTTTTCTCCTCGCTATAGCCTAACATTTTCGGTCTCAAGCCCTTTTAAAAATGAACCATTCATAGCATCATTTGCTTTCCTTTATGGCCAGAGTGTTCTGGAAGACCACGAATAAGAGAGGACAGGCCACAAAGCCAGGCCGAAACCCTCCAACTCTTTCTACCGTATCAATCAGAGCATTGGCTTTTCTAGGGAGATCCATGCTGTTGATCTGGTGGAGCACATTAAAGCCGGCTTCCTTCCACACAACCATGGAAGCCAGCCTAGTAAAAGGTTAAAAGCATTCCATCGATTCATTCGTTCATCCATTCTTTCTGCATTACCTGTAACTCCCTGTCTTGTGCAGAAGACAGGCAAGTAAATGAGCAAGGGAAATAGCATGCTCTGTAATAGAGGGATGGCAGGGTGCTGTGGGAACTTGAATGAGGACAGCCTCACTGCCATCAGGAAAGGTTTCTCCGAGTGGACCTGCTGCTTAAGAATGGGGCCAGTTCACCAGCTAGATTGGTAGGGCATGGCATTCCAGTGGGTAGAAATGGAGTCTGCCATAGTGTGGAAATGTGAAAGGGTCTGGCCCGTTTTAAAGAAATTGAACCTGTGTAGTCATTGGCATGGTGGCAAAGAGGAGGATGGACTGGGGATGGGGCTCCTTGACACCAGAAACATATGAAACATTTGCTTATTTCTCTAATAAAAATACAAGTCTTTTTCAAGTATATCTGTCAACTATCACCCTATGACTTCCCCACAAAGCCTTCCTGCCCCACACGGCTGCCAAGACAGTAAAAGTTGTCAGCAGTCGCATGGACTACTCCTCACGAACTCCTACTCATCCTTCAAGACCTAGCTTAAATGGCCCTTTGGCAAGGAAGCCTCCTCTGACCCCCAAATATACTTCCCCTTACATAGTTCTTAGCACAGATGATCAGTATTGCTTTTTGAAATTGTCCATCCTCTGCACTTGGCTGTATGTAGGAGCCAATTTGCCTTGTTCATGGGCTGTATCCTACGTGACTACGGTGTCCAGCCACTAGGAGGAGCTTAATAAATAGTTTTTGAATGGACAAATAAGTAGTCATTAACCCCACTAAGACTCCATGAAAGATACAGGTACAACCTTGAGCATATATGCCAAAAAATCTTTTACCTTCAAGAGTAAATGGAAGTAACACACATTGGAACTTTATCATAAGACGTTCAACTGTAAAGCACCAAGTTGAGGCTTCTGGTTTTCCATTTGTCTTTCAAAGCTAAGCATTACTTCCTGAATAATTCTGTCTGGAACTATTTTATTGTTTATGGTTTTCTTTCTTTTGTTCTCCTCCTCCTCCTTCTCCCCGCCCCCGTCCTCCCCCTCCTCCTCCTTCTCCTTCCCTTGTTCTTGTTCTCCTTCTTCTCCTACTTCTCCTCCTCCTCCTCTTCTTCCTCCTCTTCCTCCTCCTCCTTCGTCTCCTTCTTCTTGCTGTTATTTTCATTAATGACAAATACTTTAATATGATGCTAACCTGAGCTATATTGGATCAGCTAGAGATCTTTTCAGGCTCCCAAAGCATGGGCATTACATATTCAAAACAGGACCTAATGTTTCAGAGCTTCATATACTACTATAATTATATGGTTCAATGCAAGTGATTATATCTCTTCTTCAGTAACGGGCTGAAAAGTTTTGGTTTGCTGGTTCCCTCATAATTTACTGCCTAGGTATAATAGGCCAGTCTTGCGGAAAAAAAGATGATAAATGATGCTGGCTAGGATTCATAGATTTATTAAATTTCTATCAAACAGTGCAACAAAAAAAATCTGCTTAAGTTAGAAATGGGCTCAAATTTTTTAATCAAAATTCATGAGTCCTGATGCTTGGTTCAGTAGGTCCAAGGAAGGCTTGAATTGAAGACTGATTAAAGAAAATAAAAGGCTTATTTGAAGTAATTTTTCAATGACGGCTTTTAATTGGATGTTAAATCAAATTCTTATCTGCCTTTCTGCAGATAGCACATTATATAAAATACAGTTAGCGGCACTACCACTGTAACGGATACACTGAATAACAATTGACTTCTCACTTTACACTGAGTGGGTAGAAGGGCCGTGGTTGTCAGGCTGTCAGGAATTAAGTATGTAAATTAATGCTTAAGTGTATGAATATGAATATGATTTACAAGAGGCTCGGACTGTGCTTGGGGAAAAATACCGAGGTTTTTTCGTTCCCCTTCAAGGTTAACAAATGCTCAGTGACCTTCATGGACTGTGGCGGGGGCATGGGTGCATTAGTGTGTGTGCCCACGTGTGCATTTTTGCCACTGAGCTTTGCCTGGGAGCTTAAATACTCCCGAAGAGCAAATACGGCACTCATTCTCTAATGTCCCTTTCTGCCATCCATGAATGTCAGCTCATCAAAGCAATTTCATTAGCATTTCCTCATTTCCCAATATAAGCAGTTAGTGTGGTGCCGATAGCAGGCCCTCGGCCCTCCTTTGCAGAGACTGGTGCAGTGCCTGGCGGAGGGGAGGGGCTGGCCTGGGCCACCTGGACAGCAGCCCTGTTGGGAACAAAGGTGTGCATTCTGCGAAAGTGCCTTCCGCTTTGCAGGCCCTGGGGATGGTGGATGGGGGTGGGGGCGGGGCTACAGAACAAATGCCTCTTTCACAGCTGTCTGAGATGGCAGGGCTTGGGAAGAGTTAATGGGACTTTCCTAGGTACTGAGGTAACTCCCAGGATAGCGTTACCGTTGGAGGGAATGGAGGTTTGCATAGACAGGTTTTCCCATGTATCCTTTGTTAACGTTTTGTTTTGAAATAATTTCAAACTTACAGGACGGTTACAAAAAAATCATACAAGCCCCGCAGAGAGAATTCCAGCCTACCTGCCTCCAGATGCCCAGCTCCACCATTTTCACATTTTGCCACCTTAGCCATATCATTCTATTTTCTATCAATCAGTCTATCCGTAATCTATCTATTATCTATCTACCTATCTATTATCTAGCTGAACATTTGAGAGTAGCTTGCACACAGCATACTACTTGAACATGTTATACTTGCACGTACATTTCCTATGAACAAGGATATTCCCTTATGTAATCACTTCAAGTGCAGTTATGAAGTTCAAGAAGTTTCACGTTGATATAAAGCTCACAGTCTGTATTCCAGTTGTTTCTTATGCCCCAATGATGTCCTTTTGAGCCTTTTCTCCTCCATCTTAGGTCCCATCCATGAACGTTTATTGCACGAAATGGTCGATATCTCTTTAGTTTCTTTCTTTTTAAAAAAAATTGTGTGGAAACATGTATGCCCCATAAATCTTGCCATCCCAAGTGCTCCCAAGCATTCCATTTGGGAGGATTAATCACATTCACAGTGTTACAGTACCCTCCCCACCATCCATTACTAAAACTTTCCCTTCACCCCAAACAGAAACCCTATACTCGTGGTGAGCTAACTCCTCATTGACTCTGCCCCCCACCCCTGGTGACTTGTACTCTACTTTCTGACTCTCTGAGTTTGCATATTCTCTGATATTTCCTTTATGGTTACTGTGGGGCTTAAATTCATCACCCTAAATCTATAACACTCTTGTTTGCTTTGATATCAACTTAACAACTTCAGTCGCATACACCCCTCTGTCCTCACCCTTATGCAATCTTGTCAGAATTTGCATACTTACATATGATGAGTCCCAAACCAATGATTTATCATTTCATTTTATGCATTTCCCTTTTAGAGCCTGAAGGAAGTAAAAAGTGGTGTTACAAAGCAAAAATACAATAGTACTGGCATTTATATTTACCCATGTCATTATGTGTACCAGAGATCTCTTTTTCTTCAATTGTCCAGTGTCCTTTCCTTTCAACCTGCAGAACTCCCTTTAGCATTTCTTGTAGGGATGGTCGAGTGGTGACAAACTCCCATAGCTTCTTTTCATCTGGGAATGTCTTAATTCCTCCCTCATTTTTGAAAGACAGTTTTCCCAAATGCAGGATTCTCATGGCAATTTTTGGCTTTCAGCACTTTAAAAATGTCATCCCACTGCTTTCTTGCCTCCATGATTTCCAATGAAAAATCGCCACAGCCTTATTGAGGCTCCCTGATATGTGCCATGTTGCTTCTCTAATGCAGCTTTCAGAATTCTCTCTTTGTCTTTGGCACTTGGCAGTCTGATTACAATATGGCATGGTGTCAGTCTACATGGCTCATCCTGTTTGGAGTTCATTGAACATCTTGGATGCATATATTCATGTCTGCATTTAGTTTGGGAAGTTTTCAGCCATAATTTCTTTGAATAGTCTCTCCACCCCTTTCTTTCTCCTCCTTCTGGGACTCCCACAACACATTATATTGGTATGCTTGTTGGTGTCCCACAGGTTCCTCAGGCTCTGTTCACTTTTCTTCTTTCTCACCTCTTTCTGCACTTCAGCATGGATTATTTCAATGGTCTGATCTTTAAGCACACTGGTTCTTTCTTCTGCAAACCCCATTGTGCTGTTGAACCCTTCTAGGGAATTTTTAATTTCTGTTGCTGTGGTCTTAAGCTCTGTTTGGTTCCTTTTCATAATTTCCATCTCTCTGTTGATATTCTTTTTGCGTACATCTTCATTTTCCTGATTTTCTTTAGTTCTTTGCCCATGTTTTCCTGCAGCTCATTGAGCATATTTACGACCATTTTTTAATGTCTTTTTCTGGACTGCCCCGGGTCTGATCCTTCTCATTGATGGTTTCTAATGTTTTAATCTTCTCCTTTGCCTGGACCCTCACTTCCTGTTTCTTTGTATGTTTTGTAATCTTTTGTGGAGACCTGGACATTTTGATATTTTAGCATGTTATTGCTGGAATTTAGACTCTGAGACATCTGTTCTTTAAGCTTGTATTCATCTGGTGTTAGGACAGAGCTTTCTTTGAATGCCACGAGCTAACAAACAAAATAAATAGAAGGGAAAAAAGTCTTTGCAGAATGACTTGTGCAAGTGTCTTCCTTTAGAGCTCATCCATACGATGAGTTCAGGAATAGCTCAAGGCCAAAACCTAAGGGCTGCCCTGATCCTTTCTGTGCATTTCTCCTGTCTTGGGCCTATGGGTGTGGCCCTAGGAATTCTGCTGTTTATATGGATAAGAATGTCCCCTCTTCCCTTGGAAACAGTCATCTCACAGTTTACAGCACTGCACTCTGTGTCCTACAGCCAGAAATCCCTTGCCCCTGGCAGCACGACTTAACTGCTTTCCCACAGCGTTCTATAGGAGAGATGCATGAGCTGTCTTCTAAATGCAGGGCGAGATCTGGCACAGTGAGTTCCTCGGGTCACCCGAGACAGATGGGGCCAGACATGCATGCTCCCAGTATGTGCGTGAGAGTTATTCTGCTCCCTCTGGGACCAGGGCCAGGAATCCATACTGGGAGTGTGGACTATTTCCGCTCTGTGCTGGAGAGGGTTAGGGGAGGAGCTAGCCAGGGCTACAGGAGATCCTACTGCTTTTAAGTGTCCTTTATCTTGATTCAGCACTCACCCCACAAATGCAGTCTGTTTTCTGGAGCTTTCAGAAAGATATTTCTGCCAATTCTTCTTGGTTGTTCAAAGCTTCTGCAGGGGGATGGGGCCCTGAAGTGTCTTTCCCCTCCAGCTTGATTGGAATGGGACATCATACACATTTTTAATGGTTGATTTTTAGTTGATCGCTCATTAATTTCATCATTCTTTATTGCCAATAATACTATACTTTAGGCTTGGGAAAATTTCCCCCCATTTTCATGCTAATTTTCAGAGAAACTGTGAAAGCTGTGCTTCAGAGAATTTTTTAAAGGGGCATCCTTTGCCCTTTATTTGAATACAAATACATTTTAGTTTCTCCATGACCCAAAAAGAATTGGGTCTGTATTGGTTTTCCATGTTTGTAATTAAACACAGTATAACCATTTTGCCACTTGACAATTTACTCCACCTAGTGAAATTTATGTTGCCTTACCTGATAGTCTGTTTTTATTGCATATTTTCTTGACCTCTTTTACTTTAATTGGCAAGTCCCCAGTTTCCTTACTAATAAGATTTGCAGCTGCCGTACATAGAGTGCCTACTTTGGACTGGGCTAGGCACTGTATATGGATGGAGGCAATGGCCTGGGTTGGTTGGTGGAGTTCCTCAGGGGGCCAGCCCAAGACCACGTGGTGAGAAGTGGTGGAGCCCCCGTTGGACTGACCTCAGATGTCAAGGCAGCATGCTTTTCTCCCTCTAACTCTTCATAGCTCCTGCAAGGTAGCTGGCATTAACCCCATTTTACAGATGAGGAAACTGAGGCTCGGGAAGGCTAAGTAATTAAGAACACAGCAGTGAAGGGGCTGATGTGTAATTTGAGCCAAGGTCTTTCCGTTTCCTCCCTTTACCGTTTTTTTTACCTCCCCCCTTCCTTCCACTATGGGCTCTTTCTTTACCACATTTATCCAAGGCCTCTTAAGCAGGGAATCTTTCTCAGACCTCATGGTTCTTGTGTGCATGTGTGTGCGGGGCGGGGGGCGGGGGGGTGGGGAGAGTAGCACTTGACAATTTTCCCAGTCCTTCTTTTGAAAACTCTTTCCGTGATATGTTCTCTTGGTTCTTGCCCCACTTCCCAGTGTGTCATTTGCCATCTTTCCCCTCCCATCACCCCAGTGCTTTGACCTTGTTTCCTCATCTTCATTGGATTCAGTCATTCCCAAGGCTTCTTAACCAGATTCCATACCAGCTCCCCCAGGTTCCCCTCTCCCACGGCCAGCCGACCACTGTTTGCTCCAGATCTGGATTTAAATCTGGATTCTACAAAGGACTGGCTCTATAACCTTGGGAAAGTCAGTGACCATTCCTAAGCCTCCATTTTCTCATTTGGAAACTGGCAATAATAACGGGATAAATGAGAGCCATAGGGGTTGGTGCAAGGATTGAAAATGAGGGAATTATAAATACAGGACTGAGTATAGCATGTGGCGCATAATACTCGTAACATTCACTCTTCGGTTGAATGCCACAACCTGCCGTGCGTCTTCCTTCTTGATGGTCATTTCTTGTCTCCCTGAGCGAGACCACAAGCTCCTCGAAGCCATAGATGTCTGTACCTCAATCCCGCCTCCATAAAAAGGCATGCCCTTGACTCCTCGTTTGATGACGAGCTTTTACAGGAGCTCATTTTCGTTCCGTGAACTGAGTATGACCATTCTGCTTATTTGCAACTTCTCTAGTATTTACCGAGTCTAATTGAAACCGCATAAAGTAACTCTGTTTACAATGCAAAATAAATAATTCTGTGCTAACAACGTTGTTTAATATTTCAAGGGAAGAGCCAGTTTCTGGAGAGGATTGCTAGTCTCGCCAACCTTTTCCGGTGAGACCACTGACTTGGTTTGTTCACATTTGTAGCCAGTTTGTGATGCTGGATGTGGAACTCCCGTGATCAGGGAAAAAGAAATGTGATCTGGCGCGTGAGCTTCATTGTGATCTGGGTGCGAGCTAGATCATGCCCTGTATGCATCGGCGGTGTTTTCCAAATGAGGGAGTTGTCTTGGGAATGAGGGTGTGTGTGTGGTACTCCCAGAACATTCGAGGAGTCTCAGTTTCATCCAGCAGTTATGCACCTTTTAAAGATGACCTACTGGCCGTGGCAGAGAACGTTTGACTGGGTTGGCTTTCCCACAGGAGAAGAGCACATCAGAGCGTGAAAATATACGGAGCAGGCTCTGGTGCACAGGGCATGTGCTCCGGGGAAATCTGCCCCAGCATTAGAGCATGCGTGGGCTGGTGGATTTCTGAGGACAGAACCCACCTGTCTTAAGTGGCCAGGAGGCAGGTGCTTAAACAGTCGCGGTACCGGATGCTGACAGTACTGCGCTGCCACCACCTCTCACCATTTCTTAACCAGATCTCCTGGATTCTGCCTCATTAGTCTGCCTACTTTGTCTGATATCATCTGCCTGTGCTTTCTCCAGGTCCTCAGCAGGAATGCCATCCCCCTTCCTCTCTGCTAATCCATAGCCATCTCCACCTACCAAAATCAATAGCGCCAACAAGTTGTTACAGGAATCTTATCATTCCTTGTCTCTTACCCACCTCTAGGCTGTTCTCCTTCCTCTGGGTGTCCAGGACTCAGTATAACTCTTTTTTAAAATAATAATAATTTATTTTTTATTTTTTAAATGGTGCTTAGATTACATAAATGTTACACAAAAAATAGAGGGATTCCCATATGCCCCACCTCCCACACCTCCCACATCCTCCCACATAAACATCCTTCATTAGTGTGGCACATCCGTTGCAAATGATAAACGCATCTTGGGGCTTCTCTTATTTATTTATTTATTTATTTTTTATTGTAGGTAAAACTCAAAATTTTCACAATACATACCAACATTTGCAAAATGATATATAAATATATATGCATATATGTCCATTTGCTTACAAAAATGTTATTTATATATATATATAAATATATTTTAAGAGTTGCTTAGATTACCCAAAATTTGAGCATAGTAGCTCTCTTGATGTTTACAGAGGGAAGCAAGGAAGAGAGGGAAGGAGAGGAGACATGGGGGACAATTTAGCCAAACCACCAGGGCATCAAACAACTCGTTCATAATCCAGCTATAGAGTTTGCACATCTAGTTTTATTCTTGAAGAGCATCCCAATTTTTAAAAAAAATGGATTTCAAGTGAGAGAACGTCATGGTCATATTAGTATCAGACAAGCCACAGCACGTCCTTGATTTCATTATCTTCTGTGAACATCTAAGTAGTGATGTAAGTACATATCCCTTTTGGGGCATTTGCTGTTTTTTAATTTAACCTTTGTGGCAGCTGAAACCATCCCCTCAATAAAGCAGCATTACCTGGTGAAGACCCTAATGAACATTGGCAGTGATTCGTGTTTTTCTTATAACTGCATGGAAGAAAAATAGTATGTTACTTGCAGAGATATGTTTCTAATTATAGCAGTGGCATTATTCCGTTTTAATTGTCTTCTTAAATGCAGTATTTGACATTCTGCCAAGAAGTTCTCAATGATTTCTTCATTGAGCCGGGGATTTTTCGACACCAGCTACATTTCTTAAAACTGTACTTTTGAATAACATTAAGAGGCACTCTTTTCTCCCCGAGTCACATTGCCGCTTTTACACCTCTTTTCTCTATGACATTTATACTAATTTATACCCTGGGTATAAATTCAGAGGCCAAGGTAGGGAGAGCTTGAGCAGCCGTTTTTGGAAGGCTCACATCTCCGTTTTCAGCTGCAAGACCTTGGGGATGTTGTGATGCTATAGCTGTTTGTCTGTTGGGGAGGAAATAGGATTAAATGAAATGAAACCATACCCGAATCACTCAACTCCACATTTTCATAGTATGCATAATCTTCCTCCTTTTTTCTCTCCCTCTGGAAGTCATGAAAGATGTTCTTTATTTCTTGTTTTACAAAAATTGCTGCCCCCGGGTGTTGATAATGCTAGTTTAAATTCTTCAAAAGAATCTGTGAATTGTAACTGCTCTGATAGTTCTGCGGCTATTTTTAAGTTTGTGTTTTGGTTCAGAAAATTATCTACTGTAGGGTAAATTTTAAGCTCAATTATATGTCGCTGGAGGAAACTTTGAGGCGATAGCACAAATGGACTTATGTGGCAACCTCCCGACATATACGTCTGGCACAGCTTCAGTTAATTCGTTAAACTTGTTCTGATGCATTTTTCATATCGCAGCATTTCTGATTTCTTTGGTCCTGAAGACATCAATATTACCTTCTTCAAGGGAAGCTAATGCTGACTCTGTTTCAGTGTCCTGTCCCTCTGATGAGTATCCTGCATTTTACCGCTGCTGGTCATTATCGATTGTGATGGGGTTAAGTTGATGCTAAGATCATATCCGACGCCCTGAACTGAAACCCGGAATCTTCATTTTCCATGGATCTCTGACAGATCATAGGATATGGAGTTCGTGTTCTTTCAGTTTAGTTCTCAAATGCCCTGGAACGTGGTCTGTCACTGAGTCTTCCAAACATCTCTCCTGCCCTTTCTAGACACATCATTTTCGCCTAATCTTAGTAAACGTGTCTACCTAATATATATATGAGGCAAACCCCAGAGACTCCTTGTATTGAAGCAAAATCTCCTTTGGCACCTGAAGAAACAATGTGATAAGTGTGTGGGGGTTGTTTCTGAGCAAGTTCCCCCATCCAAAAAAATTCTATCTATTACCAAGGGTGTAAACCAAGAAGGCAGAAGGCACAATTATAAACCTCAAAAATCACCGAACATAGCAAAATTATGTTCCAAATCCTATTAAATGGGTGCTAATATACACTACACAGTGATTATTCAAGAGACTCCATTGTGCCACCTCAGACAGGCAACACGCACAACAAAAGCAACCTGGCTATATGGCTTTTTATCTTTATTAATCTAATTAGATAGCTTTAATAAACATTAATTCCTCATTTACTTGCCAGTAATTTTCTGGGGCTTCTTAGACTCCTAAAGAACTTTGAGGGATTGATTTGGATTTCCACATCTCTTAGATGTGTTTTTCTAGGAAACCTGAGCTATCTGGATTTTCCTCTCCATAAACTTCCCTGAGCCAAGACAATCAGGTACATGTCCTTGGCCTTAGAACTGTACTCATATGTGTGCCCATAGTTCAGAAGTAGCCATTGCAGCGTCTAAACATCTGGAGGCGTCACAAGGAATTTCATTATAAAAATCTGAGGACCACAAATCTCTTGATCCTCTTCCTCTTAACGTCACGCCCCCCACCCCCGCAAAAAAAAAAAAAAAAAATCAGGTGTATCTTGGAAGGTGACAAGAAATCACAAAATGTCAAATGATTGTAGTGGTGGAAGGCAGTATGAAAAGGGGGAAGTAGATTTCTTATTTCTTTTCCCTTGAAGATCCAAGAAGTGTTTATGGGCTGCTCCCATGGACCCAACATCTGACCTTTCTTAATCCCGACTAATGGAATGAGTCACCTTTGACCTCTTCTTCCTGCTTTGCCCCTCCTCCCCCATTGCCTTTGCCAGCACCAGCAGGATGGAGCCCTGCTACAGAATCCATTCAGTGTTTGGGTATTAATTAGCTATTGTTGAAGGAACAATTAGACACTGTTGAAGGGTGATGCATAAAGTACTGAAAAGTGGATAACTTCTTGTGAAGGTGCTTCTCTTCTTTCCCATTGGGAGACTCCTCAACTGCTAAGGAATACAAAAGGAATAAGCCATGACCCCTGCCCCCTAGAAGCTCATAGTCTGTTAGGAGTGCTTAGAGGAATATACAAAGAATTACAATGAAATAAACAAACATGGTTCTCACACCATGTTTCACATGCACCTCTGTGGGCTGTGGGATAAACCAGGAGAAGACAGGAACCTGCGGAATGGGTTCCTTTTCTCATCAATGGGGTTTTTCCTGTTGGTTGTCGTGGTGATGATTACGTTTCGTAATTGTCATACAGAGTTTGGGAGCTGAAGCGATAGAGGAATACTTGAAACATCCTGCTTGCTTCCCTTGGCAGCCCCAGGTTCTCCTTTATATGGGCTCCCGCCAGAAACCTATTCTTTCCATATATTCTTAGCCCATCTTGATTGTGACTGAAAACTGCTTTTGTCACTTTTGTTTTTCGAGTCCTTGTGTCTGCGAGGCAGCTCAGTACTTTGCCTATGCTAAATTATGATATTCAGTTACAGGAAAACATTTCCGTTTTTCCAGTCTCCCTTAATCAGAGCCTTTGGGCTGACCTCCTAACTCTGGATCGCATTGTATTTGCTCCTCAACAAAATCGTGGAGCTGTCCCTGTTCAGGTTACAATAAATCACAAGCTGATGAGGGGTGACAGTTTCAGCAGCAAGTTGGAATCGCATATTGTTTGACTTTTGCCTTTATGGGCCAAATTGCAACAGAAAAAAGACGGGGGCGGTAGCTGCCTATGTCCAGATAGTCTGAAATGAGATCTCAGCACCGCTGTGACAGCATCTGTGGTCTCCAGGTGAGGGCAATATGTAGAATTTTCTAACAAAACCCAAAATACCCAGGCACCATTAAAACTGTCAGGCAGTAAACTAGCCAGTGAGATATATATATATAATCTCCAGCTTTCTGTCTGCATCTTCTACCATGCCATATTATGGGATGCTTCCAAAATTTTGCTTACAACTCTGTTAAAACCTTCCCTGAAACAGACACACTGTTGGTCATCTCAGCCCTTTGTTCCTTGAAGAAAAACCAGTGAAGCAATGCAGCTGAAGTTGAAAGAACACCTAGCTGTAATGCTTAGCATTAGTGATGGTTGTTTGCAAGCTTGATGGTCTGGACTTGACCTGGCAAACTATGTAAAGAGTAGTGTAGGATAGGGGATTAGAGGCTAGTAGGCTTTAGAATATCCGGGTCTGCACTGACCTCCCAGATCTGGTGTCCCTTACTAACCACGAGCAAGATATTTAATGCTGCCAAGCCTCATTTTCTTTGTCTGTAAAATGGGGGTGATAATAGTGTACCTACCTTTAAATCGTGCAAAGTGCCGAAACACAAAAGATTAGCCGTGTGCGTATTGGCTAACATTTAAACAGAGCTGTCTTGGCTGAAGCACAGAGATGGCTTTGGCAGCAGGAAAGACAGCAAATTAATGTAGCGAGCGTCCCTCCTCACTACTATTTTAAAAGTTCAGGATTTCAGGTGGTTGCACTATATCCTTTGAACTGGGGTGATCTCAGCTGGCAGAGTTAACTGTGCTTTCCTCTTGGTTGGCGAGCTGTGAGGATTCTGAGTTTTAGGCTTGTGAGATGCAAAGATGTCACTAGTGGTTATGTGTGTCTTTTATAATCCATAAATGATCAACTTAAATAATTCAAGGATAAAAAGAAAAATTGACAATTGATGTATTTCCCTCTGTTAACTCGATATTAGTAAATTGGAGTCTTCATTCACCATGTCCAAGCCGTGTAGAAACCTGTCCAGGCATGATGGCAAAACAGAGTTTTGAATTTTAAAAAATAAGACAAGGTAATGCTTTGCAGGCAAAGCCTCCTCACTCTTGATGGTTCGATGTAGATGGTGCAGAATGAATCTTTTGCTATCTCATGCCGAAGCTTAGTACAATGTGTGTGACAGGAAGGTATGTTTTGGACAGCAACTAGCACATATCAAGCTGAGACGTATAAATGTAATGAGTGAACACACAGAGGCCAATAAAAACAGGCTCAGAAGACCTGGATCCTCCTCCCCCAAAGGGAAGGAAAATATGTGGAGATTGAACTGTAAAGGTATATCCAATTGAATTTGATGCCGATAGATTTAGGCAAATTTCAGTTGTATAACAATCCTGCCTCAGGGCTTAATTTTCTGGTTACTACTAGTACTAAATTAAGTTTGGTATAGAGCTCGGGTCCACAAACTACAATCCCTAGACCAATCCGGCCCACCTCCTATTAATGTAAATAAAGTTTTATCCGCACACTGCTTTGTCCACTCATCTGCTTATGTGCTTAAAGGGTATTGTTGAGTAGTTTTGAAAGAGACCATATGCCCCCCAAACTGTAAATATTTACTATCTGCCCCTTTACAGGTTTGAAATGCCTGTTAGAAAATGTTTTCCAAAACTTCTATTGGCTATCATTGAGGCATCTGGAGATGTTAGGAAACATACGGTTGATTCTTGGGCATTCAGGAGGCTTTGGGGGGAAGATGTCTCTCAAAAGTGGGAAAATAGGTTGTCATTTTATCCTTTCTTCCCGAAGCTCAGGCTCAGGCAGTGTTTCAGCCCCTGCTGATAGGGAAAGAGACTCTGTTCTAAATAGGAAGTCCAAGTGTAGTTCATTTTCAGTGTGAAGCCAGGAAGTCCCTGGTAAATCGGGATAGTTGGTCACTTTCTTTTGCTTGACATAGGACTTGAACCCTGGAAAAGTCAGACAGTGGATATGAAATCTGAGTGAGTCCTTATGGAAAGATACATTTCTGTGGAAATTCATTCATTCAGTTCACATGATCCTTGAAGATATTTACAAAATTATTAACTCTTCAACTTTGGGAGCTTTGAGAAATCTTTAGTGCTGGACTTAATTATTTGCATGACCTTATGGATTCTGGAGCATATTTTGTTTCTTTTGAACTATGGAAAAACCACATTTAAACCCAAACCAGAAAGAATGAAGGGTTTTGTTCCCCAAGAATGATTGTGAAATGAGTTCCAGGATTGTTACTGAGATAAGAAGGTATGAATGCAGTGTGACAATGAGGGCATGATGTAGTCAGAGAAGCGAAGTGGTTCTGAAAGTAAAATTTTTCTCACATGATTCTCACCTGACATCATTGGAACCACCGACTGCTCTGTGTACAGACAATGTTGATCCCAAATCATGGTAAGGGGAATCGGGAGTGGAGAAATTTTTCATTATAGTTTAAGGATGGAAGGATCATTATTTTATCTTCAGGTAGCTTTCTTAATGGAAAGGTGACTGATCCATCATAAATAGATTCATATAGCTTCAGGGACATTGATCCTGTGTCTCACTTCACTTCACCTGCATTCTGTGATTATGAGAATACCTGAACTGTGTCTGAGAAAGCCACGCCATGCTCAGCTAGGGATGAGAAAGCATTGTCCCACAAAGTGACTCCAGTAATTTCATCAACTTCTTGGCGCCCTGTGAAAGAAACTGTGAAGGGACTGACTATTGGCAATTGCAAAGGTCTCGATATTTATTAAAGAGGTTTTCTGGACACTTTTGATGTGAGCTCATGTAGAGAAGGCAGAGAGTGAAGGAGTCGCCTGAAAATGATGTTTTCAAATTAAACACAGAACATTGAAACTAAGCCATTTGTTGTTTTCTTTGTTGCAACATACCATAGTTGGAATTTTCATCAGGTTGGAAAAATAACTTATACCCAAGCTAAAATGTCTCTATGTGGATGTGAACCCATTTACAAATAGGTTCGTTGAAGATCCTATTAGTTAAGGTGAGGCCAAACTGAATCAGGGTGGGCCTTAATCTAATATGACTGGAGTCCTCCTAAGCAGAAGAAATTTGTTCAGTCAGGAGGAGAGATGGCCATGTGACAGAGGCAGAGATTGAGGTATGGGCTGCTGGCCAGCCACGACCAGAACCCTACACACTTCAGAGAAAGCCTGATCCTGCCAACACCTTGATTTTGGACTTCTGGCCTCCATAACTGTGAGCCAATAAATTCCTGTTGTTTAATCCAACAGTCTGCGGTCTTTGTTATAGCAACCCTGGCAAACAGAGACGGTTTTAATATGCCGTGTCTAATAACCAAGCTATAAACATACCCAAACCAGGATTTTGAATGGAAACAGGGACACATCTCTTGAAGTCTGTGAAGTAGCATTGAGTGGAGCTGCTTAAAAAGCCAGAGCAGAGCTTGGCAGGACTGTAATTCCTCCCTGTACTACCTGATGATGGAAAGCAGTGTAAAGGACCAGTAAAGGATATCCCCTTTCTTCGTTCTTTTCTGACAGAATTCGCCAAAATTTCCTCAAGCTCTTCAACAGTGCCTCTCTTGGTGGCTCCTCAGCAAGAAAGATGGCCTTCAGGCATTGTCAAATATCTAGAGGAAAAGGGGGCGTTTTAAGAATGGTAGCGCCAATTGCATACTCATAACTGGACTGATGAATCACAAGAGAATGGAAGGGCAAGCTCTTAGTGTTATTGAGAAGAAGTGAAATCATGGAAAACAAATTGGAAATTTTCCAGGTATAAAGGAGTGAAATTCTATGAAGTAAAGACGTACATGCCTAGAGTTTGCATCCTTCATCTGCTTGAACACTTAGAGCATTTGCAAAATCTGCCTTCAGGGAGACAGTGTTGGATAGTTTGTCAATGTGGTAAAATAAATAGTATATGCTGCTCGTATTAAAATATGAAGGAATTTCTTCATAATATGAATATATGGGATTTTACAAACATTCCTGTATTAACCTGATATACAAGTGCCAACCTACCATTATGAAACATAAATACCTCTACTTGCCAATGGAAGATTTAAGTGCAACTCTACTACATCCAGCTGTTTCCCTTTTACCTCATCCATCTACGCAGCCTTAGAAGGAAAATGGAAGGCATAAACTCATATTTAAGGAGATTGCCCCTATGTATTCTAGCCTTGGTTTCTTTATACAGGCATACCTCGTTTTTTTGCACTTCAATTTATTACGCTTTGCAGATACTACGTTTTTTACAAATTGAAGCTTTGTAGCAACCCTGCGTCACGCAAGTCTGTCCTTGCCATTTTTCCATCAGCAGGTGCTCACTTTGTGTCTCTTTGTCACATTTTAATTATGGTATGTACTTTGTTTTTTTTAGACATAGTGCTAGTGCACACTTAATCGACTAAAGCATGATGTAAATATAACTTTCGTATGCAATGGGAAGCCAAAAAATTCATGTGACTTGCTTTATTACACTAATTGCTTTATTGTGGTGGTCTGGAACCAAGCGCGTAATATCTCCAAGGTATGCCTGTATGTAAAATGAGGCTTATCTTGCCCAACTACTTCATGGATTTGTTGTGACGATGAAGAGAGAGGTTGCATTGGTTGGTCACATGTCTGCGTAGTTATAGTGCTGGCTTCAATGGAAAGATTTTGATATTTAGAAATGTTTAGAGTTTTGACTACAATTTTAAAATTATCTTAAACTATTATTTGATATTTATAGATGTAGCAGTTGAAGGGAAGTCTTAGTACTTATAGATCAGTCCTGAGTGTATATTTCGGTGTGCATATAAAAACACAGAATTTTAAGGATTCCTTGAAGGTGATTGATTGTGATAGATACCACTTCACTGTCCTTCAAAATCAAGTCCCAAATCCTGCTCCATTTTTTCCCCCAAGTGAAAGCATTTGCCATCCAGTCTACCACAATTTTCTACTCAGTATGAGTATGAGATCAACTCTCTGTGACTAGCTTTTTAGACAGCAAACTCGTTCCTTAAGTCATTCAACACATGTTTATGGAGCCCCTGCTATGTACCAGGAACTGTGCTAGGTGCTTGGAATATTCCAGTGAACACAGAAGTAAAGTCTGCATCTCTTCTATTGTGGTTTCCCCAGTGACTAACATCATGTCTGCAGCATAGCAGGCCCTTGGTGATGGGTGTTGAATGGGTAACTAATGATCGACAGAATTAGTATATGACAAAAAAGCGAGTGACAGAGTTCTCTGGAAATTTAGACTTCGTTGGCTCCAAACACCTTCTTTTGTCAATAAATACCATATGAATTTCACCCTACTTCTTAATAGCGGGGTGCTGCTCAGGCTTGGCCCACAGCATCATTTAGTTTCCCATCATGAAGATGCAGGAGCAAGGACTCATCTGTAACATCTCCTGGGCTCGTTCTCATCTCATGTACCCTCTTCACCTCCTTCAGAACCTTCCTGGAATAAGTATCAGGGCTTTTGCAAAAAGCATTCGGGCTATTCAATCTTGATTTTATACCACCATCCTTATTTCTATAATTTAAAATATATATATCAATGTATTGTGTTTATCTCCACCAGCTGCCTCACATCTATTTTGTGACAGAACAGAGCTTGTAAAATATCAAATACAAGTACGTGTGCTGTGAGGTCACTGAGCTTCATGGACCAGGTGGGTAAGGCTTTTGCTGGATAACCAACTTCTTGAACTCTGAATAACTTGGTATTTCCAAAGAAATGTCCCATGGCCCTTCGCAGAACCCAAATATCAGTTGGAAAAAAAGTATTTTTTTTTATTTTTGAGAATCTCATAGCATTGTATAGGCTAAAGGCATCTTGACTTGACCATAGTCTTCCAGTAAAATTTTTAGTTCATGGCATGGTGCTGGGCACTCAAAAAAATTATACATTTTACTTCCTGGCCTTTCCCAGGAGGGCAAAAACCAAAACCTGAAACCTAGATCTTTGAGATATGTACACAACACATTTGTTGAGTGTTAGACCACAGATTGGCTTTGCACAATGGGTCCTGGAACAAGTGCTTATTTTATGATGCCACATCCCCAACACTTTCTAATTTGAATGAACAAGAAGAGATTACTGGGAAGCAGCTGTGGCTCAAGTGATTGGGCTCCCGTCTACCATATGAGAGGCCCCGGGTTCGATTCCCAGGGCCTCCTGGTGAAGGCAAGCTGGCCTCGCATCCATGGAGAGCTGATGGCCCACGCCCACGGAGAGCTGACAGCCCAGCGGAGAGCTAGAGCGGTAAGATGACGCAACAAAGGGAGACAAGCAGACACAGAAAAACACACAGTGAATGGACACAGAGAGCAGACAGCGAGCACAAGCAACGGTGTGTGTGTGTGTGTGTGTGTGTGTGGAATAAATAAAATAAATCTTTTTTTTTAAAAAAAGAAGAGATTAATATACGGTAATTTGTTCTCTCCACTTCTTTTTACCTAATGATTTTTATGAAATGGCAAGGTGGGTAATTAGGAAGGAACTGAGGATGAATGCAGGGATTCCCAAATGATTACTTTTTACTTTTACCATTGTATTTATAGTGGTGCCAGGGGGAAGCCTAGTTAGGCAGGGTATCACCCAGTAAAAGAATTTGCTCAGGGAATAAACTCAGGGAGTAATTAGAGTAATAACTATTAGAGACTTCCTTTAGAAAAGTTCATACTTTAATATTCAAATAATAATTACATTAATCTGTAGATTAGTCAGCTGAAATATTAAATCCTTTGGCACAGGCTGAATGAAAATTGTCGTCATGTTGCCAAAACAAAATCATGTGATCACCTTTTAAATACCAAAAAAACAAAAAATCCCCATTGTTGTGATAAAATACAGATGTGGCTTAGAGAGAAACTTGCGCAGTGAGCAGAAATAGAGTGTATAATTAGAACAAAGAGGGCTTAAATCAAATTAATCTTCATCTGACAGGAACAGTTACATTTACATTGAGTGCAAAGTCATAGCCAAAATTGAAATTAGAAACAGATAATTATGATAAGAGAGGACACTTATGCTGACTTTTCTCATGCATAATTGGAAAGCATGCAAAATGCAATGCTTGTTCTAATTAGAATTAGCATTAAAAGATGCCACTTTTGATGAATTCTGGTTTTTGCCATTGAAGTAAGTTGGTTAAATAATTAAACTATGGACCGCACATTTGTTTGCCTGTTTGTTCAAGATCAGAAACAGGAAGCGGGTTTAGGAACACAAGTTTAAATGAATCAGTGATATGAATGATGTTAATTTCTTTTGTCCATGGCACATTGTAATCATGTTGGTTTTGTGTTGTTTGTTTCTATTTTCTTTTTCTCAGGATCTGATTTCATCCTTAAACGCTGCCATTTGTTGCCTTCAGCAAACAGTCTTCTTTTTTTTGCATATGTACCTACCTATCTACACTCGCATCTTATTAAAAAAACATAGGGTCCTGTTGTTCCCTTAGCATGTTGCCAGAAGAGTGTTTGTGACAGTTTCAGAAATGCGGATGTCCAAAGACCTTGTGATAGGGTGCTGTCCCTTCACCTCGAAGTTTGATTTTGCTAATTCTGAATAGTCATACTCAATGGGGAAATTCGCTTCACACAGACCTCTCCATCTGAAATATTTCTTCCTGAATTTGTTACTAGAATCAATCTGTTTGAATGGGGGCCATTTCCAGCGAACCTGGCAGTTGAGAGGGGCAGGGGAATGTGTTGGGGCTTCTAATGGGGTCCCTGATCGGGGACCTTGCTTTAAGGAAACTCGATAGATAAAAAATCATTTTGCAAAATAGAGACGATTAGGACATTTTATGATAAAAAGGCTGACTGTAAAATTCTTTACAACCTTGGACTTACACACTTTGTGGAAAACAAGACGCTCGATCCTTCCGAGGGGACTGTTTTTAAAACATTGGCCCGAAAGGCAGCTAGAGCAGCATGGGGGCCGCCAATAAGTGTGAAATGTGAGCGGTGTTCACGAATGGCAAGAGCTCAAACCTGTAACAGAAGAAATGAAGGTGACAGGGTAACAGGCCTTGTACTTTTTGTCCTTCTAAGTGCATCACTGGATAGCTCGGTTAGAAATGGGGAGCCATTTCTTCGTACCCAGGGGGCTGAGTCCTCTGTCCTGCCCCTGCAAGTAGGACTTGGCTCCTGTTTCCCTCTGGGGCCTTTGGTGTCAGTGGGAATCCAGAAGAGACGTTCTGAGCACTTTGGGAGAGAGCCGGAATTGTTGGCGTAACGTGGAAAACAACAATGTTCCTCAGACTCGGGACTGAGTTGATTGAGCAGACACTAAACCCAGACCCCCTCTCATTGCCCTGATATACATTTTGGACTAAGCTCCCAGGGAAGTTTCTCAGATTCCCAGCTGTCCAAATGGGACGTTACACGCAAAGTACATATTTCAAGCAAGTAAAAAGTCTTCTGTAGCAGTGAGATTCCTGCTGCCACAGGCGGTACTTTCAATTGGGAGCATGGGCCTTATTCACAAGTCCAGGTACCTGTCAACTTCACACGGGCCCCTTCAAACCCTACACATATCTGTTGCGTGTCTGCTGTGTGCACATTCTGTGCCAGACTGGAAAATGTGGAAATGAATTACGATTGGACTTGACCCTGCCTTTATGCAGCTTGCAGATTAGGAGGGAAAACCCTGCATTTGTCCAGATGTGTACACAAATAACCGTAGTTCAAGGTTGAAACTGCTAAAAGAGGTACAGATGAACTCCAGCCAGGGTTACTGGGGGGAAAGTTTAGAAGTTGGAGATTATATTTGAGCTGGACTTTGAAATATCAATGGGATTTGGCATTGGGAAATTGGGGAGGGTGGTTTCGAGGGGGGGACATTGCAAGTGGAGGGAAAATAGTGCATATAAATACAAAAGAAGACATGAAGGAACATGTGAAAACTCATGCTGATTTAAATGGCATAATAAGTGGTAGCACACGGATCCATTGGGAAATGGAAAGGACTGCTGGGCTCCTCTCCTCTGGATAGGCCTCATAGAAATCATGAAAAACGCATTCAAAGAGCCTGAATGGAGAAAGCTTCTCATTCTTTCAGGAGGATCGTAAAACACATTTGATGACAGAAACTTTCTTGATGTGCCTTTAATGACTTTTCGGTGACACACTGAAATTATTTGTAGTTTAATGTAGCATAAATGTATTTCACTGCCAGTGTATTTGTGCAGAAAAGAGTCAACCTAGCAAGCTTGAGGCTGCACTCTTTAGAAAGGCCTGCTGGTGAGGTTGGCCCTTGGCCGGCCTCTGGGAACTTGGCTTTGAAGACATTCCCTAACCGATAAGACTGCCTCCATACCCAGATTGTGCAAACAGCGTGGTTTATGCAGAATGCCTGCTTTCCTTCAGGGAGTCTGGGATTTTGGTGTGTGCCAAGCACAGGGGGCCTGTGTGACCAGCCCTCAAGCAAAACCCTGGGTGCTGAGTCTGTAATAGGTTTTGTGGGCAGAAACATTGCACAAGTGTGCCTGCATTTTCACTGCTGGGGACAAAATGCACTCCGTGTGGCCCTCATGGGAGGGAGGGAGAACCTAAGGAAGCCTGCATGTGGATTCCTCTGGCATCCGTCTGTGTCCTTTTCCTTAGCTGATCCTGCCCTGTATCCTTTCATTGTATCCTTAGTACAACTGTAGGCCAAGTCCCATCCATCCTTCTAGCAAATCATCAAATGTGTGAAAGGTTCTATTGACCTTGCAGACAGGGTTAAAGTGTGTGTAGGACTAACTAGCTTCTTTGCGTCGTCTGAGAGAAGCAACCAACCCGTTTTCAAACACAAGCTATCCAGTTATACCGGGGTCTGATGCTTTGCCATCAACAGAACAAAGGCCTGCACTTCCTCCTTATAATCACACGCTCCTCTTTGTCTGTCTGCCTGAAGATGGCCTCTGATTTCCACATTGCATGGCTTGGTTAATGAACACCCCTCCCAACTATTGAACTCCCCGCATAGAAGCCGCCTTTACTCCTTGCCATCATCTTGTCTGTGTTTTGATTGGCAGCAATCCAAGTAAAGACAGTAGTAAATATTTTTTCTCCGCTCACACCAGGTGATCCTCAGGCAATCTGATTGCTGACTCATTTTCACTCTCACCGTAACAGATGTTGCATTTGGAGATGGAAATCAATGTTACCAAGTATCAGCAGGAGGAGAACTTGCAAGAAAGGGAACCCAAACGGTTCTGCTCATTTAGGACAGATTGCTCTTGGCCTGTTGGGATGTTGGATTTTGCCAATAGATTTCAAAGGATGTCGTTTTAAGGGGGAAATTAGTTCAGCGGAGTGCATGCACGCACCCCAGATGGAAAGACATAGTGAAAGGAAGAAGACAGGACCCCGATTTGAAATGCAAGGACAGATGGAAAGTTCCCTTGAAAAAGACACCTGCAGAATTCATGCAAGACTGGACTTAGGCAGGAGACTACTGGCCCTACAAATGTGTTTTTTGACCCATAATAGGTTACAGCCTGATTTAATAGGTCACATTTCACTGCCTTTATGGGCGTCCTTACATCTTCTTTTCAGGGTAATTATCTCTACACACATCTGATGTGGCAATGCAATTGACCCTTGCTTTTGTACAGTAATAGGTTAATGAACCAGACTGATCATTTTTTTTTTTTGACTGCATCACTCATGTTTTGTTTTTGAAATGAAACAGAAATGTATTTAGCAGGCGATGTTTGATAGAGTCGAAATGCTCAGGGGGCTGACAACTTTGATATTTTTGATATTGCAGCCTTTTATGCATCACAGTGTGTAGCCATGAAGAAAGGATTACAGAGATGTCTGAAAGCAGCTCGGGTGTTTGAAATTTAGAATCCAAGAGGAAAGAATGGCAAAATGATGGTTCTGATGAGTTTAACATCGGCGGTACAAAAACGCCATGTGATTTTTCTAGAAGCGTCATTTATATTTGCAAGGGGTTTTTACCTGAGCCCTCTACGAATTTGAGGTATGATATTTGGTCACTTGAAAGTTTCAATTAAAAACTTTTCCAAAACTCGGTCTGGGAGATAATGCCCTCTAATTAAAATCCGTGTGGTGATTTCTTTATGAGGCACTTCCAAATAATTGGAGGGCATGAGGAAAGAAAGAGATAGTTAAGCTTAGAGTTGGGGTTGAGAAAACAGATAACCTATATTTATTTATTTCACCTTGCCATGGAATCACAGTTCCTCAGAATCAAAAGACATGAAAGATGGCAATTTAAAGTATAATGATAATTAATCATTCATCCATTGATCAAGAAGCAACTGGTTATGTATGTATGTATGATCGCTTTTTTTGTTTAAAAAAATGCCCTTGGGTATAAAAAAAAAAAAGCTAGACTACACCTAAATGTTAACTCTGGTGATTTCTAGGTGAGAAGTCATTGATTCTTTTTGGTGACCTGTATTTTATAAATTTTCTATAAATGCCATACATTTATTTTTTTTTAATATAAGATAAAATATAAAATATATATTCTTAAAAAGACGTCCTTAGTACGGGGAGCTCCGAAATCAATAGTGACTAGACATTTGATTGTGGTGACTTTGATTTTTTTTTTTTTTTCCAACTCTTCATGAGATGAAAGTGACCCTCCAATGAAGGCTGTTTCCAGCTCTTATTAACCAGCCTCTCATAACCAAATCGAGGGCCAGGGCAATTTCACAAGCATTTGTGAAGAGGGTTGCCTCCTGAGTAGTAAATGAGATTCATCTTCGAAATATGCAAAATTGGGAAGAGAATTAATCAGAATGGCAGATGCAAAATGATGAATATGCTATAGAGATGTAAAGCTGCTTTTTGACGAAAGCATTATCAAAGGTTTGGTGAAATTAGCTCTTATTTCAGGAGCCCTTAAAGCGGTGAGATTTTATGGGAGAAAATAGGACAGAAGGTAGTGCTCCTTTCTGTGCCCAATGGAAACCATGTGGGAAGTATGTTTATTCTGCACAGTTTCTCCATATTAGAAATGGATAGAAAACAGGGAAGAGGAGGCCCCCAATGTGCAAGAAACGGAGCCTCTCCCAGGAAATCAGAGCTAGAAGCCGTTCATTTTGCTCAGAGTCAGAATATGAGAGATGGGTGACCACCCTGTTCCAATAAGCTATTTTATATGGACAGTCTTGAGCTTTGGGGAGAAAACCTCCATTTTTTAGAGTTTCCTCTCTTATTGAAGATACAGGGCCCGTCTTGAATTATTGAAAATCTAGGTAACAGCACATCCCGGTCAGCAATGGCGAGTCAGGGTGACTGCATACATCCTAACACTTTTTAAGTCAGTTACCATGGTCGGTTTATGTCCCAACTTTTCCCCCAAATTCATCAAGCCCACCAAAAAATTATAACAGCTAAGACAATGCAAATCTTGATGAAAGCATTATAACAAATTATTTAGAGAAAGAGGGGCGAGTCAGACCAGGAAGCTGCAGCATAATCACCATCCACAATTGAATACTTAATTTAGCTCTCATAATTACCTTGTGGCACGTGATAGATACCATATCCTCCTTGTGTGAGCACAGGCTGACATGAAGGAAAACAAGAGAGTTTCTGAAGATTCGCGTCTAACACTCCATCGACACATACAATTTTCCTGTGCTTAACTACAAGCCCTTGAACAATCTGATCTCTTCCTCCTCCTTTCCCTCTTCTTTTCCAATTTGCAGACTTCATATTTTATGGTACTTCCTTAGCAGCCATTCTCCAACCCCCCGACCCAGATATAAATAACTTGGCTAGTACCATTGGAACACTGATGGCCCCACCGCTTTAAAATAAAATGATCAGCCTAAGAGTAATCCGGACAATTTTCCGGAATCCTCCCTTCTTCTCCCTCATATTTATGGGAACATGTTGGTTTTGCTTGGGGGAAAATTTGTTTGTTTGGGCTCGGACCAGCAGGTTGGGGCTGCAATTCATAATTAACTGGACGGGGTGCTTTCTCGAGAGCAACAGCCCAGTGCTGTTTTTTGTTCTTTAGCCAAATGCCCACCCTCCCCTGCTGTCGCCCCTAAAAAAAAACAAAACCAAAAAACTAACAAACAGCAACTGTATCATCATGTTCTTAACTTTGGGTGCCTTTTGAGTGATTAGAAAGAGTGAGGTGGACTTTATTGGACCAGAAGCTGTGGAATAATTTTTATTGATTGGGTAGTTCAGCTTGCTTGCTTTATTCATTATAATTATGCCCAATCAACACATCCTTACTTTGAATGATTATTCATGCAAATGGATATAATCTTTTCGTGAAAAGCTCTACAGCATGGTGGGGCCCTCTTTGTCTGTATAAATATGGTTGATAGCAGGGCATGTAATTGTTAGAAAAATTGATTAGGTGGCCCGGAAAGTGCTGTCCATTTCTTTTGGTTCACAAATTCTTGCAATTTGTACCTGCAAGTTCAGTATAATCTGCATGATTTATTCTGGTATCTGGAAATAGCTTAGAAAATGAGAACAAATGGCACTTGGGCACACAGTAAGTGCTATATAAGTACGAGCCTTTATTATTACTGCTTATTCGCAAGACTTAGCACATTGAATCTGTGAGGCGGACATCATTAACCCCATTTTCCAGTTGAGCAAAGAGAGGTCCATGGTTGTGTTTCACTTCTGGTGGCTCCAGGAGATCCTCGGCATCCGTTGACTTGTGGTCGTATCACTCCAGTCTCTGGCCCTGTCCTCACATGGCTGCCCTTTCTGTGTGTCTGTCTTCTACTCTTTTGCCTCTGTCCCCAAACTCCCCCTGCCTCTCTCTTCTAAGGATATGTATGATTGCATGGAGAGACCACCCCAGTAATCCATGGAAAACATGATTCTTCATCACATCTTTTGCCGTATAAAATAATGTCCACTGCTTTGCCATATAGCATCATGTTCACAGGTTCCAGGAATTTTGGACTTGGCCGTATCTCTTGGGGGGTCATTTGTGGCCTACCACAGAGGCCATCCAGTCAATAAGTGGCAGAACTGAGAGCAACCGGAATCCAGGCAACTCGATACCAAAGCCCACGTTCTCTCTAATGCCTTACTAAACGACTGCATCTTATGTCTGCTCTGGAATGAGTTTAGAGATCTTTCTATGTTACCCTGACCGTTTACAGGTTAGAAAACCAAGTGCTTAAGAGGGGAGGTGTTTTGGCAATATTGAGAAATCCTAACCGCAAATATAAAAACAAAACATCCACAGTCGAATATGATGTCATTTTCCGATTTCTCTACAAGGAAGTAAGCGTTTTGCTTTATATTTCATTTTAAAGAATTTTAGATGTTATTTGGACTAAACTAGGCTGAAAAGAATATTTCATTTCATTATGCATTTTAGTGAGTTTATTATCAGTAATATGTTTAGCATAAAATTTATTAGTGACATGCCCTTTAATTTAGCCTGTCTAATTGGTGCTAATTTAGTTAGATTGCATTACATTACACCATTTAATGTAGCTATATGTGGGTCAAGAAATCTATTCCAACAACTTAGGTAATTTTTCATGCAGCTGAACAGTAAAAAAAATGGCATGGAGGTGCAAAAAAATGCAATACTCGAAAATAATAATTTCCTGGGTTCTTCTTATACAGCCAGGCAGAGCTTATCTTCCATCTCCACTGATTTTCCCCATCTGTAAACATTAGCCCAAGTATACCTCAAGAAAAGAGGGTTGTTGACCCATGTAACCGTCCCAGCATCTTCATAGACAAGCCTTATCCCAGCCTTCAGTTCTTATTGGCCGTGTTGAGGAGCAGAAAACATTTTTAAAAAGTGTTTCTCAGGAGCTGATGTGGCTCAAGCAGTTGAGCACCTGTTTCCCACATGGGAGGTCCCGGGTTCAGTTCCCGGTGCCTCCTAAAGAAAACGGAAACAAACAGCAAGCAAAATAAACATAAAAACCAACTCCAGGGAGCTGGTGTAGCTCAGTGGTTGAGGGCCAGCTTTCCACATATGAGGTCCCAGGTTCAATCCCTAGTCCTCGGTACCTCAAAAAAAAAAAAAAAAAAAAAGTTTCTCATCTTTGATCTGTGGGTCTCCCTATTTGAATTTAATTGCTTAGCTGCCAGAAGTATGAACTTATTGAAAAAATTTCCCCTCAGTGGTATAAAGAAAAACCATTTTACCTGCAAGGAAGACGGACACACACACCCCAACAAACAAAAGGTCACCTAAATCCTCTCAGTAGTGCATGGTGGTTAAAACAGAATATGAGTAGGTTCCAGCTGCTGCCCGCGTGGCCCAGCCATGCCCGCTTTTCTCTTAACTCTCCCCATTAGAAGGTACCTCACACATCACCCACACCTGACTGAATGGATGCGGCAACATGACTGGGAGCTCGTCCTGGGACGTGATAAGCATCCCAAGATGTGTTTTGTTTTCTAGCTTGTCTCATAGAAGGAAGATCACCTTGGTCTGTGTGGGATCTACATTAATAGATCAGAGGTGGCTTTTTTCGGCTTTCCTTTCAGCTAGCTAAACAAAAATGTTGCTGGAACGGAGACAGACTTGACCAAGGCTTCTCAAAGCTTCCCTTAGAGGGGACGGTGAGGTCAGAGGTGACTCAAACACGGTGTTGCAGCCTTTTATGACCCGAGTGGCCCCACACGGCAGCCCCCTGTGGCTCCATGTGTTTCCAGCCCAGTCTGCCCTCTTCTTCCTGAAGCTTCCTGAGCTTTCTACAGTTACGGGAGCAAATGGCGTCCGGGCCAGTTGGTTTGGCCATTGTGAGCATCTGAAGCTTGAGCCTTTAGTGAAGGTCCTTTTCAGTGGCCTTTTTGTTAGCCTGGGGGTGACAAGAGTACAGAGTGAGTTGAGGACAAATTCCCGAATGCCCGAGAGCTAGGCAGGCGTGCCAACAGCTGACAGTGCTGTCCCTGCTGGCGATGCCCCACGCGGGCAGCGCCTGGTCACTGTCACTGGGGCTTCCGTGACTCTTCCTTGCAGGAGGCAGCAGAGGTGATGACCTCGGTCAGCCCCTAGCTCTCGGCTCTCGAATTGCTGAACCCAAGACTCCAGAGAGAAGGGGCTTACTGCGGAAAAACCGCAGGGGGCGAGGGAATTTTCCACAGCATTTTGAAGGAGCGGCAAGCGCAAGTTGGGAAGGACACTTGGGCCTCGGGAAGGGCCGAGGAGAGAGCGTGCAGGCGGGGGACGTGCTGGCAGGGGCGCCTGTGTTTGCCGAAGCCCAGAGCCGAGCACCTTGATGAGACGAACCATTTCCCCGGCACCTAATGCTGGAGTGCTGAAGGATTAGCTAGCTCTCTCGCTGAGTACCACTCCTTCTAATAATAAAATTAATTTGACCATTTGGAGCAAGTTTTCGTAATGGGCCTCATCCCAGCCTCTAAATATGCATATTCCACTTTGGAACTGTACATAATTGCTCAATTGCACCTGCAAATCATGTTGTTAGCTCACTAATTATTCAAATAGTGGGGGCAATTCCACAATTGTGTGTGTAATTGTGTTAATTGTTAATGCAGTTAGGTACAGGTGCACCGTGACTAATTACACATGCAGAAGCGGCTCGGAACAGCCCACTGTCTCTAAGCACGAGCTGCCCCTCTCGGAGACAGACATAAGTGGGTGAAGTGGGTGACGCACACAAAGCCACAGGCCATCAGTGGGGGTCCATCTGGCATGCCTTTCACTTGGGAGCCGCATATGCTTTTGGGAAACAATCAGGGCTTTGACTGAATTCAGCTGGTTTTGCTTTTGCTCCTCTCCTGCCCCACCCCCTCCCCACCCCCACCCTCCCAGCAGAGGGGCATGGGGGGTGGGGCACTGGTCAACTCATCTTTCCCCTGACAGTCGCTTTGCTGGTGAAATGAACTTTTCAAGGGGGATTTTGTTACTGTCTTTCCCTGTCACCCACATGGTCTCAGGAATCTCATTTACCTGAACCTGATATAAAAAATACCTGGGTAATTTTGCCACTTCCAGGGTAAGATCCTGCCCCGGAAGTGAAATATCGGTGATTCGGGGACGTTCCAGTGGTTTAGGTTGATGACACCACAGTAGGAGCTGCTGCCACATTGACACTTCCCTTTTTCCTCATCTCGTCACCCAGTTCAGCCTCATTTCACCTTGAGGCTTGGCACAAGGCCCTAGTCTCAGCCTTCCTGACTACAAGACAAATTTGACAAATGCTGGAGTCTTCTGTGTCCGTGGCCCAGGCCGCATATTTCACACTGTGGAAAATGTACTATAGTTATGTGCTCAGTTTTTCAAGGCAGACCTAATTTCAAATATTCCGCCCAGCTGTCCCCTCAAACCGGATGTTCTTAACCTTGCATGGATTGCAGAGTATTTTGAAATTCGAATCAAAATGATGGACCCTCTTGCCAGAAAATGCACCTAGGCACACACGCACAGTTTTGCATATATGATTCCAGGCCCCCTGAAGCCCACTCATGGATCCCAGGTTCCGAACCCCTTCCACGAATGCTCGGTGTTTTAGCACCTAGCTTAGGGCCTTGGTTCCTAGAGGAGGTTGGATCGAATGGAATACATTATACAAAGGAACTCCTATTTTAGGTCTCTAATAACCAACGCAGTTGGTAAGAATTACAGTGCAATTATACTGAAGTCTCACGTGCACATACACACACACAAAGGACTGTGAGATGATAAATCCTACTTTTTTTCCTGGGAAAGATATGGCCCATGTAGCTGTAGGTTTTTGATATCACTGCAACCATCTGTTAGTTTCAAAGTACCATTGGTGAGTTTACAAATGAGTCCCCACAGCCAAGTACACATATGATGATCTGGACTGCGTGTGCTTGGGAAGGCAGGGTGGAGGGGAGGGTGGGACTCCCAGACTGCCGGAGCACATGGCACCTGGGGGCCCTTCCAGCACTGAACATGCATTCCTTGTTTTGACTTCTCTCTGGAAGTTGAGCTCTAAGGAACTGGCTCTCCCCCTAAGAATTCTTTACATTACCCTCCCTGCTATAAGGAAGGCAGGTCAGCTGTAAAAAAAATTAATTAGCACTGGCTTGTGTAAGCCTAATGCCAAAAGGGAAATGAGCCACACTTAGGAGAATTCAGACTGTGAGGAATAGAGGAGGACCTTTTCAGGGAGCACTGAGGTCAGGGTCAAGGAAGCCCATCAGCTTCATACCCAAGGCTGGCACGGCAGGGTGGCCAGTAGAACACAGGGCTGAAGCTAGAACTCATGGCCTGGGACAGCTGTGAGGATTAAATGAAGCAATCCTCATGGGGGCATTCAGCACAGTGCCCAGCATGTGTTAAGGACTTAGAAACTGTGGCTATGATTTGAACCATTATTATCATTATTATTGCAGTTATTATTTCTCTTGTCATTTTACTCTCTAAGGAAAATTAACCCTGCAGTGCTGGTGCCTCCTCCCTCCTCCCCCCCTCCCCCAGCCATTAACCCTTGCCCCCTCTGCCACTGCATATTATATGACAGGCATTCTTGCCCTTGTCTTGTCCCACCAACTGGGCTGGGTGCCCCTCCACGATATGGCTTGTATTTTAGTTGTCTTCGATGTGGTGTTAATTTCTGCTGACAGTGGGCCAGTTACCCTATCAGAGGCTACAGATTCCTACATACATAGATGTATATATGCACAAAATGCCTACACATAAAGGGTAGTTATGACTGACAATTGCTGAATGAATCAATGAAAACTGTACATGAGGATGGCTGAAATCTGGCCCCCTGGTTATCTTGTTGGCCAGAATTAGGTTTGTAACTTCTTCGTAAGTTGGTCCCTTTGTCACATTGTTTCGTGGTTTTGCGCCCAGTCTGCGTGTAATGGAAAGGAATTGGGGCCGTGCTCCAGAATGGTGTGAGAAATCAGTCAACTCTCTGAACCAGTTTTTTGAACAACAGTCAACAATGTAGCCCTGTGTGTGCATGCACAGGTGTGTGTGTGTGTGTGTGTATGTGAGAGCAGTCCAAATGGCCTCCTGGAGGTGTGATATTTAATTTTTGGAGAAGCAAAGTCATTTTCATGATCACTCCAAATTGAAATGTCTATTAAATTTCAGAAATAGGTGTCATTTTGGAAGGAAAAAGCTCCCAAGGACAATAGTGTGTCCAGAGAGCAGGGAAATTGAAAGTTTGCCTTGCCATTGCTCCTCTTTGTAGTTTCTTTTCAGTAGCATAAGAGTGTCAAAATCCAGCTCAGATTTCCTCTTGAGTGCTCCTCTCAACGTCACCACAATGGCTTGAGGTGCATCATTTGTTATGTGGTTGAAATAGATGGGAGAATGAGTAACCCCAAAAGGCCAACCTCCTAGTGCCGGAGCCTTAACACGTGTCAGTTGCTGTAAATCACAGAGATACAGCTGCAAGTTAGCTTCCCTGTTGAAGGTGATTAAAAGATGCTGACTCTCTCATCACTACAATGAAGGAGATTGTCATTACTAAGGAGACTCACTGGAGAGCTAGGGCATTGCATTGATTTGGGCAGAGGAATTTGCAAACTCTCCTCCGTTTCCTTGTCCTTCCAGAACTCTAGCAGACACCTTTAAAGAGAGAGTGTAGCACTGTCTGTGGAAGAAGAGAGTCTGTATTTTTAGTTAAGAGTACTTTGTTCATTTTCTGCTTCCAGGTCCTAACGTGAGCCCTCTATTGGATGGCTTAATTGCCATGCCCGTTATCTAAAATATCATGCCCGGCTCCCTTCTAAGCACAGCTGCAGCACATTTGGCAGCCCATTTTAACTGGTTTCAGTGTAATTTGGGGGCGGGGGTGGGGTGGGCGGAAGGACTGTTTATCTTTCCTCAGAATTATCCGCGGGCTGCACTTGCTTTCACACTCACCGTGCAGCAGTAGAGATTTGGGAGTAAAAATGCACACTAAACAGCCCAGTGCAATAAAAAGGAAGCCCACACACTGTACTTCCACTAAGGTTTCTGTTTTCAGCAGTTCCATAGAGCAACGTACCAAGGGCCGTGTCTCTGTGAATCCTTATTAATACAAAACTTGTGTGATTGTAGGGCAAAGAGGCCCTCGCTATTTCTATCTGGGACCTCACCCCACATTTTCCGTACGGAGCCCACCCCGTCTCCTGTCCCCCCGTGCCCCTGTTCTTGCCACCTTCTTCTGTCTGCTTGGGCGGTCATGTTTTGAAATGTCCCCAGGACCAGTTTGTCAGGCAGGCACGTTTCTCCTCCTGACTGAAGGATGTTGTGCTTCAAACGGTAAGAAGGCAGGCAGTCCTAGTGCTGGCCCTGGAGCTGTGGAGAGCCTCTCCCAGTAAACAACTCGCTTGTTACTCAGTTGGGTTCTTGAAACCTGATTTCCATCAGTTTGCAGCTTTTAAACTGTTATGTTTTCCCTCTCTTCAATGCGCTAGAACCGTTTACGAGCGTTGTTGGCGAGCCCCGCTTGGGCAGCATGTGTATGTTTGCCCAGATGCCCATGCCCATGTATACAACGTATTGTATATTACAAAAGAGATTGAATTAAGTTAGCAACGCCCACTCGGATATGTTCGGGAGAGAGAAATGACACCCCTGGAAGGCTTTAATTTCTCTGTGAATTTTAGTAGCTGCGATAGCGTTTTGCCCACCAGAACTACTGGGGAAGGTTATTCGCTATCTTCTCTTGACATAATTATTTGGTTTGCGATTGCTTTACCGCGTATCTTGAGAACACACTGCCTCTACGGAGATGCGGCCTGCCAGTTGTGCAAAATGCGTGCCCAGGCCTTATCTCAGCCAATTGAGAATCTAGTCCGTCCTCTTTATCTAAATGCTGGAAAATTAGTGGGAACTTGGCACAGTAAAAGGGTAATGGGATTGAGTCTTTCTGGGGCCCCATTTGTTTTCCCAAGAGCAGATCAGACCAGCATTCCAGCGGAATCTGTGTCCCCTGGGTTTGAGCAGATATGCTTACTAATGCCAAGATGATTTTTTCACCATAATACTACACAGGGCCTGAAGAGTCATAGGCATAGATTCTTACGATGTAGGTGCCAGAATGGACCCTGGAGAGAATCGACCCCAGACCCCTTCATTTCCTAGTGAGGAAAGGTTGACCCAGAGAGCAGAGGCGATTAGTCTCGAGACATACAGCTTGAGACACGAAACAATGAAAAATCAACCCTGGCTACCAGACGAAGTGGAAAGGGATGGGTCAAAGGAAGTAATTGAGGCTATCAAAAGTTGGCTTTCACAAGTGAAGGAACTGAGAGCCATCTCAAGAGAGGACAAGAGTTAGGGTCTCTGACCTGGGCAGCCACCCCTCTCTTCCCGCATTAAAGCACATGTTTTTAGAATTTCCTCCCTGTAGGTGGAATTAGGTGTTGAATTAGGCAGGTCCATTATGGCATTGTCCAACCTGGAGCTCTGAAAACAAGAGCGCTGGAAATACAAGTCTGTTGCTATTTGAATTGCCCAGACAGTTGAACTGGTCAAGGATCAGCTTGGCTGCACTCAAGGTCAAGAGGAACTGCAAGGTCTGTGTACTTTGAGAGCTTTGGGTGATGATGATAATGGGGAGAGCAGTTCTCCTCTGATTCTGATTCCAGAAGTTGTAAACCCATTAGAGGGAACTGGTGAGAAACGTGGCCTTTGGAAAATTAGACTTTGGAATTCCCATAAGGAGGGGACCCATTTTGCCATAGATTGTCAATTGTGGGCTGATATAATAAAAATTCTATATACACTCTCACACCCACGCTTCGCACTTGCAGGGGCAAACACTAAAGTTGCAAATACAGGTCAATTAAATCCTTTTGAAATGTTCACTCGTGAACTCTTTGTCTTTATTCAGCAGCCTTAACATACTCTTACCTTCTCCTTTGATTTAATTTGTTATACACAAAGGAAAATGGCACCAAATCCTCTTATGGCCTTTTAAATCAGGTTCCCTTTGAGATCTGATGAAAAAGCCCCTTGAGCTCCCCATTGTATTTTGTATAGAAGTGATTGTTTTGGCCGTAGTGATTGTGAATGCAAAGAACTAACCACGATATATCTTGTTTAGCCTAAAGAGCCGGATATGTATAACCTTATGCTCATTTAGAACAATGGGAAAATTGGGCTCGTTGAACTGCAATTTTTATTTTCCTGTTTACTCCGTTATGTTATATTGGTACAACAAAGGTGTTTTGCAAAGTGAAAATAATCATATGACGTGACTCATATTTTGAATAATGACTCCTAGATTATATATATATGTATATATGTGTATATGTATTTATATATTCATTACTTTGCATTTTTTAACTTTTTATTATAGTCACATCTGTACAACTAAAAATTCCCCATTTTAATCACCTTGAAGTGTACAATTCAGTAGTATTAATTACCTTCACAATATTGCAGTACCATCACCAATATGTCCAACTTTTTCATCACCTCAAATGGAAACTCTGCACCCTTTAAGCAACAAACCCTCTCTTTCCCCTCTCCCCCCATCCCTAGCTCTGGTAACCTATAATCTACTGTCTGTCTTTACGAAATTTGCTTCATCTAGCTAGTACATATTAATGAGATGCATATAATATTTGTCTTTTGGGGTCTGGCTTATTTCACTCAGCATGATGTCCTCAAGGTCCATCCGTGTTGTCGCATGTATCAGGACTTCATTCCTTTTTATGGCTGAACAATATCCCATTGTATATTGTGGCAGTTTGAGATTATTTATGAATCCCAAAAAGAGAAAGATCATGTTTGTAAACTAATCTCTTCCTCTGGTATGATACCCTTTGATTATATTGGATTCAACTGAGGGGCCCTTGATTAGATTACATAACGTTGCTTTGAGGGCTTTCTTTGGTTCGACCACTTCAGTAAGTGCAAATATCTGTTCGAGTCCCTGTCAGTTCTTTTGGGTATATACCTAGAAGTGAGATTGCCGGGTCATGTGGTAATTCTATTTTCATCTCTCAGAGAAACAGTCAAACTCATTTACACAGTGGCTGCAATATTTTACTTTGCTACCAGCAATGTATAAGGGTTCCTATTTCTCTATATCCTTGCCAGCACTTATTATTTTCTCTCTTTTTTCCATAATAGCCATCCTAGGTGGTATGAAGTGATATCTCACTGTGGATTTGATTTGTATTTCCCTGATGACCAATGAGGTTGAGCATTTTTTTCATGTGCTTATTGTCCAGGCCATTTGTCTATCTTCTTTGGAGAAATGTCTATACAAGTCCTTTGCCCACTTTTTAATTGGGTTATTTGTCTTTTTGTTGGTGAATTGGGGCAGTTCTTTGTATATTCTGGATATTAAACTCTGGTTATTACCTTCTGATCATAAAATTGGGAGAGAATCTTCTTATACAATGGTTAAGAATGTAGGTTGTGAAGTCATACAGACATGGTTTTGTGTCTTGACTTCGTCATATATTAACTGTGTGACCGTGGGCAAGTTACTTAGCCTCTCTGAATCTTACTTTTCTCATCTCTAAAAACAGGGATAATAATGCCTATGAAGATAGACATCATGGAAATTAAGTAAAATAAAACCTATGCCTGGCCCACCCTAAGTGCTCCACAAGCATTCCCGTAAACAAGAGCCATTTGCCTGAGCATTTTAACACTAAAGCTATAAAAACAAGAGGTTTTGTTGGTACACAAACAGCTTTCTTTTTTTCACCTTACCTTTAACCCAAAATCGGTACACGGTTGAGCAAAGTGCTATATCCATTCAGTTGTGAAAATCAGGATGTGAAATGCCAGTGCTGGCATTCACGTAGCCTTCCGTGTGCCTTGGAGGCCGCCACAACAAGGGCTAGCTCTGGAGCAGGGGTTCTTAGCCTTTTTTGTCCCATGGACCACTTTGGCAGTCGGGTGAAAACCACAGGCCCCTTACTAAGCCCACACTACACTGTGTATTATTTAATAAGTGTATCACACCCGCACCAACACGTCCCCACAAGAATGATATGTTTTTGAATTTCAATTCAAGCTCACGGACCCCTTGCTAAGAACCCCTGCTTTAGAGTCTAGATCACAGTGGGCAGAAGGCCACTATTAGGCCACGGTTTGGGTGATAGGATATACCATGAGACCGAATTGGGGAAGCCCACTGAAACTACTCCTTTTCCCTTTGGTGCAGCCCTTCCACTTAAGGGCTGGATGTTAGGCCTGCATTAGTGAATCTCAGAAGATCTGGTAAAGAAAGAGAGGAGGCCTAAACTCTTAGAAATAAAGCTGAGTGCCACCAATCTCACTTTCGGGAATCGACGCCATTTGATAGGATGCATGGTTGGATCAATGACAAGAGCCGGGCACTGACAAGTGTTCCAATGCATCTCTCTCCCCAAACTGACAAGTACTAGTATTTTGTGCACTTAAATCATAATTTACGAAATGGGTTGTTTATTTGTCCAACTTTCTTTCTCCTCCTCTCACTACTTCCGATTTGCTACCACTGTATTAACTGGTCTCCTTGGATGGTTTGACTCAGTTGTTCCGACTGAGCATGGAGCTATGGCAGCCACGGCACTGGCACTGCTTCCCCCACCCTGCACCAGTTAATTTCACAATGCTCTACAGCAGAAAACCTGATGTACCTGGCTGCAGACCAAGCCACGTTCTGACTTCCTGATGACCCAGCCTTGGTGGAGTGGGATGGGGGATAGCAGAGCCTGCACTGCTGGTAGACTGGAGAGCAAGCACATCACAATGGTGCCAGACACTGCCTCTCTTTTCTGTGTATCTGCTGTTCTTTGCCTTCGCACTGCTTTCTCTAACATCTTTTTTTATCACAGTTGTAACCATCACCACATCCTCACACTATTTTAAAAGTCTCAGAGAGGGAAGCGGATGTGGCTCAAGCAGTTGGGTGCCCGCCTACTACATGGGAGGTCCCGGGTTTGGTACCCAGTGCCTCCTAAAGAAGACGAGCAAGACAGCGAGCTGACGCAACAAGATGAGGCAACAAAGAGACACACGGAGGAAAACCCAATGAGAGAGACAACAAGCAGGGAGCAGAGGTGGCTCAAGTGATTGGGTGCCTCCCTTTTACATGGGAGGTCCTGGATTCAGTTCCTGGTGTCTCCTAAATGGAAGACGAGCACACAACGAACAGAGAGCAGACAGTGAGCGTAAACAACAGGGGGCGGGGGGAGAAGTAAATAAAAATGAATCTTAAAAAAAGTCTCAGAGAGATACTACATGTAGATACTGTTTTCAGAGGTAAGGTGGGGGGCAACCCTTCTACCTGCTCCTTCTCAGCGGAATACAGAGGAGACTCTGTAGATGGATCTATTATATTAGAACTCTCTTAAGGGAGGAATTGTGTGTTTGCTTTTTCTATTGCTCCTATCACCTAGTACAGAAGCCAGTAGAAGAAGCTCGATTAGAGCTTCTTGATTTGCTTAATTAAATCCAAATGAACTGAATTGAATAAAATGGAAGTATGAGTCCTCTGTCCCGGGAGTCATGGAAGCGGTGGTTGCAGAATCTGATGAGACGGCCTTGGCCTTTTTAGTCAGTTGTTCCTCAGGTTAGTCCCAGGCCATCCATTCACATGGCCCTGTGACCCTGGACCAATCATTTCACCTCTTGGCACTGCATATATCCTCATGTTCAAAATGGACTAGAAGTTGGAAGCCTGGTGTGTACATTCCCCAGGACCCTTGCTCTGTCAAGAGTCTTTAAGATAAATGTATCTTTTACTGGACAAACAACTCACAAATATTCCATTCAGAATGAACTGGTAGATTGAGCTGTGTGTGTGTATGTGTGTGTGAAAAATAGCACATTGATTATTAGAGAGTTAATTCCGTTATTACCTCTAGCACATACGGTAGGCCTCGCTCAAAGCTCTAATGCCTTGGTCTGCCTGTAATAGCAGGCTGCCAGGGGCAGTCCTTTTTCAGAGGGCCTGTTACTGTAACTAGCCAGAGTTTCTAAAAATGGAAGGTTGTCCCTGCCAGCTATCACCGGCTGTTTGCCCCTTCCTTGGATGGAACAATCAAAGGGGAAAGGTATCCCTTGTTGGATGAGCAAGTACATTCCTTCGTTCCAGCCTTGTCCTGGCACCAGTCAGCACATTTCACCACCAATTCAAGACTCTTCAATCAGTATTGACCACGGATATTGGTGGGAGGACAGTTCTCGGGGCATATTTGGACTTCAGATGAGCCCATAGGAATTTTCTTCAGCGGGGTGTAAAATGGCCAAAAAGCAAAAGATAAAGGAGGAGTCAAGACTGGTGTGTCAAGGTCCTGAGCCTCCTGGTTGACACTGACTCCTCTGTGCTTGGCAACTTTGGATGCTGGAGAAGGGGTTGGTCTCCTAGTGACGATATCAGGTGCTGTCCAAGGCCCAGACGGCATCGTGATTATCCAGGTGCCTTGCCCTCAAGGTGCGCTTCCTCCTCTCCCAGGTTTTCAACATGCAGTTTTGGTAGGCCCCTTGCGAGACCGTGGGTGTTTCCCCTTTTAGATTGATATTTAGGTTGCTAGCTTAGTTTGGAATTGGCAATGTCATGATTTGCCCCATAACACAGTAACCACTCCTTCTAGAGAGGAACCATCATCGCAGTTCATGAGCGAGGCTCCGGAATTGCTGTCGCTTTGCTAGGAACTCTGTGGGTGATACATTTACACATGGGTGGCAGGAGATCGTGGAAGAAACACTGGCTGGGGTCGGCATGGGGGTGGGGGTGGCAGAATCTAGTCTTCACCACTGAGTAGTCATAAAAACGCAGGCAAGTCATGTAACCTTTTAAAGGCTCAGTTTTTGCATCTGCAAAATGAAACTCATTTTATCTTCTTGCCTACTTCACAGGGTGGTCGTGAAGAACAGATGGTGTCAGGGGAAGGGGTGGAAAGGATGGAGTAACTACTTCTATTAGCAGTGGTCTTAGTAGCAGGAATAGGAGAAGATAGTCTTAATATGTCCTCATATGAATGTCCCCATTCTCTTTTCTCCCCCATATGCCTCTGGGGTTCTGTTCTTAGTTTTGAATTAAGGGACCAATATTTTTGCATTCAGGATATAGGAAACCTAACGTGAGATTAGATTTTCATGTATAGAGCAGAGAAACTGAGACTCTTGAAAATGTGAGTTGAAACCTATTACCTAATCGAGGCGAGAGGCTGCTTAAAAACTTTGTAGTGTTTTGATACAGTGTCGTGATTTCCTTTTGAGCACAGATTGGAAGACAAACGCAAGGTATTTAAAATTTAGTGAAACATATTGATAGATAGACGGCAGGATGACCGAAAGAGAGATGGACGGAGAAATAGGATGGCGTGGCAAATGTGACAGAATGTTAAAATTGGTGGATCCAGGTATCTCCAGGGGACAGGAATATGTTGGAGTTCTCTGTGTGGGGGTTGACTTATTTTTGTAACTGTCCTGTAAGTTTGAAAGTATTTCAAAGTAAAAGGTTTTCTAAAAAGTTAATGACACATATTTTTATAAGGATTTTTATAAGTATACCTTGGTTCCAGGCTAGATAATTTCAAAATTAGTGGGATCATAATGCATTTTTATTTACACTGTGCCTTCTTTCCCGAACTTTTTGTGTGCCCAACTAAATGCCCACTAAATATTACCAGTATCCTCATTTAAATTGGTATATTACTTTAGATTTTTAAAGTCCCTCTTCTAACCATCATCCATTTGAATGAAGTAAGACCCTAGAATTGATTCTAAGGATCTTCAAATAACACTTTATAGTAGAATCTATATTGGTGAGTTTAATTATCTTGAGTGGGGAGCTTTGATAGATTCCAGCTATGTGTCTTTGCCACCAATCTTGTTTTTTTTTTCTCTTTGCCCATGGCATCAGCGAGAATAAATGGAACCTGTGGATTCTTTGAAGGCCACTGGGGGAGACTTCCCAGTCTCCTAATATATCAGTGTCTCTTTGTGTCTGTTTCTGATGGGATCCAACAGCAGGTCAACATCCTTAGGTAAAGAAAAGCTTTCTAAGTGCAGCAGTCATTGAAAGTCAATTAATGAAAGCCGGTGTCTGCTGATCTCTTTGACAAGAAGGAATTCTTGTTGCCAACATTTAGAAACCACTAGAAGAAGTCTCCATTGGAAACCAGGTTTCGACTTTCTGCCCTGGGCTGCCAAAAGTATTGCATTAGAAAATGCGAAAGTAAGTTGAACTTTGAATTATAATTTCAATGACTGCCTAGTGAAATGGATTCATGTTCTGGCACTGCACCTTTGAGGCTTTGGGTTGATTCACATAAGATAAAAATCGGTCTGGTCTGACAGTTGAAAAGGTTGGAAGCGTACTCGATGACTGGTGGTTTCAGTACATTCCCAAATCTTGATTAAAAAGGAAGATTTAGGAACCACTGTGGGATTTTTCAAAATAATCTTTTCAAACAGAGTCATTTCTACATGTTTCAACTTCAAGTTTATGGATGTAGACAAGTGTAGATTATATTTTCACTACTATTTAGCAATACCCTCTAACTCAATAAGAAAGCTGGCACACGATTGAGGCTCTTTGGCTTTGGGGCTGACTCGTTCTTTTTGGAAATAACATATCATTGTCATTGTGGTCATCCCGATATAGAAATGTGAACTGTCCACATCTTAATGTTTCTGCTGAAATTCTAAAGCACGTTTTCTGTCTGTTTCCCTTATGAAAATCCTGGGTGGAACGTCTTGGCCTTTTTACTTGTGTAAGATTATGTAGTCTCTGTACATGTTGCTCTTCCTTTTAGATTGGAAACTTATCTATTAATTAGAGATCAGCCAGGTGAACACAAGTGGAATCTTTGAAATTAACTTGCTTCAGGCCACAGATTGATAGACTTGTGTTAACAGACTGGAGTCACCTTAGATAAAGTGACTTGTCCAAAGTCACACAGTTGGTCGTTGAAACAACAGAGTTGCTTCAAGATGGTTGGTTCAAGAAAATCAACAAAGATAGGTATCATGAAATGCTAAAGGTACCCCCATGGCAGGGACAGAATGTTATATGCAGGTGCCCAGCCTCCTCAGAGAGACTCTTTACTTCTAGATCAAGGTATCACATTTTCGGGAAGCGGCTGTGGCTCAATCAGTAGGGCTCCCGTTTACCATATGGGAGGCCCCGGGTTCGGTTCCCGGGGTCTCCTGGTGAAGGCAAGCCCGCCCGCACGGCGTGGTTAGCTGACCCAGCGAGCACGAGCAGCAAGGGGGGGATAAATGAATAAATAAATAAAATCTTAAAAAAAAAAAAAAAAAAAAAGGTATCACATTTTCTGTTCTTAGCCAATTATATTTGGCAATGCAAGAATGAAGATGCTTTCAGGGGACATCATTTCTTCTTCCCCAAATGCCATCGTTACTGCCTATCTGAATCTTTTGTCTTCTTCAAAGTCAAGACCGCGTCTCGCTTCTGTGCCTGACCACCCTAGATCCCTGGCCAGCTTTCTCTACTCTGGCCTTCTGTTTCACTGGTTGTCAGAACAATGCATTCATCAGACTTTTAAAGGAGGATCACTACACAGTTCAGAATTCCTTGGATACTCCTGAATTCAAAAAAGTCACTTTCATTCTCTCCATAACTATATATTCTGGAAAATTCCCAAATTCGGCCATCTAAATCATATCACCCAAAGTGGTTCTCATACCCACTCAAAGAACAATCCGCTGGCAGTGTGCCTGATTCAGGGTTCAGTAAATATATGCTAACTCACACTGCCGTTACTCATTTTAGTTGTGAAGGCCTTGTCTACCCATCTAGAGTATATGCTCTGTGTGGGGCACGTACTGTTGATCATCTAATGAATGCCCCATATTGCTTAGTGGGGATGCAGCATTTTCTATATTTCATGTGGGATTACTTCCTTAACATGGACACATCTTCCAAACTCCAAGTTTGAGAATACCAAAACACATTGATTCTGGTCGAGAGTGAAGTGCAGTTTTTAAACGAAGGGTTTGTTGTATCTTTATTGGTAACGGGTTGAACTTGTGCCTGGCTTTCTGACCACCTGCCTTATCTTGCATACTTCTGCAGCTAAGAAGGAATCCGTCCCTGGTCTTCACGTGAATATGAGGCGAGCTAGGATCATTGGTGTGTATGTACATGCTGCCCAAGTTAGTTGGCACTCAGGCCCCATAAATCACGGTGCCTGATGCATCACCCCCTCTTTGGTATTCAGCGTACAAAGCTCCACAGAGCAGACCCACGCTTTGTGCCACAGACCCTTTCTTTATGACATTCACTGTGTCGAGGGTCTGTGTTTGGCATAGTGATTTTCTGGAAAAGTGCCATGCTCTTCCATGAGCCAAGAGTCTCAGAGTGTCCCATAAATGCTGGGCAGATGAGGCCTTGGGGCCATCTCTCAAGCTAACTTGGGGATAGCAAGTATGGCGTGGGGGGAGTGTTTAGAAACAGGAACGTCTTGTATTTTTCATTGATTTTTCTGCCAACATAAGCATGTAACAAATTAGGGTGTTCTCAAATAAAAGCATCAAGAATAAACTTGAATTTTAGAGAGCGAGTTCCTGGATCACCTGCAGGTGCATTCTGGGGCAGGCTGGATGTAGCAGGAGATAGGTAAAAAGCCAGTGTGGGAAAAGGCCAGGGTTGTGAATCAGTATTTAATGACCCAGCCAAGCAGTCATTCTGCCAACTCTCCCTTCTAAAGTATGAGGAGGGAGAGCATGGTGATCAAACTATTACTCTGCACTCTTTACTTATTGGGAGATCAATCTGAGACTGAGGACCTGAAAATGGAGTTTGTCTTCAATTCATTCAACATGCAAATGGAGTAGACAATCTATAGCTGCTGGGGCATATTTTTAAGCAAAAGCAGGCACCTATTTACATTTCTGTGAGAAGGGAAAAAAAGTCACATAAAAGCTATCAAGGAACACATTTCTCAGCAGGCAAATTAATTGGTTTTACAGTATTTGAATGGGGCGATTGTCAAATAAAACATGCCGTGACAGTTAATAGTGTCATTTAGAGCCAGAAAATTATTGGCTTATTTGTTATTGGATAAAAGGAAGGCAAACATTTTGTATTAGGAAGTTTTAATGTGTTTAAAATCCTCATTAGGGATTAATGGACATGCTTGCTTCGCATAGCGCCTCATTAATTTGAGGCCAAACAGTTACTTCTGTGTTTCCATCTCAGTGTTGTTTCTTAACATGTTTTTTTTCCCCTTCTCTTTAATTAGATCTTGCATTCGAGTTTGGTCTCTATGCCATTGGAGATGTAGAATTAATTAATGAGATTTATAAATCTAATGGAAGTGAGTTATTCTTAGCTCTCGTTTCATTTTAGTGAGCAGTTAAACCACACGTAAGTGAGTGCAGATCTGAGAGATTTCAGAAGTGCAGAAAAAAATGTGAACTTCCCTGAATATATTTAGCAGTGTCACTTGGCATTAAGAGATAAAAGTGTTTTAATTAGAGTTATAAATAATAAGCGAGCTGGTGAACCCCAGTGTCATCCCCTGGCAATTAAGACAATCCTAAGTACAGGGTTTAGAGAGTCAATAAGGCGCCAAGTTCGTTAGTGGTTTAGTCTGAAAGTGGAACCATTTTCTATCAAGTGTGTCCTGTTGTCACATTTTTATTGAGGGCACGCGCAGGTACAATTTATAACGTCTATTCCGCTTACATTGCTTTAAGGAATATTTGGCTAGGAAAAAAAAAATCAAACAGAAACCTGCGTTTCACATTTAAGCACAGACATTTGCATCATTAGCTAAGTATTTAGAAGAAAGATGCGGGAGTTTCTTTAGGGTGAGGAATTGTGAATGTCAAGGGAAAACTGTTCTTTTCTAAAAGACGGTCAAGAATAAGAGCCAAAGATACACATTTAAAAGGTTCTTTTGGAAATCACCTTATAGCATTTACTTTAAAACTCCATACTACTCCTGTGGCATGTCTTCAGAAGCTACCAGAAAAACCTGAACTGCCACTTCCTTGTTTATTTTTTTCCTTTCCCTAATGAGGAAATCCTGGTTTCTTGAGGAAACCTTAACTGTTTTTAAAACAACTTGGCACCCCAAGATGTATTTTAAAAGATAATCATATCTTAAAATGGTTCATGCTGACAATCATATTTTAAAAGTGTAAAATTGCTTGCTTGATTACAAAATAGTTAAACGATTAAAAATAGCTCTTCTTTCAACAATTGGGAAACTCTTCCAATGCTCTGTGGGAATATCTTTCAGGAGGCTACGGGTTAATCGAGTTCTCTGTGCTCCCCTAAGAGACAAAGTTGAGTTCCTTTTGCCCTGGAGAGGAGAGCCTCAAGCCCTGGGGACATATTTAGCCCTGGGCTTAATTTCATCTGGCCTTCTGGGTAATATTACAGGAGTCATCTCTTTGGGATCCCTGAAATCGCATTACCCCCAGGCCTGGGCTCTTTGCTCAGTTCAGAAGAAAGCCCCTTGGCAATGAGAGGGGTCGGAGAACTGCCCACGGTAGTTAATGAGCCAGTGTTTGAAAGGCAGTAACTAGAAGAGCATCTGAGCTGCTTGGCCGGCAACTCTCCTTGCCCTCTGCCTCCTGCTTCCTTTATCTCCCGCCCCTGTCTATGTATCTCCTTCTGGGTTTCACTCTAGAGCGCTTTCTCCCTCTCCTTTTAACATTACCAGATCATTCTATTATACTTCCCTAGCAAATCTAGGCTCCAGTTCTCCAAGACAATGATTTTACACCCTCCATTTCTCCTCAAATTTCCGAAAACCATCCCCCAATCTCAGATGATGTCCTTGCCACCCACTTCCTAGAGAATTATAGATACAATCAGACAAGTACTACCTCGTCTTCTCTTATTTCTTCAGGCCCTCTGCCTCCCCTCCCATTACAGTGGAAGCATCCAAAAGTCTCTGTGCTTCAATTTCAGGTCATCCTCTCCAGTTGTATCCTCATCCGCTCCCTCCTTCTCCAGGACTTTGCTTTTACAATCATCTGCTTTCTCTACTGCAATACTTTTACCCTCTCCACCGAATTATTCCCATTGGTATGTGACTATGCCTCAATATCATCCCTCTTAAAAAAGCAAAATAAAATCTTGACCTCACCAGGCCACAACCCATCACCTCATTCCTCCGCTCCCGATAAACTCACTCTCCCTGTTCTGCCCCTTCCATCCTCTCCTCAACACATGCCAATCAGATTTGTGTAACCGCCACACCACTGGAACAGCTTTGACCAGGCTCACCAATGACTTTGATCTTGCCAAGGCCTGTGGCTGATTCTGCATCTTCCTCTTTCTTAATGGTCACTTTCCTCTTAAAGAACTTTATTCTCTAGGCTTCTGGGGTTTCATGCTTGCCTGATTATCCCCTCGCCTCCTTACCCACTCCTGTTTGGCTTGGAGCGCATGATATGTGATAGATGATACGCTGCATTATATGGGATGTAGTCTCTGGCACGTGGGACTGTAAATGGTCTTTTCATTTAGTTCCATCTTAGTAGGACTAAGGTGTGAAACCTATTTTACAAATGAGGCCTGCAGTACATGTATGCTACGTATCATATATGACCTGCTACGCCAGGTTTGCCTTCTTAACTATGATTGTATTGGTTAGTACAAATATTGGTTGTATTGCCCATGCATTTAAAAAATAGCAGGGAACTTATTTAAAAAATTTAAAAATACCAGAGGAAGCAGAGATATATATATGTGGAATTTGACAGAATCAGTAATCCCCAGAGAAATGATCTGTGTAGGCGATAGTGAAATGAAAGTTAAAAGTGGACGACTACATTGAATAAATAGATAAAAATTCAAATGGAATGAAATCGAAGATGAATAAAATCTTAGACTCCGAAAGATACCTGAGAGATCATCTCACCTGGTAACCAGGCCAAGGTGAAGGTGTTATTATTGTGTGACAAAGTGGGGACTATGAGAACTCTGGTGTATGTGTGCATGCGCATGCGTGCAATTTTGGTGTAAGTTTGCTAACTGCCTTATCTTGGGAAGAAAGAAACTCTCTCTTATTCAGAGATTTTGCCCTTCCTATCTTCTGGATGTTATTTCTTTGACAAAATAATGGTAGTGTAGTAGGTAGTTACTTTTGTTGTGCTCTTTCCCTCCCAGACAAAAAGTTGGTCATCTTAAATGGATCTTCTATTACTTTTTTTTTTTTTTACTGTGATGTGAAATACAGAACACTTGGAACTTGAGATACAGCCCCATGGCTTTTTTGTACAGGTTAGAGAACAAGGAAGTGAATTGCCCCAAGTCATACAGCTTGTTAGTGCTAGAGCTTGAGCTTGGACATAGAAATACTGTTTCCTCACTTCCAATATGTGCTTCTTTTCATCCCTTTCCAAGATCCTAAGTACCTGAAAGTGAGCTTGTTTAGTTGCTCTGTACTGTGAAAGTTTGCCACAGTGATGGAGAGGTCGTGAGCATACATTTATTCTTTAACTGACAAAAGTCGAAAATGAGCTTGCTTCCTGAGAGATGTCTTCTAAGTGCGTGTTCACCTTGATAACACTGGCTCTGGATAGAGTTCACTCAGCTTGGGCAGCTGTACTTCTAAAGTACCCTCTTTTACTAGAAGAGATTAAGGGCCAGAACACCAGACAGCCATTAACATTGATGGATTTAGCAGCAGCAAGGCTTTACTCTGAAATGGCACTGGGTTTCCGTGCTAGGACCTGGACGGGGCAGAAGTGGGTATCCCGCCGGGCCTGAGGAGTCGGATGCATACCCAGGGATTTCCAAAGCAGGGGCCCATGGCCAGAAGGTCCCTGGATTGTAGGGCAGGCAGGTGCCCAGAAGAGCCTAGGCAGGAAGGGGCAAGCAGGGTGGGTCTGAGTCTGCCAGATTGGCATGGATGGGGCAGGAGCACTCGGCCCGAGTCTGAGCAGCAGAGAGAAGCCATCTAGGCAGGAAGCGTGGGGACAGTGTAAGTAGGAGGCCTGGCCCTGAGGGACCCGGCCTGCTGAGACTGCATGGGCCATAGCCACTGGGATGCCCTCCCTGGCCAGCCCAGGTGACCAGAGGCGAGTCATCCTTGGGGGACTTCCGAAGACGTTCTTGGTTCCTTAGAGTCGGATTTCTAGATGGGGATCTTGTTTTCCTTTAAGGCCATTACCCATCCCATCCCCCACCCCGTGCGTAGCTCACTCTTCTATAGTAACTAGTTATTAGATCAAATAAATGAACAGCGAGCTAATGGCTATTCAGAGCCTACGGAATTAAGTACTCTTCACTTGAAATTCCATCTGCCATCAGGTACTCTCAGCTGATGATGGGCTTTTCTGCATATGCATTCCGCCGTTGCCCATACCTAATGCAATCAGCGGAGAGATGGCCTCGTAATGAAGCCGGGAGCCCGCCCCACCCCCACCCCTCCCGCCCCCGGCTCCCCCCTCTCTCTCTGCTGTCTTACCCCCTCAAGTCCCATCTCCAGCCTCCTTTGTCACCTTCAGTGAGAGCCAGCAGATGGAGCAGCAGCTCTGAGACGCCTCATACACTGGGGCCCTGAATAGGGTTTAATGATCAGTGACATTGACGAGATGTCATGGGGGCCAGTTTACCAGGCTTCTGAGCTATCATGCCAGTGGTCCCAAGGCCAGGGTGCCAAAGCCCTCTAAGAGCCTCAGAGGGAACGTAGACTAGAAAGTGCTGACAGAGAAGGACCTGTTATTCATTAAGACTTAACACGCACCCACTGCTAGGCTCACCTGCTTTTTGTATCTCGCTTCATTTCCACCTCGCAACAATCTTAAAAGTGAATATTTGTACTCCCTTTGTATGGTTAGGGAAACAGAGGCTCACGGAAGTTCAAGTGACTTGCCCAAGGTCGCAAAGCAAGTTAAGGATATCAGAGTTGGGGTTGAAATCCAAGTGTGTCCAGCTTCAAAGACCATTCTCTTTCCACCACCCTTTGTTGTGCCCAGAAAATATAGTAAACCATTCCATTTATTTGCACAAAGGAAAGTTGACTGCTGCCCCCCTCCTTTTTAGTCTTCTTTCCCTGAAATGTTCTCTACAAAAGGGTCATTTTCTGTGCTTGACTCAAAATGATGTATGTCAAATTCCTTTGATCATCGTGCTCTATTTTTTGTTCTTTTTTTTCTTAGAGGGAATGGTGAATATTAGCTTGTTTTAGATGGAGTATTTTGACCATGTGGCTTCCTTAAACATTGGCCAGAAGCTGTATTTTAAAGTAAACTCCAACTCTTTGGGTGCCAAGGACTTTTGCTTTATTAAAATGAATTTAGGGGGCAGATGTGGCTCAAATGGTTGGGCGTCCGTCTCCCATATGGAGGGACTTGGGTTCGATCTCCGGGACCTCCTGGTAAAAAGAAAAAAAAAATGAAATTAGGGGAGCAGATGTGGCTCAAGCAGTTGAGCGCCTTCTTCCCACATGGGAGGTCCCGGGTTCAGTTCCTGGTGCCTCCTGAAAATAAAAACAAACAACAAGCAAAACAAAGGAGAAGACCAGCTCAGAGAAGCCGAATGTGGCTCAGTGTTTGAGCGCCGGCTTCCCACATACGAGGTCCCGGGTTCATTCCCTGGTACCGCAAGGGAAAAAAAAAGAAAGAAAGAAATTGAAGGATAAATTGGCTGGAGCGTGTTAACTGTTGTGAAGTCTTTTTTGTTTTGATTAAAGTTTTATTGCTCGAGGACCTCTGTCTGCAATTTAGGTAATGTGAACTGTTCCCGCTTAATCAGAGACTCAAGAATACAAACAAGAGTAGGGGCAGGTTAAGGCGAGGCAGGAAGCAAGGGACAGCAGGCTCTCAGGGGAACGGGGTTTATCCTTTCCCAGATTCATGTCTGAAAACGAGGACTCCCTGGATGGGAGAGAAAGGACTCCCCCAACACCTGCCAGTGGGACCCCAGAGGCTGCTGCTTTCAGTTTTTGCAAACGACCAATGCTGGGGATTAAAAATTTAAAGACATCTGAAAACTCGTTTGGTAGTATGAGCGCATAACCAGAGTTCTTCATTTTCTGTGTAAGCAATGCCTTGCCGGGGGCACTCTGTGTCCTGTCACTCAAATCATAGGCTAAATGTGGCGATTTGTTGATGGAACTGCAAACGAAGTTAGTTTGGAAAGTGCCTGTTAGTTTGGGTGCTCCTTCAAACGCTCTGTGGTGTTGAGAGTGAGTCCCTTGCAACTTGGTGGGGAATCCAAGCATTGCCTGGCAATTAAGCGTGCGATTTCTGAGTTTCCCACTGCGAGGTCTTTGTCAAGTTGGAATATGCCTAGGAGAGTGGGCTTTGATTGCCAGGTATTGTGGGGCAGCTTCAGGATGATTTTAGGGAAAACAATAAGGACCACGCTTCCCTGGAAATCCCTTAATAATAATGGACTCAGAGGCATGCCTTGAGCTCCTCCGCTTAACCGTGTGACAATCTTTAATGTTTCCCACAAATTCCATGTTTGCTATTGGTGCTAGCTGCTGCTTCTGTCTCTCAGTGCCACAATCAGGGTATTTCTGATATCTTGTATTACCCTAATCGCCAAGAAGTATGCTCCAAACTGATTAATTCCAGAATGATTAAAACATCCTATGCAATTCATTTATTGTTGCTGCAGTTAATTGAATATTGGATGATTTAAAGGTACCCTGATTATTTCCTAAGATATGTACTTCTCACCGGGCAGCTGATCAGTGCACGGTCTCTCTGTGGGCTGCACGGGGTGGGTGGCAGGCAGCACTGTCGCATGCAGAGGGGGAGGCCCTTGCGAGGGCTCTCAGTCAACTCGCCACCTGCCCGACGTGCGCCTCCCTTCCCTGGCCCTCAGAGGACCCCATCCGTGCCCAGCAGAAGAGGGTCGTGTGGGGCCAGGAGTGAGAGCCCAGCCTCCCCGTGCAGCGTGCAGCTTGCTTCCTGCTCTGGGAGGAGGGGGCGGTGAGGGGGAACGCGAAAGGGCTGTGCGCCTCTGAGTGGCTAACTTGCGCTTTGTGGACCATCTGAACACTCGAGAGTGGATTTAAAGAGAGGGGAAGGTGGCTCAGGAGTGAAGCAGCAGCTTGGCAACTCGACGGGTAGCAGTTCTAATCCCAGGGCCACTACTTCTTCCGTCTCTTGATTTCACACCTGTCCGAGTGCCTCCTCCAGAATTACTGCAACGTGTGTGTGCGTGCCTGTGTGTGTGCGAGAGAGAGAGAGAGAACAAGAGACATAGCAACGGGACCCAATTGGGGGCTGAGCCCCAGCCTCTGTTCAGCTTCCTTCCAGTGCGCAGAGTGACCCCGGTGCAGCTCGGCGGGGGGCTCGGGGCTGAAGTGGCCTCTGCCGGCCTCACCACTTCGCAGCCATGGCAGATCCCTGGCCTCTCACTCCCCTATGGAGTGAAGAGTACGGTGGGGACCTCGGCGGCTGGGAGCTCCTGTCCGACCTGGCTCTGTCTGTGAACCCGGTAGGTACCCTTTCCCTGGCACCTAACTCCGACCTCCCGTTTGGTATTGTTGTCGAGCTCCCGTCTAAGTGTCGTCTCCCCGGTGCGTGTCGAATCTTGGAGGCAGAAACGAGGTTGTCTCTCCAGTGTCTTTAAATCCTCCCCCTTGGCACCATCCTGAGCACAGTGTGAGCTCAATCAGGATTTGTCTTCTAAAGAAATCAATGGAGGGACGGAGGAATGAATCCGATCCTATTACCCTTGCCCCGAGTACCTTACAATGTCTGCCCCAGTGGGTCTCTAATTGTTTGTTTTCTCCTCCCATCTAGACATTTAACTCCGAGAGAAGGCGGCCCAGTCTCAGACTTACTTGTTTTTCCAACCCACCTGCCTAGCACCTTTCTAGGCACGTGGGAAATGCTTGCCGATTAAGTAAAAAGCACTTGCAGAGGGAACAAAAAAAAATAGCATTTGCCCCTCCAATATAGTTCCCTTGCAGTGTAAACCTCTGGGGGACAGGACAGGGCTAGCTGAATTTGAGACTGGTAGACTCTAGGAGAATGTTGGGAGACCAGTATTTCCCCCAAAAAATAAAATAAAAGATCTGTACACTGGATGTGACTATTTATTTGACTGCCTTGTGGGTAGCGTTCTTGCCAATAAGTCATCATCTGATTTGCTGCAAAACCCCCCGCAGTCCACAACTCTATTTTGACAGCCTTTCTCCCCATAAGGAAATGGATATTTATAATTCCAGGTGTAGAGATGCTATTTGCAGTTGCGGTGGGCAAGAGTGAGCCAGGTCTTGGCTTGAAAAGACGGGAAGACTGGGCTTTTCATGATAATGGCAGTCAGGGAGCAGCGGGACCCATTGTGTAGGACTCTGTGTGTTACAAACCACATTCACATCACTCCTTGCGTTTGATGTGTGCACAACCCCGGTGAGATCAGGACGGGGTAGGGGTTACTATTATTTGTATTTTTGTCTTACCGTTGGGCACGCGGCAGCACAGAGGGCTAATGTCAGGACTTCTGTTTCTCAGTGGTCCGGGCCGGGACCCACTCCCAAATCTTTGGACTCATGGGCAAATGTTCTTGCTGCCTGCCCATCTTGCTGACCTTTCCCCCTCTTTAATTTGAAATTAGCGTTGATGTGCTTGGGCGGTGAAAGGAGAACAAAGCCCTCTTCAGGAGACGGGACATACAATGCAATAATGATGCTGAAGATTAAGCCTTTGTCACCATCATTTTGACCTTTGTGTTGGGAGAAGGTATTTGTTAGAAGTTCCACAATGGTCTTCTTAGAACCAGAGTGTTTAGCAATGGAATGAGATGGTCTATTTGTTCTCTAAGAAGCTATGTTCTGCAAACATTCATTCCACTGAAGACTAATGGTTGTTCATTGAAAACACCGAAGGACTCAGTGGTCAAGCAAGTTGGGAAAGTGCTGCATTAAACCAATTAGACAGCTGGCCCCGAGCCTTTAATTGGCATTGTGGGGCCCCAAGAGGGTTGTGTGGATTGCAGCCTTTCTCAAACGAATTTGGACACGGAACCTTTTATTTTGCTGAATTAGTGTCCATGGGATGGTCTCCTTGGTAGCACTCACCACACTTACAGCCGTGCATTAGGTGAGTCTCGTTATCCGCCTTATTACATCTTTGGCTCCCCACTGTGTCTCCACCTAGCACTAGCCTAGTGGCACGGTCCCTGTTCCCTGTCTCTCAAGACATAATTGTTGAATGAATGAATGAATGAATGAATGATGTTAAGCCAAATCACCCATGCTTCCCTCTCTGAAATCGATATTTAAGGTCCTTTACAGTGTATGCCCAGGTAATTTAAAAGATATTTTCCCCCTACTGTTTCTACTCCCCAGTATTAGAGTGTTACAGTTATTGGACTATATAATTTATCATCCAAGGTGGGATACTTTTGAGCATGAAAGGGGACTCTATCACTAATTACACCAGGATAAAGATATAAACTGGGACTGACCTGGGTACTTCAGGACGGATGGCCCCTTCATTGGTGACTCTGTTTTCATCCTGCCTTCCCAATTTGGGATTTTATGCTCGTTGGAGCAGGAACTTCCCTTGCATACAGAAGGCACCCATTAAGTGTTGGTCAGAACGAATGTATGCAGAGTAGTGGCTTTAATGCTCATTGAGGATTTGCTGACAATTCTAGCATGCATTTTTGAGGGGTGCGGAACACAGCTGCCATATTCTTTTCTCCGCTTCCCCAGATGTGGTTGAGCTCAGACGTTCCTCTCAGAGTAACTACCAGAGGCAGTGCTCTCCTTACATGGCTGGCCTTTTGCCTCCCGGGGCAGTTAAGTCAAGAGACCAGATGTTCTGCTTACCAGGACTGGAGGGAGTGCGGTAGTCAGGTTGCAGTCCCAGAGAGGGCGAAGGGGTAAAGGGAAGCGCGGGGCTGCTTTGGGTTGTCCCACTTCCAAGTTTCTCAGCCGGTACTTCCTTGTCACTGCTGTCTTCTTTTGGTATTTGGCTTCATGTTTCCAATGACGAGGGAGCCCCCGGAAGAAAAGGGCAAGAGCCTGGTGTGTGGAGTAACTCCTCAGCCCCTTCCTGCCAAATACTTGGATTTGATGGATTAAGGTGGTGTCAAACTGGGAGAGATGGCCCATGAGACTCACTTTCTGTATGTTTGAGAGTCTAAGCTCCAAAGTGAGCATGCAGCTTGCACAGGAATTAAGTGAAGAGAGAATGCAATTTAATCATAGAAGTGTTTTGTATGGGCTCTGACTTAAAAAAAAAAAAAACAATCTGTTTATGCATAATATACTCGAGCGTGTTCAAGGGCGGAAAGGGCCTTCCAGATCAAAAATGAGCAAAAGGACCCACCTGGCATCATGGCCTTACGGCTTCATTAAGGCAAAATAAAATTGGCCATTTGCAGATAATTATTGATTTGTATTTAATAGGGAAAGCAGCATTGATTGCTAGGTTTGCTTTCTTGACAGTTTTCCTTGATGGAGTAAACGATTATACTGCCAGCTTCTCTGAGAATACCTCGATTGAGGTTAATGGGTTTTGTTTGTTTCGTTTTAGGTGAGCCTTCCCAGTGATCCGAGCTGCGTGGAAGAAATCTTGCGGGTGAGTGTCAGCCTATATTTGCCTGCCTTTGGATGACGAAGCAATCTCTCTGCTTAAGGTGTTTAAAGTAATGACTGTTCTGTTTCAAGGAATCCTGTCCCAGGGGATCCTCACATTCCACCTCCAGACCCTTCCGCTTCTCTCACGTTTCTCATTGCTTACCTGTCCTCTCTCCATCCTCTACTCAAGCTAGTCTTTTGATTTCACACATTCCTGCATCTTCTGGGTCCTCCTGTTGAGTCCTGGACAGAGACTCACCACCTTCTTCAGGAAACCTTTCCTATTCGGGCACTGGGAGCTACCCTGCATCTTTGCTTTTCTGCTTTCTGGGACCTCCACCCAACCTCCACATTGTCGGTGGGGCATGGTGATGGTTATGGTGGCCTGTACTGAGGGGATGAGATGTGGGAGGGTGGAAGAGAGGGGGCAGTTGAGAATCGATTCTGGCACCACGGTGAAAAACCAGAGCAAAGCCAAAATCTGTATCTACTCTCTCCGAACGTTGACATCATAAGGCAATTTGGTGTATCAAGGCTAGGAGGCAACAGATGTAAGTTCCAGTCCCGGCTCTACCATTTGTCACTTCTGCAACTTTGGACAGGTGACTTCACCTTTCAGAATCTTATCTGGACAAGAGGACAGCAGTGCCTGCCCAAGTTCCCTTCTAAGCAACCAAGCAGTATATAAATGCTCATTCTTATGATAAATGATAACCAGCATGGCCATGGGAAAACCATGCAGGCTTTCAGTCTGGAAAAGAGAAAAATATGCGTGGCAGTGGCAATTCTGCACCCCCTTTGTTCACTTACCAAAGTCACCCCAATTCCTGCCTGAGCTTCCGCCTGCTAAGTGCCTGCTTAGCAGTCCAGTGTTCGGGGCAAGCCCTGCGAAACTGAAAGGAACAACAGGGAAAATGGCTTACCAGCTAGTTGTCCCCTTGCCTGATTTCACCTGTTGTGTATATTTGTACCCATTTCAGTCAAGAACATCGTTGTTGATGATTGAAGAGATGAGTCATATCAGTCTGATCAGAGAGGAGAATATATGAATTAGGGAGATGCTGGCTCCTTTTGTGACATACTTGCCCAGCAGCCCCTCAGTTGTCAGTCCCTGGGGGCTCTAGGGCAGGAGTGGAAGGGAGTGGCTGGTGTGAAATCCACAAGTGTGGTGCACCCTGGCAAGCCAGCGCTTACTCCTTCCCACTCGTCAGAGATGGGGAAAATGCACTAAATCCTTGTGAGTTGTCAGGTACCTTCTGGCATGGAAGGCACCATGGAGAGAAACCTTGGCTTCCTCTCTTCTCCCCTGGGTTGCAGGCATAAATGAATTCAGTGGTCTTTTCTGAACTCCCAAAGGCATGCCAGAGCCCTCTCCGAATCACCACCTAGTTTGTCCCAGTTGGGACTCTCTCCTGCCCTGGCTCATGTGCTGATGTGGTGACAGGAGCGGGAGGAACACCTGTCAGAGACTGGCGACTCCAGTCGGCTCGAGGAGCCACTTAGAGAAACAACAGAATGTCACTTTGGGTTGGAAAGAAAAGAAGCAGGTTGCCCTAATAAGCTCATGAACGATAGCACCCCTTTGAGAAAGTAACAAAAGTCCTTCTGTCCGTGAAAGAGAATCTTGGGGAACGTCATTTTTTTTTTTTTTTTGTTAATGACTATGGATTGTATAGAATTCTTTTTTCAACGGCACCATTACTGAGTGGGCTTTCCTTTCATTGAAGAATGAAACGCTCCATTCCCCATGCTTAGAAGGAAAATAAGCTTTCCGAAGTCGATGTCCCAGACTTTCTGGCTAATTCTTAAATTTTTATAGACCCCCGAACATGTCACAACAGAGTGTACTTCTTGGATTTCTTTGTTATCCTGTGTTCAAGTCCATGATTGTTTGGTGGCCTTGGAGACCTGCACACGATTCCACAGTCAGTCTGCTTGTGGTCTCGCTCCCCATCTGCTTCCTTCTTTGGGGGAAAGTACCTTTTCTCTTTGTCTCCACCTCTCCCTGACCCCCTCTGTGCTTTTTAAACCAAGCAGAGTCAAAAGCAAAGTCATTTTCTCTCCCTAGCTGAAGTGGAGCTATGCGGAGGAAGGCGCGCTAGCGAGAGTAGTTGGAGGAATGCTGGCTTCCAGTTTCTCCTGTGCTTCCAACCTCTTCATCTAGAAAGCAGGGGCTAATAATTCACCGCCCCCTGACCTCCCTCTTCCAGTGAAGGAAGCTTGAACTTGTACACATTCTTTGCTCCATTTGCTCACCCAACTTTCCCATCTCACTCCCTGATGCCCCTTTTCCCCCTCCTGAGTCTGACAGCCGAAGGCACGCAAAGCCACTTCATCTCACACCGGGACAGCCTTCTTTTATTAACCAAGTACAACACAACCAGTCCCTCTCCACTCTCAGCCCCTCAGTCCTTCAGTCAATGGAAATAATTTTATTTTTTTTAGGATTTATTTTATTTATTTCTCCCTGGCCCCCATTGTTTGCACTCGCTGTCTGCTCTCTGTGTCCACTCCTTGTGCACTCTCTGTGCCTGCTCGTCTTCTCTTTAGGAGGCACGGAAACTGAATCTGGGACCTCCCATGTGGGAGAGAGATGCTCAGTCACTTGAGCTACCTCCGCTCCCTGCTTTGTTGTGTCTCTCATTGTGTTTCCTCTCTGTGTCTCCTTGTTGCATCATCTTGTTGTGTCAGCTCACCGTGCCAGCCTATCACATCAGCTCACTGTCTTGCTTGTCTTCTCTAGGAGGCAATGGGAACCGAACTCGGGACCTCCCATGTGGTAGGCAGATACCCAAATGCTCAAGCTACATCTCCTTCCCAGTGGAAATACTTTTGCCAAATGCATTTCATCTTGGCCCCCTTTTCTCAAAACTGTTCATTCAAACCAGTTGGCTTTCTTTTAAAAATACTCTCACTGCTTCTCTGCCAATTTTCACTGGGCTTCTTTACTCTCCTAGTTCTCATAATGTACCATAGCCCACCTGGTCTGGGCTTCCGGTGCTTTCTTCTCAGCCTCCTGCCCTTGCAGGGGCAATCCCATTACAACAAGTGGACTAGACCTGATATGACAACCTTATTTTGCTATAGCAAGTGGATGCTTTTCAAAGCCCTTGAACCTCCTTGCCTTATTTTCATCATAGGAAATAAGGTCAGGATTATTAGTCCCATTTTACAGATTGGGTAATCAAGGCCCAGGGAAGTTAAATGACTTGCAACCAGGAGTGGAGCTAGTACGTGGCAGAAGCAGAAACAGAACCTGATCTTCCGTTCCTTTTATCCAGCGACCTTTGCCCTATACCCAAGTGTCAACCACCCTATCGCAAACCCACAATGAGAATCTCTGCATTGAAAAAAAAAAAAAAAGAATTACTCTAGACAGTGGCCGACTTGTTTCTAAGAGCTTGAAGAATACCCACAAACCATTATAATTTGAGCAGGTCTTTAGAGCTCATTCTTTCCTCCTGCCATCCTTTAATATTCTCAAATCTCATTCCAGAAGGTACTTTCAAGTAATAACAACAGTAGCAAAAATAATGGCTGCGCATAAAAGAAATAATAGTAATGTGCCACTTACTGCATACCAGGCTAAGGAGTGTATAATCAGCTGCATTTTAGCGGTAGCAAAAGTGTGAGACCCAGAGAGGTAAGTACCTTGCCCCAAGGTCACACGGGCCCCACAGGTCTCTGACTAGAAAACCATGAGCTTGGCCATCGTGCTCTTCCATTCCTCTGTTCCCGCTGGTTCACCTGAATCCATCCTTATTCAACAGGTTCCAGCCCACGTGATGATTAACATTTAACATTAGAATCAGCGTTAGCCAATAATTCACTTCAGCTTCTCGCAATTTCAATTATGTGAAAATAATTTCAAGTAGTTTCTCAAACAAACCAGAATTCCCCAGCCTCCATCGCCCTTCCACCAAATTGCCCTTCTCCCACAAAACAAACCGGGCCAATTCCAATGCCTTCATTGCTTATTAAGTATATTATTGCTTATTATAAGAAGTACAGGTCACAAACATGAAGGCATCCGTGTGTGCAATACAACCAGCCTGGGTACTTGCTTCTGTCAGCATTCCATTTATTCTTTAGAGTCAAGCTACAATCGAGTACAAACAGAAATGAAAAATAATATCAGCATTGGCTCCACTGGTAGTGTTTTGCAGTTACGATTCATCTATCATATGAGGAATTCTTTGGCTTCTCATATGTAATAATATGGGCACCACCAGCAGCTTCTTTTCTGAGCTCCACGGGGTTTTATGAGTCCTTGAGTAATCATTTCTGATAGAGTTAAGCCAAGGAGAGCAGAATGCACTAAATGCTCCTAGCTAAGGATGGATATTCAGTTTTTATTTGTGCTGCACTGGTATGATTTATGTGTTCTTAGGAAGAATGTACTTAAAAATATCAACAAACTATCAATTAAATCTTTTCTAGAGTCAAAAATGCAGACAGGGCATTTCTCTGAGATGTGATGCCAAACAGATTGTGTTTCCTAGCAAAGTACCTTCCGTAGTTGATAATTTCATAGCCAAACATCTGTACGTGTAGTTCACTGTTCACGAAGGATGCGGAATTTGCCAGCTAAGGTTGCAGGAACCTGATTTGATGAACTGTATCTTCCTACAGACGTCTCCCTGCCACATGGACCACTTAGTATTCCACTTGGTAAACACTCGGATGCACGTGGCCTGTGCTCACAGCCATCTGACTTACGGCACTCCTGCTTTTAGGCTGTGTTCTGGTTTACAGTTTTCACGTGGGAGAACTTAGTAAATAATTACCAGGACTACCATGCACAGCACTTGCTATTTGTTTTTTTCCTTTTAAAGGGGAAACAAATGAAAAAGCCTGTCTTATGAGTGAAAAGAAAAATGGATCAGGCAGAAAGAAAAATGGCAGAAGCAGAAATAGAACCTCATCTTCTGTTTCTGTATCCAGCAATCTTTGCCCTTTACCCAACTGTCAACCACCCTATCGCAAACCACAGTGAGAATCTCTGGATTAAAAAAATAATAGTAATTGCTGCAGACAGTGGCTGACTTATTTCTAGAAACTTGAAGAATAGTAGTCAGACAATTAGGTGGGAAAAGAAATTTGATTATTTTATCATATCTATACTGCATAATCAAGCTCCTTTCAGTTGAATTTCTTTGATAAATTTAACCAATAATTGGACAGTTGATTTTATATCCTGTCAAATTAAATGTATAAGTAACATTCAAATTGGAGTCATGCAAACAATTTTCTATATCGCGGTCTTAAATACCAAACCTTTTCTGGAAAATGTGGGAAAGCGTCTGTCCTAGTCCCGTGTGGACTTTTAAAATGACAGTGTCTTAGAATAGTAACAGTGGCCCAGCCAAGAAAGACAACAATTGCTAAATATAATTTAGACTATAATTAATGTTAACATTGATGGAGTCAAATAAATGAGTGAACTAATTATTGTACCTCTGCTATTCTGATGACTAGCACTTGCCTAATGACATTGGGAAATATGTAAATTTGTCAGCAGGTGAAAATGCCCTTGACTGGATAAATTATTTGGAGTATTACCTTTTCTCAAGCTAATTCAGAGCACTAATGCACTTAATATGCAGCGTGCATATACGAGGCGAGCCACTCAGGGAGCCAAATTAGCCCATAAGACATATTTCCCATTACTTGCCTCCCAGTAATCATTTCCCCTTTTCTTAAGCACAAACCAAGCCAGAAGAAGGAATGCTAAATTTAATTATAACAACTATTATGTGAGCAATGTAGGTAAGCCGTCCAGTATGCTTCCAGATGCACTCAGCCTGCCCAGCAAACGTGGAATCAGGGGGTTTGCAGCTCATTTATGATGTGAATTTTACATGATTATACAGACGTTGTTGGAAAAGTGAGTACGAGGTGGCTGCCCCAGTGAAGCATGGGAAACTGTCAAACCTGGGGACCTGTCAGGGAAGAGATGGTGCCAAATGCCAGTAACTTAGCAACCCAGCATGTACCTGTCCAGGCAGTGAGCAAGAGTAGCCCATTTAAAATAGCTGAGGAAATGGATATATAAGTCCCTATATCGCTTAGGTGTGTCTACAAAAATGAGTCTGCTTTTACTTTTTTTTTTTTGATCAACCTGTTCCTTTTTGTGCTTATGGGGATTTGTTCTTTTCTATTGAATTGAATGAAAGCAGGTGAGATTTTAAGCCACATGTAGAATTTACACCTGCTTTGTGTATCTTGGGTGTGCAGAGAGGGCAGGGAAACTGGAATGTTTTGCCAAACAGCATTCACGGTTTATGGGAAAGAAGTAATAGCTTCCCACGGATGTGTTGTTCGAGATCTAGCCTTTGTGCCACGGCTGTGTTACTGGAATTGGGTTGGGAGGAAAGCAGTTGACGCAGGGAGGTCATCATTTCGGCTTGCTTCTGCATAAAGGTAAAACCCGTGTCTCTGGCAAATGCATCCAGAAAGTAGTCTCTGAGGAGCAAATTGGTAGGCACACTCTAGTTTTAAACTGAAAGAATAAACCGAGGTCTTGTCCCTTCTCTTGGTAATTACCAAAAAAGCATTAAGAAGAAAAAGGAAAAGAAAGGTAAACTTCATAATGAACCCAACGACAAGGCACCTAGAAGCCTGAATTCACAATTTATTCTGTGAAGGTCAGGCAGGGAAGAAGCAGAGGGATGGTTCCCACTGTCGTGCGTCTCTGCCAAAGCTGACACAGCACTGACTTTTCAGAAGAAATGGCATGCCATGAAAAGTAAAACCAATATTGGAAGAATGGGAATGGGCGTGCAGTTCAGTGATGGGCATGCCCAGGTACCCAGTGGGGGGCCTATCTTGAGACGTGGGGAAGGCAGGATTGAATGAGAAATGACATATTTGTGGAAAGCACTTGCTGGTGAGGAGCCTGCAGGGATGATCCCTGATAGTAAGAGAGTAGTAAAGGCTGCAAAAACTCACTCCGGCACACATACCCTTGTGTTCTGAAGAGACTTCCTGCCAGACGGGACTGAAGTCACAGTCTCCGCTGCCACAAAAACATCCTGCAAATAACTGGTCCAGGAACAGCACTTATCACTAAAAAATACAAAACAAACAAAGGAATCAGCACATGTATGATGCAAAATACAGTAGTAATAATAAGAAAAGACATACGAAGAAAATGTGCCCAGAAAAATGTTGCAATGGAGCATAGTAAAATGGTGACCAACATAGTGGCATGAAGTAAAAGAATAAATAATGAAGCAATTGTAGCTAATAAAGAAGAGCAAAAAGAGGGATAAGAGCTTAAGGAGGCCAAGGAAAAGACAAATATTAGATAATCAAGAGCTGCAACCTAATGAATTATGAAAAGAAAATCATTAGAATTAGTAAATTTGAGATCTGTTTTTTTTTTCTTAAATAAAGCAGACACAGCAGTAAAATAGATCATTGGTTAGCTAACCTCATCTAGAAAAAAAGAGAAAAAGCACAAATACATAAAACAAGGAATAATAAAGAGAAAATTACCTTAAAAAAAAAAAAGAGAAAATGAAAATAGTCTTGAGTGGCAGTTTGCTCAGCTCTACACAAATAAATATAAGCATCTAATGAAATGGATGATTTTTCTAGTGAAATATAATTTACTGAGTAAAAGTGACTCCAGAAGAGACAGAAAAGCCCAAAGACCTATCACCGTAAAAGAATCGGAGACTCTCCCAATCCCTTAAGAAAAGCGTCAGTTCTAGAAGGCTTCACAGGGGAATTCAACCAAACCATTAAGGAAAGATGCAACTTAATTGTTCCAGATCGCAGAACTAGAAGAACATCTTGCAAAATACTTGTTAGAAGAACACACATTTTTGTATTGATACAAAAATCTGACAAAAAATAGCTCACATAAAAGAAAATTGCAGAATAATGTCACTGATGGATATTGACTCAAAATTCCTATAGGAAATACTAGCAAACAGAATCTAGTAGTACATTACAGAATATGCATGTGACCAGCTGTATAAAACTGGGTCCATATTACAAAACCCATTAATATGTGGCATTTTATGAAAAGAATAAAAAAGAAAAACTGCATGATCGTCTTCATAGATGCTGAAAGACACTTGACAGATTCAACACCCGTTCTTCATAAAAGAGTAATTGATGAAAATGCCTTAACATGATAAAAATTTATCCACCCCAACCCAAAAGCTAGCATCACTTTTCACGAGGAAACTCTAGAAGCATTCTCACTGCATTCAAGAAAGAGACTGGATGTTCTTTATCACCACTGTTATTAGCCTTGTCCTGGAGGTAAGCAATTCGACAAAGTATAGAAGTAAGAGGTATTAAAATAGGAAAGAATGTGTAAAACGATTGTGATTTGATACGTACACACACACGTGAGAACACACGTTTTCCCCCGGAAACCCCAGGAGAATGAACCCTAAATACTACTACAAACAATAAAACAATTCAGCAAAGTTGCAGTGCAAAATAAATATACAGAAATAAATAGCCCCTCCATATACAACAGCCAACTATAAAATATAAAGGGCGAAAGACCCCATTATACCTTAGGGGTGAATTTACCAAAAAAAAAAAAAAAAAAACTTATGCCAAAGCTATATGAATAAACGAAGGCCCTATGAAAGACAACAAAGCAGATAGAAACAAATAGAAAGGCACACACCATTCTTGGGTAGGAAGACAACATCACGAACATTTCTGTTCGCCCTACGTTCATCTTGGATCCATACCTCCCACTATACAACAACATTATTTGCAGATGTATCAAAGATTTTAAAAAAAAACAACTAGATGTCATTATGGGAAAATTCATAAATTTTTCCATTTCAGGCCAAGTCTCCTGATAAGCTGGCAGGGGTGGAAGGCATTTAGGGGAAAGTTTAGAGGTCTGAGGAGGTTGGAGAAGATTTGAAGTAGTCATTGAAAGGGGGAGAGGAGCTGGCTAAGGGAATATAGCAGGATTATGGGTCCAGGTGATGCTGAAGACATCACATTTATAAAGGGCCCCATCTGCAGATTGCAGAAGTTTCTCCAGCGGTACTTAGTTCATCACCCAGAGGCCACTAATTGATCAACAGCAGCCTAGAGGGGAAGAGGGCCCCCAAAGAGGTTAAATACATTGCCCCAACTCAGGTTGGCCCGAATCCCAAATCCAATAATACCAAACAATTGTGTAACAATTTTTATATGTGTCTGGTATTGTTACAATCAGTTCACATATACAGTATATACATAGTTGTCACATCAATGCCAAGAAGCAGATGCTGTAATTATCCCCCTATTACAGATAAGGAAGCTCAAGTACTTTCAGCTTGCCAGTTTCCAAGTTCAACAGCTAAGGAGTGGCAGAGCCAGGATCTGAACCTAGGCAGTCTGGCTCCAGAGTTCATGACTTCAGCCAGTATGCATTATGCTTTTCACCGTGAGGATATGAAGGAGTAGGTTTTAAGTGATTACTGCAGGATTCAGCCCCTGACTCAGTGGATACCAATGAAGCTGGAAGAGAGGGCCAAGAATACCACTTGTCAGAATGAGGAAGAGGGCTTACCAGATAGACCAGATCTAATAAAGTGAAGTCTCATAGGATTAGAACTATGTGGCCATGCGCTTAAGTCTACATTTAGCATAGACAAGAAAAAGTTTAGCACCATCATATATTGCTGCCCCCTCCAAAACTATGTATTAATACCAGAGAAGTATCTAGAGCAGGGGACAGCAAACTTTTCCTGTAAATGGCCAGATAGTGAATATGTTTGGCTTTGCAGGCCATACGGTCTCTGTCACAACTACACGACTCTGCTGCTGTAATGTGACAGCAGCTGTAGACAATGCGTAAATGAATGCTAGTGTCTGTTCCAATAAAACTTTATTTTCAAAAACAGGTGATGGGCCAGTTTGGGCCTGTTGGCTGCAGTTTGCTAACCCTTGATCTAGAATATCTAGAACTAAGACGAGGATAGATACCCTCTGCTCTGGGCTGCTCTGACTACACTTAGCATACAGTGTTGATTTGGGGCCAGCACATTTAAATTTATATTCACCAAAATTTACTTTTTATAAAGTCTACAGTCCTATGAGTGTTAACATATGCATAGATTCCTGTAATTACCACCTGTGACAGGATACAAATCAATTCCAACAGCCCAAAGAATTCCCTCATATTACCTTTTTCCACTTAGACCTTCCCCGTTACTCCCAAGCCTTGGCAACCCCTGGCCTGTTCTCTGCTCCTGTAATTTTGCTTTTTCCAAAATGCCATATAAATGGAATGATACAGTATATAACCTGTTCCACGGTTTCTTGTACTCATCTTAATGCCTCTGAGATTCATTCAAGCCATTGTATTTATCAATAGTTTTTTTCTTTCTGTTGCTGAGTGGCATCCCATTTCATGGATGTACCACAAGTTGTTTAGCCATTCATCCTTGGAAGCGTATTTGGCCTGTTTCCAGTTTTTGTTGGTTATGACTAACACTGCTAAACATCCGAGGACAGGTTTTTGTGTGAACATATGTTTTCATTTATCTTAGGTATATACCTAGGAGTAGACTTGCTGGGTCACGTGATTGCTGTGCTCAACTTTATAAGAAAGTGCTGAACTGTTTTCCATAGTGGCTGTACCATTTTGTATCCACACCAGCCTTGTCTGAAAGATCTAGTGCTCTGCATCTGTGCCAGCACTTAGTCTTGTTGCTCTTTGTAAAATTTATCTTAACCCTTCTTATAAGTATATGGTGGTATCTTGTTGAGGTTTGAAACTGCATTTTCCTAATGGCTAATGATGTTGCATGTGTTTATTTGCATGTGTTTATTTGTAATATGCCTATTTTCTTTGAGAAGTTTCCATGCAAATCTTTTGCTCATTTTTTAAAGAAAAAAATTGGGTTATTTGTTATCTTATTATTGAATTCTGACAGCTCTTTATATATTCTGGATACAAGTCGTTTGCCAGATACATGATTTGAAACTATTTTCTCCAGTCTGTGACTTGTATTTTCATTCTCTTGACAGTGCCCTCCTCCGAGCAAAAGTTCTCAACTTTGATGAAGTCTAATTTATAAGCTTTTTTCTTCTATGGATTGTGATTTTAGTGTCAAGTCTAAGAACATGCTGTCCAACCCAGGGACATGAAAATTTTCTCCCAGGTTTTCTTTTATAAGAGTTTCGTGTTTTTATGTTTTACATTTAGATCTTTGATCCATTTTGAGTTTATTTTTGTATATGGTGTGAAGTGTAGGTTAAGGTTCATTGGGTTCATTAGACTCTAGCACCATTTGTTAGAAAGACTATGCTTTCTTCATTGAATTGCGTTACAATTTGTCAAAACTCAGTTGACCATATTTACGAGGGTCTCTTTCTGGACTCTCTAGTGTATTCCATTGCTCTATGTCCGTGTCCTTTCACCAATATCATAATGTCTTGATATGGTAGCTTTATAGTAAGTCATGAAATAGAGTATTATAAATCCTCCAAGTTTGTTATTTTGCTAAAATATTTTGCCTAGAGGAGAAAATCCAAACCCTGAACTTGGCAATCAAGGCCCTTCCTTCATGGAATCACTCCACTCACTTGCCACTACTTCCAACCATATGCCTTGTTCTCCAGCCTCGACAGACTTCTTTCTCATCTCCTTCCCTCCTCTTCCCTCTGCCTGAAACTCCACCCTTCCTATCTTCCCTGGAGGATCTCGTCTTCACACCATATAAGAGCCAACACAGGTCACATTTCCTGTGAAGCCCTGAGACCGTCTGTCTTTGTTTGCCAGGCGGCTATGACAAATACCACAGAGTGGGTTGGCTTAGACCATGAGAATTTATTGGCTTATGGTTTTAGAGGCCACAAGTCCTAAATCAAGAACTCAGAACGGCCATGCTGTCTGCCAGGGTCCATAGCATTCTGGTCCTTTGTTACATGGCCATCTCTCCTCTCTGGCTTCTCCTGGTGCCTGGCTTTGACTTCTCTTGTGCAGTCGTCTGAATTTCCCCTTTGTAAGGCCTCGGGTCCTAAGGATTAAGGCCTGCCCTTGTTCAGTTGGGCTACGCCTAAAGAGGGGCTTGGAAGAGCTTGTTCACCAATGAGTCCACACCTTAACTAATAATAGCATCTTCACAGGCCCTGTTTATATTGGGTCCATGCCCACAGGAAATGGGGATTAAGATTAAATACCTGTCTTCTGTTGAGGGACATGATTTAAGCTACCAGAATTTAATTTCTCCTTTCTCTGGGTCCCCTTAGCACTTTGTATACACCCTTGTCACCTCTATGTATGTGTGTTTGTTTGGGTGGGCATCTGCCTCCCATCAGGGGAGGATCTTTGCCAAGTTCGTCTCTCTGTCCCTTTGACCTAGTCCAGAAGCTGGCATTGAGTAGTGTATTAGTCAGCCAAAGGAGTCCTGATGCAAAATACCAGAAATCTGTTGGCTCTTATAAAGGGTATTTATTTGGGGTAGAAGCTTCTGGTTACCAGGCCATAAAGTGTAAGTTACTTCCCTCACCAAAGTCTGTTGCCACATGTTGGAGCAAGTTGGCTGCCAACTTCTGCCAAGAGTTCAGGCTTCCTGGGTTCCTCTCTTCCTGGGGCTTGTTTCTCTCTGGGCTCAGCTGCCCTGCTCACTCCACAAGACCAGCTGTAGACTATCAGGCGATGGGCTCTATCTCTCTCCCCAGAGCTCGATTCTCTCTGGGCTTAGCTGCTCTGCTCTTCTGTGTGCTTACTTCCCAGGCTCCGGCTCAAAACTCCAACCTCCCTTCTCTGCAGTGCAGTTTCTCTGTGAGTTCCTGCCCACCAAGGAGGCGGGGACTCAACATCCTACTGACGTGGCCCAATCAAAGCCCTAATCATAATCTGATCGTGCCCAGGTACAGACCAGTTTACCAACATAATCCAATATTTTTGGAATTCATAAACAATAACAAATTGCTACAAGTAGGTACACCATCCTTGCTGAATGGAGGCATCAGGGGAATGGTTAGAGAAAATGACCTCAGAATGTTATTTCCACCCCAGAGGAGTATAACGATTTGATTATCCATGAAGATATTGGGAGGTATTAAGCAGATGATGGTGTTTCATGAATAGAATAGTTGGACAAATATTAAGCATTATAATGACTCCGTTTCTTATTTCTCCAAATGGTATATTTAGCACCACTTTGCATGCTCAGTTTTCCATTGCCAATTCTTATTTAATACCATTGCTCCAGCCCACTTTTAATATTGCTCCTCAAAGTACAATCATGGTGGCAAAGTACAATCACACAAGGTTCTGACTAAAGGCAGGGCCGTATGCTGCTGCAGTCGGAGAGACAGTTCAGATGCCTCAAATAATGCTAAAGGGGCTGATGAGCATTGTGGTCACAAGAAAGGAGTTTCCGCGAGATGTAGTCTTGCCTCCAGAGCTTGTTTTCCCGACCTTTCGGGGGCTGATAACCCCTGGCCCTCTCAGCCTCACAGCAAAGGTTGTGTCAAAACTGAACCTTCCCCCAGAGCCCTCCATTCATAGGATGAAAGCGCTAACACAGACATACACATTCAGCTCTCCCCCGGCCACATTTTAATTAGAAATTTCCAAATCGTTAAAAAAAAAGAGCTCAGTCCAAAACTAAGACAGAATGAAAGCATTCTGGCTGCCTGGGCCTCTCAGAGTCTTCTAGTCTGTTCCCTTCTGATTTCTCAGCCTCTGTTAGGTTGGAGGAAACCAGAATAGTAAAGAGGCCATGGAGTTTGAGTCCCCAGCCCAGCCTCACATACCCAACATGTTGGATACCAAAGTCAATGGTGGGTCTCAGGTCTGGGAGATCTGCCCCGATGTCCTCAGAGTCTCCTCTGTCACGGGTCAGTGTTAGAGAGCAGAGACGTGTGGCCTCTGCCTCTGGGAGAACTGGGATTAAGAGGAAGCAGTGTGGAAATGACACTGGACCTGAGTATCAAGAGACCACAGAGCTAGTCCTGACAATGCCACTAGTCTTTATCTCTTAACCATTATGTGCCTCAGTTTTTCCACCTGTAAAATTGGAGCATTGAATATTCCTCATTGTCCAACATGGTAGCTCTAGCCATGCATGGCTATTTAAATCAAAATTGCTTTAATTGCAATAAAAGGAAAATCCAGTTCCTTGGTCCATTAAGCACGTTTCATGTACTCAGTAGCTACTACCATAGTACACAGCACAGAATACTATATTTCCATCATGGCAGAAAATTCTAGTGAACAGAACGGCCTCTAGATTGTCTCTAAAATCCATTCAAGGTCTTCGTTCTGAGTCTGAACATTAACTAAAATTGGACCGCGTTTTATCTTTTACCCTATGTAGTTGTGATCAACTGTTCAGAAAGTATCCAAATAATTTATTTCCATCCTGAGGCTTCTGTAGAATATTTTGGGCCAATGCTCCTCTAGCTCCTACCATATAAGAGAGAACCAAAATCGAGGCTAAGCAGGGGGAAAGAGGTAAAGCGAATGTTCCCAGAAAAGAGGGAAGAGGAGAGAAATCGAAGGCATAACACAAGACCCTTCTAGGGCCCTTTCCGTAGAAATGGCCTTATAAAAACCCAGGACTTGATTCCTATTTACTCCTCCTTCCTGTCCCTCCCGTCCCCATCTCCCTTTTTTATCCCTACTCAACTCTTCCATCTCTTGAGCCATTCACCTAAGGTGTACTGTTAAAAGAAGGAGCAGAAGCTACATGTGGACAGCTCCTGTGACCTCAGGGGACGCATTGCTTCCTAGGGGAAGTTGCTGCCATACACCTTGGTGTAGTATTATGACAGGGGCCCTGCATCTGGACTGTTGATCTTAGAATGGACCGAGTCCCTTGAAAAGCCATTCACTGGAATGCCCTCTGATGAGGAGGCACATTCAGCCAACCTCCTAGGCCTCTCCTCAGCGCCCAGGCTTATTTACTTTGGGTTGTCATCTAAGCTGCATGACCCACACACAGCCATGAGGACTGACAAAGTGGCCTGAGTTAAGGGCAGTGGTTTTCAAAACAGTGACCAAATAGCTCCTAAGACCACCCATTCTGATTGCCATCCAGAAGGGCAAGGAAGTAGAAAGCAGGGAGCTCAAAGCTGGCTTCCTGGGTAGAGATCCTTGAGCTGCCACATACGAACTGCATGACTTTATGCCAGTGGTTGCTCAGGCTCCGAGACTCAGTTATCTGATCTGTGAAATGGAACAAGCAGAACCACCTCACTGGGTTCTTGTCTGGAATAAATGCGAGAACAGAAACGAGACTTTCAGTTCAATTCTGACCCCTAGATAGGACGCACGCTCCCATCTGATTGTTCCGTGACTCTTGCTGCTGTTCGGAAATTCCAGATATCTTCAAAGTGTGACTTTGAATTCCGTGCTTCAAATCATCACGGACTCCCAATCTGGTTTCACCAAGGCATTTATATTGCCCCATGACTTTTTTTTTCCCTTGATTATTAAATATGTAGGCCTCTTTCATGTCTTTTAATACAGTGCATGCTTTTGTTTGCTTTTTCATGTTTGACCACTCCATGGTTCAGAAGGCACTTTGCAGCTTTTCAGATTGTCACATTTGTTTAATTAGCCCCGAGACCCTGCCACGTTGATTTTTGTCTAGCTGTATAGAGGTCTCTGTGGGTAGCCTGCAAATCCCTGACCAGGAATTTCTTTGTAATGATTTTTCACATTTCTCTCCTTCTTCAAAGCAAATGAAAGCAAGCCTAGATGAGCAGGAGCTCCTGGGAGGGGAACTATGTGCTATTGGGCTGGGAAGAAAGATGTGACCAGAGTCTGGGATTAAAACATGGGTTGACAATCGGGTTTCTGACGAGATAACAAATTGATGACCAGCTGCAGTCTGAAGTCCAGGTTTGTGAGAGAGGCAGGTTTACGTGGGGGGCATGCCCACATTCCGTGTGCTGTTTATCTGCCTCCAGCCCGCGTGTCACCCTTTCACACTAGCACCTCCAGCCAAGGGCTTCACATCGTTCCCTTTGAATCTTCTGTTTGGTGCTGTATTCAGTTTACCGTGGGGAGTTAAAGTATCCATCTGATTACCCCAAGACATGGGTTTAAAGAGACTCTAGATACATCCATGGGCAATGGGTTCTCCCCAGGTTATTAGGAGAGCTTAGGATGTGGGTGCCCTCAGAGATGTCCATGGGAATGTAATAATGAAAGGCACTTTGATAACAGACTCCAAATGGAATTACTGCCTTTCCACAGAGAAAAAAATGACTGGGTGGTGAAATGTGAGAAGCGGATTGTTTAATAAATACTTAGTGTTTGCTATCTTCTCTTTGTGATAGGGTTTCCAAAGAAATAGCCTAGCCAGAGCTACACCTAGCGTATGCTTTTGGGGAGTGGCTGCCTTCACCAAGTCTTAGAGGGACCCGTTTTCCTGATTTTAACACAAGATGGAAGCCTTGCAGGATGCCTATGGGTCAAAGTTTTAAGTCCACCCCACCTGGCCCCCTAAAGTGTTCATATTGAGTTTGGAACGTTCTCTTTCTCCATCACCCAGACATCCTTGTAGCACAAAAAGACGGCGCTCACTTTTGCTTCTCTTCTGCCCTCCTAATATTGAATACTAGAAGCTATTTATTTCCCATTATTTGGAGTAATTGCAGAGAAAACCTAATCTGGGACAATCAGGGACAGTCCAGGCACTCGGGAATCCGTGGCATATCCCGGAGAAGGCCTTTCTGAATCGCTTTCGCTGGGGCTTAGCAGTTGTTAAATTCAGGCTCCTGCGAAGAATTCCGATGCCTCTGTCGGTTTATTTTTATTTGGGGGCAGGGATGCGGGGAGGGCTTGTTGTTCAGCAGTTACACTGACATTTTGTGATAGATTTGTTGGTTAATTTCCTGTGAGTGGGACAACCCAGTTCTCTTTCATCCCCCTCCTACCCCAGCCCCTGTGGTTCTGTGATTCCAAGATTGCAGTAGCTGTTTGCAAAGTGTTTTCAGAGGAAAGAACATTCTATGCAAATCACATTGGATGGAGTCTCAGCTGTATTAGTGGCCTGGTGCCTTATTTTTACTGAGCTCAGAAATAATGAGAGAGCAAAGTTATAGCCGAGTTGTTCACTGAAGGTCTCTTTCCACGAAAATAGATATTACTTCTTTTCTCCCCAGCAATTGAGCCTTTGTTTCTTCTAAAAGCAGTTATCATGAACTCCTCATTACCATTTGTCTTAATGTGCTAAGTGTAAACTACAAGAAAGCTATCGTGTTTGAAAAGCTACAGCAGCCCTTAGAAATGGAATACGAATGTCTTGGGTAATTCTTTGAAAAGGCTCAGACTGGGGATTTTGCGAAATGCATCCTCCTGTCCTTCTCTAGTGCCTTTTACTTATAGCGTAGGCTGGGTTTTCAAAGGCTGGGTCTCTCTCCCGCGGAGTGAGAGGCACAACCCCCTTTGGTAATTTCTGGAACATGGTAACAAAGAGTGTGTTGCTCTTAAAACAACAGCTCTGGCGGTTTTGCCTTAGTTCTCCTTTGAATGATAACTAAAAATTGTCCTCAGCTCACATGCTTTCCGATCCTGATACCCTAGCTGCCTGGAGGGCCGTGGAGCTCTGTGCCTGGACCTGGCCTGGCCTCCTGGCTCCCACATGCCTTGCATGGGGTAGACACTCAATAAATGCTTTCTGAATGAATGAAATTGAATGTAGATCATTCACCATAGTCCTGGGGAGAAACCAGTGAAGGCGTGTGAGTTTTATCAAATTGATTTGGCCGAGCTGGAGCTAAAAAAGCAAATTGGAGGGTAACCATAAAGCCATATCTCATGCTATGAGGCTATGGGATGCCATTCCATCCCGTAAAGTGACTCTGAAAAAAGCATGGCTGTAATATTATGAAAGCCTGGGGAATTGTTTCAAGCCAGTATATTTTAAATGATGGTCATTTGGATGTAGTTGATGACAAAACAATGGGAAACTGAAGAGCTGGAAACTCAAGAGTGAAGTTAAAAATCACTTTTGAAGAGAGCAACAGTGCTCTGGTGTCAAAATTACGTTAAGGATGGAGGAAACAAAAAGTTCGAGGCCTAGAAATTGTAAGAACTGGCCGTCGAGAAGCCTCAGGATTCTCAGATGGCCGAACTGGCCCTGGTCCTCTTCCTAGGTTTCTTTCCTGCTTCTAATTGTTGCAGAGCTGCTAGTGTTACTGGACCAAGGAAGAAGATTTCAGTCTAACAACATTGGCAAGTGGGGTGACCAGTCCTCTTCTCTTCTGATTGATTCAATCTAATTTAGACAAATGTCCTGATGAGGATTGACGTTTACAAGGCAGTCATCTGCTGAGGGAGTCAAAACCCAATTCATTAGATGGGCTGCCAAATCCTTAGGCGGAACTGGTTGAATTCTGCCCGGTATATGGCTCTGGTATTCGGCCCACCATCGCGGCCTTGCTGTGTTTGAGTGTAGAACACATGAGGAGTAAGGGTAGAGCTTCAGGTACTGATTGCCCTGCATCCAAACTGTAAAACAGAATTGGGCTCTTTTTCAGCAGAAGCCTGATTTGGCAGCTGCCAGGATGAAGCCAGCCCATGTGAACAGGACTTTCTGCTTGTACAGTCCTGAGGCCGATGGAAAAAAATAGCTGATCCCCTTAAACAATTGCCAGCACTAAATTGGTTGACTCAAGCAGTCAAGTATTTATTTGAAGAAACATTCCCAGGGTTTTGATTTTGTGTCAGTGAAATAAGTTAATGTTAGAGACTTTGAGAAGAATTCGAATTTTTGTTCTGCTTGGTGGATTGCATTTGGTGTGGGCCTATTGTTATGCCAAGGTTGGGAAGATATGTTTAAAGTTCCAGGTGATTTTATACTTCCTCCCTACCAGCCTGCATGGGAACTGGAGATGTGGTCCCCGGCAACTGGTTGAAGAGCATTCCGGAGAGAAGAATATTCATTCAATGGCATGGAACGGGGTTTGGTCCCCTAGAAAGGCCTGGCTGGAGTGGTTCTTGATAAAGCCCAGGAAAGCCTGTGGTCCCACTCTTGTTGGACTTTCCAAGAGCTGAGTGAACAATCAGACAAACTGGACTGTTTGCTGCCTCACTGTGAGCCCCTGGGAGAATGATGAATTTCATGAGCCAATTTGGGCAGCCATGTTTGTATGTCATTTATATGTCATGCAAAAAACACACTGACTTCCATTTTGCATCTTCATATATATATATGTAGATATCATTGACTTTACAAAGGTCAAGAATATGACTATATGATGATGCCCACCCCCACCCTACCCTTCCAGGAATCTCATATATTATCCTAGTGAGGGACCATCCTGCCTTCAGAGTTGGATGGCTCACTGCCCTCTAAAGCTGCTGGCTGCATGGTTGGAAAGCTCACATTATTGGAAATTCTTTCTCTTAAGTTTGAGCTAAAATTGGTCGCTTGAAAGTTTCATCCCATAGGGCTAGTTCTAAGCCTCTTGGCCCAAAACACAAGTCTCCAATCTCTTCCATATGAGAGCCCTTCAGGTATTTGAAAACCCCCCTCAGACCTCCGCTTTGGCTCCCTTTTCTCTAGACTACACTTTTCTCTGTTGCTTTACAATACATTTATACATGTGATGAGCTTTCCCAGACTTGACCATTCTAGTAACCGTCCCTTGGAGAGATTGCAGGATCTCAAGGCCCCTGCTGAAATGGGCCATCCAGGATGGCTCACTGTCTTTCAGATAAGGTCTGTCCATACAGTGTCCAGCAGTCTGTCACCTTTCACCTTCTGGGCTTCCCACTGACCTGCAGCTGTATAGGGCTCCTTGGTTGCTGCCAGATCCCTTTGATTTAACTTGTGAGCCAACCAAAATCATTGGATTATCCCATGATTTGAAGCTAAGCCAGTGGGCTTTCTCATCCTGCCCCTGTACAATAGATTTGTGGAACATAATTACAGTTTCCATTTATCCATGTTGAAATTCATCTTATTGGCTCCAGACTCGTGTTGTAAAATCTTGCTGAATTTTATTTACTCACAGCTTAGTAACACCTGCAATTTTGATAAGCAGACATTCTGTATGTTCTTCTGAGCTATCAGTGGAATGAGATAATGCTTTTGAAAGCATCTTTGCAACCAGAGAGTCCTACACAAAGTAAGGTATTGTCACTGTCATCGCCGTTATTACTCAGCAGAGTGTATGAGCTCACATATCTCCATCCTCAGCTGCAAGAGTTCTGTGTGACGTTTGGCAATGGCCTTGCTGTTTCCATGGCACTTGACTGGTCTACCAAGTAGGATCCCATTTCCCGAGGGGTATCAAGTGGTCTGGACGTGGTCTGGCCTGGGTTACGGATGTCCTCGAGCCTGATGTGGATCACACAGTTGGCGGGAACATGCTCAGGGTGGACCTTCCCTGCGGTGGGCAACACTTAGGTTTATCCTGAGAGGGCCCAGAGTCGGGAGGAGAGATGCCCTGCTTCCTTTCCTGGGAAAATCCATATGGACCCACCAAGCGCCCTGACTGTCTGGCCACAGGACTTCATCATAAGGCCTCGTCCTCCCAGGACCTGCCCGGGGAAGGCCTTCCGGGAGGAAGCAGCAGGCACGCTCCCACGTCTGCAGTAGCCGCTCCTGCTGGCCACACAGTGCAGGGGCCGCTTCCTGGCCCAGCGGCCTGTACAAACCAACACCTGCACCGGAGGGCTTCTCTCACCTCTCAGATGAGCGCCTGGCTCCCTCGGCGGGCCTGCCTCGAGGCTTTGTTCCCGTGCCCAGCCTTCGTCTCTTTTTTTTTTTTGCTCTTTGCATATTTATTGTGAAAGAATGCAAAGAAAGTTCTTAGCAAGGAGTTCAATATAGAGTAAAAGCTCAAAAATATGGTTTCACCTGAAAAACTTATTTTATGGGCTCTATTCAGTAGAGCATAGTGATTTTTTTTTTTTTTTTTTATTATGGGTAAAAATCAAAATTCTCATAATACATACAAACATTTGCAAAATGATATATAAATATATATGCATATATGTGTATTTGCTTACAAAAATGTTGTTTATATATATATATATATATATATACATATATTTTAAGAGGTGCTTAGATTACCTAAAATATTACACGGAACCCACTGGGATTCCCATGTTGCCCACCTCCCACGCCTTCGTCTCTTATCGGAAAACCCTCTGCGGATAACTGGGCCGGTACTGCTGCCTGGTTTTCCAATCCTCGGGGAAAACCAGCGCCTCCTACAGGCCGGTTGGCAAGTGGTAGCGGATTGAGCGCTGAGGAATGATTTGGCTGCTGCTCTCCCGAGGCCCATTCCCTGGGAAGGCCCTGCTCGGCACCCCAAGAGCTTTGATCCCTTTTTCCCTGTAGTGCCAATACCTGCCTCACTCACAGGACTGTTGGGCTCATATATATGAAGCTCCTGAATCATTTCCTCCAACAAATGAGGTTTTATGGCATGTTATTAAATCACTCCTACGTGTGTTTGTACCCCTGGAAGGGGCGGTGGGTACTCTTTAAGCTAAAGGAGCAGATTCAGCTGTCTAAATGGGCAGACCTCAACCACATAAATGGGGCACATGCACTCAGTGTTTGCAGGTTTAAATTAGTTTGGCATAAGGGAGCACGCTGAAGCCACCCGTATATATATTTACATTCCCTAGAAGGAAAAGGACCCCTCCCTGCACGCCCTCGCCAAGGTCGTCAGGGCCCAAAAGTCACGTACTATGACTTGGGAGTCATGTGAATCTAAATCTCATGAGAATTAACTCCAACCAGGTTTTGTGGATTTCTTCTCCTTCTATTAGGACATATTTTTAATTAGAAACCACTCAGCTGCTCCATTTATGATTCTTACACACAGGATAATTTGTCAGTCCTTCCAAAAGTGCATTTAGTAGATTCTTGGGGATTCAGCCGAGGGAAGGGGGCAAGGTGCCCTGAGTCCCTCAAAACTCATCAGGAGCCCCCGGCAGAGCCCGAGTTGCCTGTTTGCTAAGGGACACACGAAGGCTCACGGGGTCAATGCCACAGCCAGTGGCTTTGCCCGTGTACAGCACTTTTGAGTTTCCACAGCCCCTGTGGCAGGCCTGTCAGGTAGGCAGAAAGAGGGAGAATCAGAGATTAGTGACCCCGCCACCAGGAAGAACCCCTAGAGGCCTCCAAGTCACAGCCCACCAGGTATACAGAGGGAGACTGAGGGTCGGATTGGGCAAGCCTCTCAACAGGGGTCATACATGTGCCTTTGGGCAGAGCCCAGACTTGAGTTAAGCTTTCCTGACTTTTAGTCCAGGAACCTTTTGGGGATGTCGCTGACTATAACAGTAACCACCATAAAAGTGATAATTCTGAAACACAGGAGAGACCACCATCATTTGCATTAAGATGGTCATGTGAAAAATTGCTGTAATCACTTCTATGTGAATTCCTTGAAGGTAAGGGCCTTCATATCTATGTTTAACCTAAACATACAATGTTTGCACATCCACTATATACCAGGTATAATGTTCACCTCGGAAAGGAATCTATAGGTGTATATACATACATATATATGTGCTATAGATATGTATATATGTCTCTATATTTATACACACATGTATACACACACAGTTCCACCTACCTCCTCTAGGAAGTCTTTCTCAAATGCCTCACACAACGAGTCCCTCCCTCCTGTATTCCCCAGTGCCTTTGCACGTCCCCCTTCTCGAGGTGTGAACCGAGTGAGCTCATCAGGGGATGGAACTTTATCATTTCTGTATCCCAGCTGGCACATAATGGCCACTCAGGAAAAGTTAGTAGAGCTAATGCAGGGAATTCACCAAAGAGGCCCTGGCATTTGCTAACTGGGCGACCTTGGGGAAGTCACGGCACCTCTTAGTGTCTCCGTTTCCTCATCTGTTAAGTGGGGTGTGTGTGTGTGAAAAGAGACGATGTATGGCAGGTGCGTAACACAGTGCCTGGCTGTGCGAACTGTGGTTGTTGTGTTATTGTTACTGTTTTTACCACTGCTACTAACAGGTCGAAACATCAGCAAATAATAATATCTAACATTAACTAATTGCTTATTGCATACTAGACACTGGAGCTACAAAGTCGAATAAGACGAGGCCTGTGACCACAGGCTAGCTTCCTGATGTAAAGCATCAGGACTGATGCATTTGAGATGACCAGAGCCTGGACTTCAGTCTGCCCTGCCACCCAGCCTGTGAGATACCCCCCTTCTGAGTCTAGGTCAGGCAAAGCAGGGCTACCCAGAAGTTGTTTGCCGTTCATTGGAGACCTGAGCTATGCTCCCCGGGCTGAATAATGTGGTGGGGAAAAAACACTCGAGGAAAATTCGGCCTTTTGTGAGTGTTCTGGATTCTACTTTGGAGTCTTCACATCACATGAATGTGTCTGCCCATTGTCAGCAATTAAGTGGACTGCTCCTTTGCTTGTGATCACTATTCTTTGCCAAAAACCGAAAGAGAAAACGATGTAGTTACTTAGTTAGTCCTTTTGCTGGTCATCGTGTTAGTAACCTTCTAAAGGGGAGGCCAGTTCAGTGTAGTGGAAAGAGCATACACTTTGGAAACGAGCACTGGCATTCACTTACAAGCCGAGTGTGACGCTGTGCTTAAGGAACCCCACCTCTTGGGACCACCATTGCCTGAAGTGACCAGTGGGAACCTTAATCCCTGATGAAAGGAGCCCAGAGACGAAGGAGAGAGAGCTTCTTTGTGAACTTTTATTTTCAGATCCCTCTCAGATTTTAGATACATACATAGACACATATATATGTACATGTATATGTATGTGTGTATGTATATGTGTGTATATTTTTACATCTATATTTACGTATGTGTATATATGTCCATATACATGTCTGTATATCTGTGCGTATTTATACACACACATTCTTTAGTTTCCTAACTACTGAAACAAATATCACACAATGGGTTGGCATAAAAACAGAAATTTATTGGCTCAGGGTTTCAGAGGTCAGAAGGCTGACCTCCTCGGGGGGGGTCAGTATCTTCTGGCTGGCCCGCAATCCTTGGGGTTCCTTGGCTTTTCCATCACATGGCAGTGCACATGGCGGCATCTTCTCCTTTGTCTTCCGGGTTCCGTTGACTTCCGGCTTCTGGATGCTCACTGTGGCGTCTCTTTCCAAGTCCGATATATTTTGCTCATAAGGACTTCAGCCACATTGGATGAAGGCCCACCCTCATTCAGTTTGGGCACACCTTCACTCCTAACATCTTCAAAGGTCTTCTTTACAAATGGGTTCACACTCACAGCACCAGGGGTGGGGACTTGAACATGCCTTCTGTGGGGGACATGATTCCATCCCCAACATCCCTGGTAACAGAGAAGGAAGACTTGTTGTTGTGTACTGGTACTCAGCACTGGAGCCTGTTGTCAAAGTCCTGGTAGCACTTTGAGAGCAGGTGGCTCACCCTTACCTGATGACCAGAAGAAGGAGCAATGCAGTTGGGTAAGGGCACATGGATGCTCTCATCTTGAGCATTGAAAGAACATATATACAGATGATTTCTGTCTGGTGTGAATGAGTAGGATAACAGTGGGGAGATCTGTTATGAGGTTGCCACACCTTACAGCCCTAACTCATTTTCAGTCTCAAAAGAACTTGCTCTGAAATTCCTTACTGAAAATACCCTTTCAGGAAATTATATTCCTTTCAACTGCAACTTCCCTACCTTAATCACATGCATTGGCGGTAACATGGAATCGACTCGCTGTTTCATGAAGTCTCACATTTTTAAGTACCGAGAATCAGATGTAATTGAAAATTCAGAGGTGCCTGCCAATCCAGGTGATTTGGCCAGCAGGGCGGTGAGCTCCGGTGAGGATTGAACGTAACCAGATTCTGCCACAGAGTGAGGACAGAAGACCTGGGGGAGAAGGCGTGCCTCTAAGAAGTGATTTCGTTCTTCCAGGTGTCTGAAATGCCTCTTAATAAATGCAGAGACATACCTCTAAAGCCTTGGTGAAAGGGGCCATAGCTAAGCTTCTCATTAAGCCAGGCCTATCCTCTCCATGATCAAAAGAGAATACTCTTTTCCCAGGCTAGGACTCACTGTCCCTGAGTTGAATCTGGCTGCATACAAGCTCTGTCTTTTAAACTATCTGACTAATTTGGGACAAGACCAGCCTTCATCAGAAAAAGAAAACCACAAAACATCTAAATCCTTGCGTATTTTAAAAGACATTGTTGTGTATCATAAAGGTGCCGAGTAATTGGAATTATTCAGCTCTAAACTGTTGTCATGTGGAGTTACTTTGGGGCTAGTTTTGACGAATATGCAAATACCATTTGCCATGAACCTTATCGACCAGATACCAACTCACAACTTGAAAACACCTGGAAATAGTCCCACTCCTAAGTAGCTTAAGCGTACCCACTAAATCGGGTGTGTGTTTTTCATGTACTTACCGACTCCTTTTTAAATAGTGCTAGGTAAAAGTCAACCTATGTCGGCGCTTGTCTGAATAATACAAATTCAGCATCAGCAATGCCACCGTGAATGAATCTGTGAAGTATCTCCTTGCCTTACGCCTCCTCATACATCAAAGACTCTTTTTGAACTGGATAATTATAGAAGGGGCAGGGGACATGTTTCAGTGCTACCTGAGAGTTCTTATTAATATTACCTTTGAAATGGCTAATTGGGTTACCCATAAAGATTGACAAAAATTATTATGTAACTTACTCATTAAAAAGGACTTTAAGAAACTTTGATCCCCTCCCCCCCCTCCCCAAAGCGCTCCTTTATTCCCACCATCACATGGATTTTTGTGTTGAGTGTTTATATACTGAAATGGTTGATGAATCCAGTACACGCCGGCACCCTCCTGCTTCACAAAATTTGTCATCTCTCTGTTGCTGGGATTTTGAGCATGTGATTTAATTATCCTTGGCTCTTAGGGGAAAGCATGTTGGCCATGAGCCCTAAGACTCAAAAAAGATTTGAACAGCACCTCTTTTCAAACAGAGGGTTTGAAAGAGCTGGGAAGGTGCCCCTGCTGATAACAGAGGGGAGGAGCCCGAGGGGCTTTTCTTGCTTTGAAACGAATTGCCGAGTATTCTGTCTGTGTAGTTGGGCAGGAGAGAGCTACCGGTCCCATAGTACCATTCTCTATGAATGAGTGAGAATATCCTCAGCTGCCTCATCTTGACCTGGAGAAAGCAACAGCATGTGCAGAATCTTGCTACTAACTCTTAGACTATATCAAACAGTGACAGTGCTCTGTGTTAGAAGAGCCCCAGGCAATCCAGAGCCCCCTCCCAGAGCACTTAAGCTAGTGACAGAATGGAAAATGCCACGATGAGAAGAAAAGTTGAAAAAGTGCCCAGGCAATGAATGAGCAAGCTGAGAAGGCCTCACCCTGGAGAAGAGATGACACCAGGGGATCAGATTTCTCCCATCCAACAGCGGAAAGCTTGGCCGGTGAAAGCAGGAGGAGAGGCATTCTGTGTAGCTCCAAAGTTTGGTCCGTAGGTAGAAGCTTCTGGAAGACATGTTTAGCTCCTAACCAGGAAGAACAGTCTGATCAAGCTCTCTCAAGAGGGGACAGAGAAGCAGATGTGCTCAAGCAATTGAGCTCCCACCTACCACATGGGCAGTCTCGGATTCGGTTCCCAGTGCCTCCTGGAGAAGATAAGCAAGACAGAGAGCTGGCGTGACAGGCTGGCACGGCGAGCTGATGCAACAAGATGATGCAATAAGGAGACACATAGAGGAAACACAATGAGAGAGACAACAAAGCAGGGAGTGGAGGTGGCTCAAGCAGTTGAGCACCTCTTTCCCACATGGGAGGTCCCAGGTTCGGTTCCTGGTGCCTCCTAAAGAGAAGACGAGCAGACACAGAGAGCACACGGTGCAGACAGCAAGTGCAAACACGAGGGGGGGTGGGGTAAATAAATTGAATAAATCTTTAAAAAATAAAAAGAGGGGACAGACTGCTTCAAGCAATGGTGAGCTCCTTGTCACTGGCTCTGTGTAAGCAGATGTTGGCAGGCTCTTTGTATTACAGATGGGCTTGCCATCAGCAGTGTGGGGCAGGGGACTGGACCAAGCGCCTTCAAGCGACCCTCAAAATATTTGGGCTAATTAAGGCAGTGCTTGTAACGGGCTTCCTATGTTTAGCGCCAAGAAGTCGTTTAGTTTTCTAAGGGCCCCCCCAATAAAGTTGCTTTGTTTTTCCTCATCAGGAGATGACACATTCCTGGCCTACTCCTCTCACTGCCTTACACACTCCTGGAAGCTCTGAGCAGAATCCCTTCCCTGTTCCAGGACAGGTCAGTTCTTTTCCTTCCTCCGTTTCCCTCGATCTTATTTCAGTTATACACATTGCCTGATTGGGTTCTTAATAATAAAAATGGCCTTGTTCTTAGAGTTCCATAAAATCTAGATCTCTTGCCCTTCAAGACAGTAATAGAAATATGAGTTTTACTGAAAGCGAGTTTTTAAGAGAATATACACAGAGATCTAGAGCTACTGCCTCTGCCCAAGTGACTGTGCCCAGTGCTGCCGAACCAAAGGAGTGAACTCATCCTTTAAGAACACTGACCTGTAGCTTGAAATGTGATTAAAAGGGGGAAATGTCACGTTGTACATGTGGTGACAGAATTAAATTTTAAAAAAAAATCCATGGAACTACACTACATAAACAGTGAACCTTAAGTTAAACCAAGGACTCTAGTTAAATGGTACAAGTGTAAAACTGTGCTTTCATCAGGTGTAACAAGTGTCCCACACCTATGCAAGGTGATAATCATAAGGTGCTGTATGGGAATCCTGTATTTTATGCACAACTGTTCTTAAGCACACAACTCCTCTAATAAGAGGGAAAAAAAACACCTGCTAGTTGATGTAACAGTATATGAATACTTACTCATATAAGTATGAATTTATTCTTCCTTTATGTATCACCTTTCAGTCCTTTTTCACATGCAGACAGATCTTTGCACACCCACACCTCATTTTTTATTCTACAGTTTTATTGTCAGACACTTAATATAATGTGTTCCTCACATACCCCCAGTAGAAATTTTTCTTACCATCAGATTTAAAAATGCCTAAGTCAAAATTTTTTTTAAAAAATGCCTAAGTAGATTTGGCTATTCTAACACATAATATTAAATGGGAAAAAAGCCTTCCTTCCTTCCTTCTTTCCTTCCATCCATGCATTCATCCATATTCATCCATTTATATTTAGAAACCTTTCATTGAGGTTTCCAGTGGGTTTCAAATTGGCGATGAAGAAAATCCCTGTTACCGTGTTATCAGGTGAGCCACAAAACAATATAATAGGTGTCTTCATTGAGAAATCGCTCAGAGATGTGTCTGTCCTGAGGAATCCTGTATTTCAGGCACAACTGAGGGGTTAGGGAAGTGCTCGTGGAGGTGCCACTGCTTGAGGGTTGGTAAGGACTTTGACAGGTGGAGAAGGGCCAAAGGGGTGAGAACTCCATTCAGTAGAAGTGCAGAGTTTGGGCGATGGGAGTTGAGAAAGATGAATCCAGGGCAGTAGGTGCATCTCTGTGATGGGCCTTCACTGCAAGCCCAAGGAGTTTGGGCTTCATCTGTAGAAAGAAATGCACCCAATCGGATCCTATAGGTTTTAGAATCGTGATTTTGACAATAACACTGGCCTAAACTGTTTTCTGATCTCCTCTCACCTTTGAAAGGAGTCAGAAGAAAGTGAACACAACCGTGGCTGCCCCTGCCCGGTTGTGTGTCCCCTCACTCTGCCTGCCTCAGGTTGCCCTGGGGTTTGGGGTCCTCTCCCCTAGCATGTTCACCCAAGGGAAAGATCCACCCATTTCACGGATTGACTCCAGCACGCCTACAGCAATTGCAGTGTTTTCACCTTGTTCTACAGTTTTAGAGATCATTTGGTCAATTTTGAAGTCTTCCCAGTTACCAGTGTGTGTATGCAATAGAACAGGCTGCTGAAATGGGCTTTTGTAGGCAGTGCACAATTTGGAATCAGGCACGATTTGCTTTTTCTGCCAAGTAACCTGTGCTCCCAGCAGCCCCATGATAAAGGTAGAAGCAGAGTAAAATGGCAAGAGCAGGATGGCTACACACCCTTTTGTTTTGTCTGATTCCTGCCAAAGTGTTGGGTTGAAAGAAAAGTACATTTATACTAAAAATAATAGTCTCAGTGGCACAAATAATGATACCATGTGCTTTGCCTCATTCTAAGCACTTATTATAGGGTAAATAATTCCACACTCATTACGAACCAAAGCGATTGGCCATTTTGTAATCCCTACTTTACAGAGGAGGAAACAGAGGTACCGATTAGTTCAGTAATGTGCTCCGGGACCCAGCGTTCAGATCCAGGCCTTCTGGAGCTGGGGGTCCTACGATCTCTTGGTGTGTTTTTCACTACACAGATCTACAGATACCCTGGTTCAAGCTGCATCTTCCGAAACATGACATTATCTAGTAAGTCTGTGTAACGGGGGGGATTGCCCTTTCCTCAGTGCTTGCACCAGGAAAGCATCAGTCTCTCACCTCCGTTCCAGTGTGCACACAGTGGCGAGCCTGCTCCCTTGAGAGCTCTTATTCCTGGCTCTGCCGTTCGCTGGCAGGGTTTTGGAGCAATGGCCTCTGAGCCTCAGTTTCCCCATCCATATTGGACTGCTTCATTCCGAGGAATTTTCCAGCTCAACTATTTTATGAGTCTGTCATCTCATAAAAACAGAGTTGAAAACTCTCACTTACTTAAGTTTACTTATCCATCCCAAATTACAAATGCCACGTTTTCTTGTCAAGAATGGAAAACTTCACAAGGGAGAGGGAAGTTCTAGTAAAGGCTCCCCAGAGATAAATATTCTCTCGAACCAGAGGTGGGAAAACTGATAGCTGTGGGGGTTTTGCATTTTTAAATGGTTAAAAAAAAAAAACCTCAAGAAAAATAATTTCTCATGAGATGGATATTATATAAAATTGAAATTTCAGTGTCTATAGATAATCCTAACCCTAGCCCAAAACCTAGTCTGACCCCAAACCCTAACCATGGCCCAAACACTAGACCTAACATAGCCCTATCCTGAAGCATACCCCAACTTACCTAACCCTGTGTAAGCCTAACTCTGTCACCCAAACCGTAAACCTAGCTCCTGACACTAACAACGTGTGTTTCACAAAATTTCTGAAACGATGGTGATTCAAAACCTTCTCAGAGACAGTTTCATGTAAACAGGATTTAGTAGTCAATATAGTGCAGAAAAGGGAATGAAAGTTGCATTTCATTTCTTTTCCAAAACTGAGCGACATAGCCATGTGCCACTTTCTAAGAAAAGAAGTTTCATCTCAAGAGTGTTTCCTGGGGAGCGGATGTAGCTCAAGTGGTTGAGCGCCTGCTTGCCATGTACAAGGTCTCGGGTTCAATCCCTGATACCTCCTAGGAACAAACAAACAAAGTGAAAAAAAAACCAACTGTCATTGGGGAGCGGATGTAGCTCAGGGATTGAGCACCTGCCTCCCATGTATGAGGTCCTGGGGTCAAACCCCGGTACCTCCTAAAAAAAAAAAAAAAAAAAGAGTATGCTGTGAGCCACACTGAGAGCCTAAAACTGAGTGAAACATAAAGAAAGCCTTGTGGACGCACAGCCATGCCTTGTTCATCTATCAGCTATGGCTGTCTTCGTGCCCAGTAACAGAGTTGAGAGACCTTGTGGTCACTCAAGCCTAAGATAATGACTCTCTGACCTTTTATAAGAAAAGTTGGTTGTCTCCTCCTGTAGAATCTAGATGATATGGGAGCCTCTGATTCTAGGACTATCATCAAAACTATTATTTAAAAGCCTCAGGGAAGCTTGTGCAAACAGTGTGGTATCATTATCTTCCCCTACTGAAATTTGCATATATGACCTGCTTAGGAAAGAAATGCATGGATCAAAGTCAGGTTTTCTTTTTTTGAAATTTGTATTATGTGCATTAACAAATATTGCATGAACAATTCAAATTCTTTCAACGAACAAGCTATTTCCTGTTGGTGTCGGAGATGTATATAAAGTAACTTTGAGAATCTCCAGAGGTGCTTCATTTGTTTGGTTATCTGGTTAAAGAAGTCTCATCTAGCTTAATATTAAAAACTGTGTTAAGAATATGTAATACCAATTATTTTCAAATAATTTCAGTGAATGAAATAACCCTCCGGTTTGCACCATGCGTTCCTGCCCGGCTGCCCTGAAACAACTCACGGGTTGGGTCTAAAGACCAGACCTTTTTAATGAAGGTTAAAAATTCAGTCCAGATTTCTGAGACCAGTGTAGAGCCTGACTTCTGGTTTCACAGGCTGATCAGACATTTGTCGTTTGATTTCCTAAAGGTATACAAGTCTAAGCTTGCTGTCTACATTTGTAATGAAATCCCTTAAAAAATAAAAACAAGCAGAAATACCTGGTATACAGTTAAGCACATTGGGAAATGAGGTGTTCTGAATAACTGAAATGTTTGGATAACTGAAGGCCATCCTTCCATGGGAACCATGCAATAGAAATCATTTTGACGGGTAATTAATATTTTCTTGACGTCTTATAAAGATTATACCGAATATGGTTTAGTCTTTCTTGGTATCTTAGATTGTATTATGCACATCCATTATTGTACTAGGCTGTCATATTATGGGATGCTGGAATTGTGCCCTCGGGGGCTATTAGGATGGGTAAGGGATTGCTTACCCCATGTTAAGTGGCCAGAGGCTCTTGTGCTTTGTGAGTTCTGACTTTGCTGTGTAATGTGCTTTTGACTCCTATGCTGCTATTTCAGTGTCCCTGGTAGCTGTGCCTCTAGAAGTGTTTGCCCTTCCTTGCCATCTGTGATTTGCTAAGGAATGGGAATCAGATGGCCAGGCTTCTTAGAATCCTTGGTCAAAAGTCATTTGTCAGCAGCACTATTTACAATTGTCCCAAAGTGGAAGCAACCCATCAGCAGATGAATGGAGAAACAAAATGCGGTATATACACAGCAACGGAATAGTATTCAGCCCTGAAAAGGAAGGAAGTTCTGATCTAGGCAACAACGTGGGTGAACCTCGAAATCATTATGCTCAGTGAAAGAAGCCAGGCACAAAAGGACAAATAGTATTTGATCCTGCTTCTAGGAAATATCTAGAACAAGAAACTTCATAGAGACTGAAAGTAGATGAGAAAGAGTTATTGGTTACTGGGTACAGAGTTTCACTTTGGGTTGATGAAAAAGTGTTGTGCACTTAGAAATGGTTAAAATGGCAAAAGGTGTTATGTCGATGCTACCACAAGAAAAAAATATTTGAAAAGCCACTTATTTATGAGTTCAAGTGCAGAAGCCTTTGAGCAACAGACTGCATGGGCTCTCTAACTGTGAGGCCTTTCCTGCCACCTGTTGAGTCTTCTGAAGAGGTGAGCCCGAAGATAGATGTCTTCCACAACAGAATCCTGCTAAATCGATTGGAAGGTTCACCTGCGATTAAAGTGCAGCGTCATCGTTCTTGCTTACCTCTCCGAAAGAGGAATTATGCCCTGTGCCCCTTTTTACTCTAAAAGGTGGTGAGATGAGGTTTAATGATGAGAAGATTAATTTGCGGCAGTGATTGATGCAACTTACGCCTTGTATTCACCTCCGCTCGTTCGTTGTCTCCGGTTTGGGAACGCTTGCTCTGCGGCTGGTCCGTACTGGCGCTCCTCCCCCACGTGCCCAGTGCTGTGTGTATGTGGCAGTTCGACGCTTCCGTCTGCAGCTGATGTCCAGATGCACACAAGCCTGAGGTGTGCAAATCCGGATTTATGAAAACAGTGAATGAACTGGGTGTGGAGTGATTTTCAAATCGCATTGAAACCCTTTTAAATGGTTCGCTCCATCAGTATGTTTCAAATCACTGCCTATACCTCAAAAAGCAGGCAGTACAGCTCCCAGAGCACCTCCCTTGTCCAAATGAGGTACCTCTGTTTACAAAATGTCCTACTTAAGTTAGACTGTTGGAATTGTTTCTATAGAAGAGCACAGCTGAGCAAACCTATTCATTATGGCCTCGCTTCTCCAAGAACCACAAGCATTTGTTGGCTTGAAACCTGGCCAGTTCACTTCCTCAGAGGCCTCATTGGCTAAGTGAGAAGTGATGCGCTTCAGTTTCACACATATGGGTCATTTTTTTTTTCTATGTTGCACACTTTTCCCAAGTAGGTCCCAGTCTTACTCATAATTCTGATAGAAATGGCCTTTATGCTCATATTGCAAGAGGTTTGTCTATCAATGTTTATCTTATAAATAGAAGCCTAGTTGATGGATTTGCTAACAGTGGTTTCCTATTTGTACACATGAGTCAAGTTGTATTTTCTGCAAGAACAGATATACCCTTTGTTCCCCATTTGTGTCATTTAACTGATATCCGTATTGTATGTGTTCTTCCTTGTAGGAATCCCAACATCTGACTCCAGGATTCACCTTACAAAGTAGGTGTTTTATTTTTAATCCGTCTTAGTTCCAACAGCCATGTCCTCACCCCCTTCACTTTTACCACTTTTCTACTTTATATCTTTAAAACAGGAAAGAGCAACCATAACAGAAAAGGCATATTGTGATACATGCAATTGGTTCCATTTTTTTTTTTTTTTTTTTTTTTTTTGTCATCATTTGTTCATGGAAGGATGCTGTGAGACAGTATAAATGGAAGGGCCGCATGTTTGGAAAGCAATTGAGAATACGCTCTTGACGCTACAAAATGGTGGATAGGATAGTAAGTGTGTGTGTCCTTTCTTTTCAGAGTGGAGCGACCCAACCAGCAGAGCTTCTGTGAAGTCAGTATCATTCAATTCGTGAGTACTTACTTGGGTTGCCAAACCAGGCCCTTTCAGGGGCCTCACTGCTCATCTAATCTTATTCTTCTCCCTCGGGCTGCTTGAAACTATGAACCTTAGAGTAATAAGGAGCTCGGTGACGGCCATTTCCCACTATAAGCAAGTAAAAAGGAATGCGCTCGCCATTCTGCTCTCTAATGAGGTAGACACAGGCTGGGCCAATGCTTGTGATACCAACAATAACAGAAAACAAAAATAAAACTGCTGAAGTCAGTGATTTCAATGAAAAAATAATTTTCTAATGGCTTGCTCTCCGCATTTGGACCTGCTCTTTACATTTTGCACAAGAGTCAGCCACCACCTGGCCAGGATCGAGAGTGGACATGTGCCTAAGCACGTCATCTGGCGACTATATATTAAAGACAAACAAGGGCCGCCAGGAAAAGATGGAATAAGAGCTGATATGACGCTAGGTTGGCGTTCAGAAGCCAGGGCCCCGCAATTCAACTCTGCACTCTTTGTTTTCTGATAAGGCTAACTGAAGGAGGGGTATGCGGAAACCAATTTCCGCAGATTAACCATTGGAGACTTTGAAATATCCATTTGTCCCAAAGTGCATCAGGGAGCATTTCTCTCACAACTTCTTTCATTCCTAATAATAGAAAATGGAAGTGGACTTTTCTGTCTGAGTAATAGTCACATACTTGAAAATTTTCAAAACGAAGTAATTTATGACATTCAAGTGGCCTAATGGCACTCGTGAGGAGATTTGCTCACCTTTTGGAACATCACAAATAATTGCATGGAACAACTAAGAGCGACTCCCAAATAGACCGAGGCTCTGATGACGTTGATGGCATTTCTCCCTTCTGACCCTGGTCACCACTCCTTTAGTTTGGTTTTCCGGCCTTTTCTCTCCTTTCTAATTCAGGGCTGAATTTCAATATGCAAGAACCCTCAATTTAAAGAAGTGAGAAAGAACAAGAGAGGGGAGAAATAAAAAACGTAACCCTGATTTAACAACCAAATTATTGGGAGCGTAGACATGAATGTCATTTTTGATATTTTCCTTTTCAGCTATTCCAATCCCATCTCAAATTGCCCTTCCCCTTGTTATCCTAGTAAACAATAGCTCTTCTCCTCCCCACCCCCACTCCTGCCCTGCCCTCACCCCCCATTAAAAAGTCAAGACATTTCACACACGCCCATGAGCATTGAGGTTTCCAAACATGAGCAAAATGCAAAAATATATTTTTGCCAGTGTCCATATTTACCATAAAAATACATGATTTCAGTAGTTAATAACTAACATAAAAACCTTGTCAATTGTAGTTTATGGTTAGAGGTTGCATTTCTAGAGGCCAGCACTTCTTAGCACACTAGTATTTAGGGCATTCGGTAGGACTCAAGTTCTCTGTAGGAAGCATGGATAAGACTAGAAGGCACGGAGTCCACTATAGGAATGAGCTGCTCTCTGTTTGGCTGCTTGATCTCCATTCCAAACAATGTCCATAAGACTTCAGCTGGAAGAAGCCCCCTACTTGTGGGAGGCGATGAGTTTTACACAGGACAGATCACAGTTGTAACAAAGTTATTTTTACTTTCAGCTTCCAAATTGTTAGCAGCTCAGCCATTGCCAGCATTCTTCCATATTTTAGCACTGAGTGCTTGTTGAGCCAGCTTCTTGGATTTTCCAGTTAGTGGGATAGTCTCCAGGTGACCGACAACACCCAGACTGCTGGTGCCCCATGTTTCAGGGGGAAGCAGCCCCTGAGTCAGCCTTGCTGCAGGAGAGATGCCCACCCAAGGCTGGCAAATGTCCTGGGCATGCTCCTGCCACTTACTGCAGTAGAGAGAGATCAGAATCTTGTAAAACAAAATCCTTTAATTACAGGGATACTTTATTGGTTTTCCTCCACTTGGCCTGCTTTCCCTGGTTGATGAAACACAGACCTTCCATTCGAGTCTGGATTGTTTATAAGGACTCCCTGCATGAGTACCAGGTCAGAAAACACTGGCCTAAAGTGTGCCTTCATGCAGGCCTGGAACTAGCCAGGTTTCCCCTTTGTTCTTGACAGTTTGCCACTCTCCCTCTGGGCCTGACCCCAGCCATATGACTGGCCTCTTTGAGAACTGGGTCTTTCCTCACTCCATAAATTGTCCTGACAGTGCTTTTTATGGGATGTCCACCCACAGGGTGGCTTCCTGCCCCTCCAGCAGGAACGCCGACTGCCCAAGAGCCAAGAGCACTTTGGGAGTTTGGGGACCCGGGTTTGAGTCTTTGCTGTGTGGCGGTTGGGGTATTGTGGGGAAGGCATTGACCTAGGATTCAGGAGATGTGAGTTTCAAGCACAGGGGGATTTATTTTTATTTTACGGTATATAGACAGAGCCTCTTCAGATATCCTGAGCAAATTAATGAGCTTCTGTGTATGTACATGCAGGTACATATAAAAACACTTTTCAGAATTCAAATGTAAATAGTTGGCCTTTTAATTAATTAAACCCAACAGCATAAAACTATTTTGAATTTTAAACCTTAGTCATTTCTAGAGGAGAGAAGACCCAGTTTTAGTTTCCTTGAGCCTCTGAGGGTATGATCTGTGCCTTAGTCTTCAAACACGCTTCATCCAGCTCTTTTAAATCCAATGACATTTCCAGCCACCTTCAAAAGGTCTCCATCCAAAGGGGTTGGGCCTGGGCTTGAGAAAAAATCAAATTGTGTTTCTGAGACCTGTAAAGTTGTATACTGGTACATTCCAGTTCTTCTCTAAAAGATGCATTTATTTCATCTACAACATTCAGGGATGGAATGGGCAAACCAGACCTGGTGTTACTTTGTAGAGTCTTAATGGAGCCATTTTGCAAGGAGCAGCAGGGGAGAAAACAGAAACCAAACCCAAAGGGCTTAGATGTTTTTATGTGGCATCGGAGTAGCTTCATCTACTTGAGTATACTGTCTTGTCAATTAAGTAGAGTACAGTGGCTTTTCAGAAAGGCATGACCTTGTTAGTCTGTTACGAGCCATCCTAATGGGAACAGGCAAGGCATATTCACTTGCTCTGTGAAGGATTTTCATACAGCACCCATGAACTCGAGGGTATCCATCTCATCGATCCCTTGACTTCACTTAGTTTTCTGAGTACCGTTGAGAAGATGGAAGTTCCAAATATTCCGATCCTTTGTTGCAGGTGGTTGTCAGCATTTGGGCTCTGTCCAGTGGGAAACCAACCAGACCCCCCTTTAACCAAGCAAGTCCTGTGTTTTAAGCCGTGCTCTCGAGAATGCCTGAATGGTTTCCATCAAAGCCCAAGATAAAGGCAGGCATAACCATAATGCTGTCCTTTCCTTGCTAAAAAGCCAGTTCCTCCATTTATGGTATTAGTTACAGGTTTGGGAAGATCCCAGTCATGAACCCAGAGAGTTGGTGAAAGGCATTAAGGAGACAGACTAGTTGTGGCCAGCCTCAGCTTACCTGTGGGTGATGGGTCTGCACACCCAATGAACAAGTCATTGAGGGTGGCACTAGTTAGGAAGAAAGCAAATTATTCTATGTTGGGAGGGCCAGAGGCATTAGATAATAATCACTGTGCTCTTGAACCCATGTGCCAGGCTAGGTGCCTGGTGCTTTTATATTCACCGCCATGTTAAGTGTGCCCATCGTGTTAGATGTGCTCCAGATCGTCCCCATTTTACAGATGAGTAAAGCAGAGCTAGAATCCAGTTTCCTCCCCCTGAAGTATGCACAGTCCACTGGGAAGCCAAACGTACCATGCACACTTATGTCACATGGACCATGTAATGGCAGTGAACACATCGGAGTCACACTGCTCCCTGGCGGGAAAGCTTGCATGCAGACTGAGGGCTGTGTGGTTTCAAGGCCCTCCCTCATGTGATGGGCTCAGGGATTCGGCACACCAAGTCTAACCTTTTGCATGTGAACACAACCTTTGAGTAGATTTGTAGAGCTGAAGTTAGTGGAATCCCATAGGAAATGAGACTCTTCTCTGGTTTGGACGATGCAAAGCTGGGCCAAAATCCATTTCTTTAATAAAATATCATTATGTCTAGTCTTTTCTCTAAGTAATCTAAAAATTTCATTATCATAGAGAATAGAGAGATCATTAGAATGCTTTCCAGATTGCTGTAACCACTGAAAGCATTACATTATTTCTTAGATAGATTTTGAAGAATTTTTTTGATTACCAAAACCAAACAACAAACCTCCCATTCATTCGTCACAATCCTGAACGTCCTTCTGCCAACACTTTTCTCACTGAAAGTGTTCCCTTTGAGAATTTGATGTGAGAACTGTCCTGCCTTACTGCAGGGCAATAACCCACAATGGGCTTTTTTTTTTTTAATTAGAGAAGTTGTGGGTTTACAAACAAGCCATGCATAAAATTTAGGGTTGCCATATACCACCCTATTGTTAACACCTTGCATTGGTGTGGTACATCTGTTCCAACTGAGGAAAGCACATTTTTATCATTGTACTATTAACTATAGCCCATGGTGTACCTTAGCATCCACAGTTTGCATTGCGCTATCCCATGGATCTTGTAAAAATGTATTCTAGTAACAACTATACCAACCTAACATTTCCCCTCTTAGCCACGTTCAAATATATAATTCGGTGCTCTTGATTATGTTCAAAATGTTGTGCTCCCATTTACCACTATCCATGACCAAATTTTTTCCTTCATCCCAAAACAAGACTGTACATTTTAAGCCTTAACTCCCTTTAACCTACCCCTTCCACCCACAATGGGCTTTGACCCACAATCATGTCTTGCAAATGCTCATAGTCTTCCCTCAGTAGATGTTTGGGCAGCTACTTAGATGTCTTTTCAGGAGCAAAGTGACTGTGTAACTTGGGAGAAAAGAAAATAACTATTTTCTTCATGAGATGAATTATTAAGCAGAATACATAATCTGGTCATTGGAATGTGGAAATGCTGCCAATCGGTTTGAGGTTTACAAAAGCTAAACCAAACTCTCCAGATAAACTGGTAATCTCAGCAACTTCCACTAGTTGCAGCCGTTCCGGTTTTTAAACGAAGAAGGACGTCAGCTCCTGACTTGAGCCTGCCTTGTGGACCCTGCACCTCTGGGCTTGCCAACTTTTCCTAAGGCCTTATTATATTTTTGGAAGTTCTCCACTGTGTCAGGGACAGCCGCCTGGGAGCAGAGAAAACAAAATTTGGCAGCCTGTTCAAACTGTGAATTAAAGGTAATTCGCAGTTTGAAATGAATCAGCATGAGGTCCTTAAGAAGAGTAATCAGACATCAAGAGAGTTTGCATGGAGGCTCCTGTATCGGCTAATGTGACAGCAAGCAGTATCGGCGTTTCGGATGTGCGCGTCGAGAAGCACCGATGTTGCTGGGGCTTCCAGGTGCCACGACTGGTAAGCGGGGCTCCTTCCATGTTGGCTGTGGATTTGCACGTTAGCTACGCAGGTGGAAAACATGGTGCTTTGGCTCAGCTAGCATAAGATGTATCGATTTGAATTTTGCATTGTTGTTCCGTTGCCCCGGTTTCTGGTAGGATTTGTATGTTCCAGGTGGATTTGGAGACACCTCTGCAATTGGAACCAAGCATTCCTCTCTCTCTCCTGCTCTTTCTTTCTCTGTCTCTCACTCTCTCTGTCTCCTTGTCTCTGTCTGTCTTTCCCTCAGGGAAAATGCAGGTAGCTTTCCTTCTTTTCTACCTGATTTGCATCCTTATCAGTATTCATTCATTCATTCATTCATTCAAGCTCTCATTCCTTTCAACAAACACACAGTAAGAACCTGCTGAGCTTCAGGCTCTGTGCTCGAAGCTGCAGTGACTCAGGATGAATCTACACAGTGTCTAGAGATTACACCTATGCTGACAGTGCCAGTAACGAGACTAACTCGTATTGACTGAGGGCTTGCTATGGCCCAGGCATTTCTCTTGCACTTCTCTTTTCAACAAACCCCTGGGGGTCCCCATCATTACCTTCCACAGAGGCAGGAGCTGAAGCTCGGAGGCATTGAGGCAGCTGCCCAAAGCGCCACAGTAGCACGTGGTGGAGCAGGAAGCAGGTTCCATGGGCACTCTGGAGATGGCCCTACTGATTGGAATCCTCAGTGCCAGACAAAGTGGTGCTGGCCATTTTGGTTTAAATCGGGGAAGGTATTAGACGAGCGTGGGGTTGCATCTTGTGTCTCCTGCTTGTGCCAACACGGCCACTGTGCAGTCCAGGTAGGCCCGTCCATTTTGCCACCATGAATCCAAAACCAAGACCAATGTTTGAGCCTGTTTTGCTGAGAGGTTCGTCCATCGCCTTTTGTGTTTGCCAACTTGTTTGATGACTGGCAAGGTGCTTTATGTCCTGGCGGTGGGATTATTCTTAAAACTCTCCCCATCTGTTCTCAACCAGGGGCCTGCTTCCGGGTTCTCCTCTGTGTTTTGCACGGTGACTAGGAGTGAAGCAGGTCATGCCAGTGGAAGGCACTGAAGTCAATACGCCGGGACCAAATTTAAAATAATTTCAGTCCCATCATTGACTGTCATGTTGTGATAACACACATATGCATGTGCACGCACACCCACTCGATCCGTAACCCAGGATGTCAGGCCCCCCAAGGCTCTCGGCTCAAATGAGTTACATACTCGCACACTCTTTTCAGTTTCTAGATTGTAAAGTGCTACGACCGGGGATACTGCCCACGTGCAGAGGGACTTCGGATTTGAAAGCATTTTCACACAGTACATTAGCTTCATTTGAGTGTCCCAGGAATCCTTGTGAAAAGACACACAGCATAAGGAGAGGAAGATATTTGCCCAAAGTCACCCAGCTAGGGAGTGGCGGGGCTGGGATGAGAAGCCAGCATTCTGCTTTCCCCTTACAGCACGCTGCCCTGTCCCCACATCCCGCAGATGGCCACAGGGCCCGAATGCATCAACCAGAGCCCTGTCAAGTCTTCCAGGCCCAGATGAAGACAGGGTAGGCTCCATACAGAGCAGGCCCTGGGATCATTCCTAGAAATTAAGAAGAAACCAGCAAACTAAAAAGAAAGGGGAGACTGGAGTAGATGAGAAGTAATATCTGCCCAGTTTTTAAACTCTGCGTTCTATCTTCTCATCCTAGAAAGCATTTCACAAATAGCCGGATCCTTTGCCACAATTATGCTTTCAGGGGTGTTATGTTTAAATGGTCTGCTCTGAACCCCTTCTCAGAACTGTAGAAAGCTCTTCCGTTTTACTGCAGTGGTGGGGGAATGCCGAAGATACCTACACAACTAAAGCTGTAAAATCAGTAGAGCAATCTGACAACTGCCTTTCTTCCTGGTTCGTCCATTCACTTTAACAAATGAGGTCCCCAAAAAAGGCAAAGGGCTAAAGCTATCGGATTGGCATTTCCAAATATGCTGCCAACATAGGGACAGAGGGAGGGGTTCACAGTGGGGTGGGTGAGGGCCTTCAGAAATCCAAGGGAACAGCATTTCTTTGCTTCACTGCCCTGTGGGACTCTGGCACCCAAGATATACCTGCACAACCCTTGAGTCCACTGTATTGTTCTTGGCTGAAGTCTTAGGGTGCCCAGGTGAGGGCAAGAGAGAGAAAGGGACTGAAGGAGGGGCAGAGGGTCATGTGTTCCAGCTGAACCAACCTATGACTTCTGCCAGCTCCATTGCCTAATTCCAGGACTCAACTCATCTCTGTATAAGATGCCTCACTTCATTTTACATCCAAGGTTGATACCTCAATATTGTTACAACATGGAATAACCCTAGATTATTCTTTTTCACAGAGAAAAATCTTAAAGACGAACCCTAATGCTCATAATATCTAGAAATTGTACCAAAGATCATTGCAGGATTGCCCACAATCATTTTCTGATATCATACAGCACAGAAAGAAAGGAAACAAATATATTGTATGAGCTTCAGCTCATTTCCTCCTCACAGCAACCCTATGAGTTGGATGGCGTCATCATCACCATCACCATCACCATCATCATCCCAAAGGGTTGTCCTCTCCAGGACTTAAGGAGGGTACCCAAAAAATACCCATGGCCACCCCACCAATGCTAGAGCTAACCCTGGAACCCAGGCCTACCTGGAGCTCTTGACACTGTGCCATTTTCACTCTTTCTCTCGTTTAATTGCCTTCTATCTGCACAACATCTCTGCAAGGTAGGGTAGGATGAAACTCAGTTTATGGCAAAGGACTTTTCATCCTAGAACAGGTGAATGACTTGCTCCAGGCCACAGAGCTAGCAGCTGAATGAGCTGGGATTTCACTCTAGGGTTCTTGTATCACAAAACTTTTGTTTTTCTTACACCCTATCTGTCTTACCTGTGCAAGGTCTCAATTGAACAGTTATTAATTGTTAAACAGAGATGAGTGACTCTGATAATGACAATACCTTCTGGTTTTATAGCATCTTCTGCTTTCTCTTGTGTTGTTATGGTTAACTCATTCTGTCTTTGCTCAATTCTGGGACCTGGGAGGGAGGGGTGCGAGCTATCCCAGCTCTCTCACTTCCTGCCGTGTGATTCGATGAAGCAACTTGACACTTTCTCGAGCCCTTGTCTCCTCATATATGTGATGTCACTTGGACTCCTCAGTGACTCGTGTTGACCTCAGCTGAGGTTGTGAGTGGTCTTTGCAGTTGACTGCTATAGTTCTCTCCCTTGTTCCAAGTGAGGAGACCCCTGCCCAAGGTCATGCCACTAGTGGGCCCACTGAGGCTCAGTCCCAAGCTGTCTGACTCCTAGTTGAGTGCTCTCTTTGCTACGGCACGCCATTATGGCTCAAGATTGTTGTAGCCATGTGCTTTGAAATAAAGGATCAACTTCCAAAGCTATTGTAAAGCAATAGACTTAAATTCATTAGCTCTGTGTGCCGCTCCTCTGCTGGTTGGCTCTCGCCAGCAGGCTTCTGGAGGTTTCACACTGTGGAGAAGAGCGATTGCATTTTCCAACACTCACTCACCCACTCATTTCACTCACTCATACCCAAGGAAGCATTATTTCATTTAGTGATAGTTTGAGCATTTTGTAGATGAATTTGAGGACTTAAAAAAACTCACAAACTATTTACATTCTCACTGTATTATTAGAAAATGGAATTGGGGTTAGGTCTGCCCTTTATATCTTCATCCTTTTGGGGGATGTTTTTTTAATCCTTCAAATGAAGAGGAACTGAAACTGGTGACCTGCCTTGACCCTTACTACTGGATTAAAATTCCTGGTTGCTGCCATGGTAACCATACCTTGAAAATTAGATCCCGGCACAGTCACTAAGAAAGCTAAAAGTGTGCTGCTGTGATGAACTTTGAAGAGAGGTTGCTTGCAATTGTCAGCAACAGCCCCTTAATTGAAATAATCTGCCTTTCTATCTTGCTAGGAAGAGTGGGTCGTGGGGAGCTGTGTGTACAAAAAGATTGCATCTTGATGGCTTTTTTTTTTTTTTAACTTAAAAAATGCTAGGATTTGAAGCAAAGCTGTCTTCTGCATGAAATTGAAATCATCAGCCCAGCTCAATGTGTACTATTCAAAAAGAGCTATGAGTCAGAGGGCAGGAAACCAGGATGCACAGTAAAGATGCAAAGGCATTCGCAGAAGATACTGCTGAGGGCCCATCCCAGGCAAACCCAGTGGCCCCAGGGTCCTAATGGCAGCTACTTTCACGCTATTGGTTACTGTGCCCAGGCCTCGGGGCAGTTGGGGAGAGCGGAGCAGCCAGGTGACACTTTCAGATCCAGAGGGAAAGCGGTCACTGATTTGCCCAGGGACCATAAAGAGCTTGAGATCCTGCGGATGCTCCCCAGAGCCAAGGAAACGAAACAAGCAATACAGGGTCTCTCACCTTTCTGGAAAATGAGGGATTATGGCATTTGAAATTTTCGAGAATCTCCTGGCTGCCGCTCCCTTTTGTGTTTTTTTTCTCTCAAAACTAGCACATCGTCGTGTGTGTGTGGCTTTATGATGAGTTGTGGGTTATGTCTGTGGGTTCCATAACTGGATTTTGTTTGTCTGTTAGTATGTTTTGACATGCTCGTAATGGGATTTTTAACGTGCTCCTGAGGCAGTCCATGGAAAACGTTTCGCCGTAGAAAAGGAGCAGTTTCAAATGGGAAGTGGTGCTCTCACTCTGAGAAACTCGGCATGATCTGTCACACACCATGGAATTTCAAATATTAGACAGTGTCAAGGCATTGGGGGTGAAGGCTGTGGGGCAACAGGCGCCCTCGCCCCAAGGGACAGGAGAGTACATGAGGGGTGGCTCTGTCGAAAGAATTGGGCGGGAAGTGCCTCTTTGAGAGGCATTCTGGTTGGTCAGTCTGTGATGTTCTTCCCAATCCAAGGAATGCCCGCAGAAGTCAAACTGTCGAACCACAGGTAGCGGCACCTTTGGCCATCCTGACATAATAGAATCACGAGTCGGTGAGCTCCTTTGGGGAAGGGGTGGGATCAGATTCATCCATGTTTCCACAGCAACTGGTACAGGACCCAGTTCAGAGCGGATTACCGGAAATCATGTCTGGGTGAATGGTAGCTAATGAGAGAGGGACCCAAACGGTGTTGATTATTCCAAATTAATAAGGACATTTTGATAGATTTTATTTTTTCTAATCTTCAATCTGTGTGTGTGTGTGTGTGTGTGTACCACTTAGTCATGGAAAACAATACAGTGTAAAGATTGAGGTGAATAGGCTCTGGAGCTAGATTTCCTGGGTTCAAATCCCAGCTCCACCATCTTCTTGCCATGTGATATTGGGCAAGTTACTTAACCTCTCTATCACTCAGTTTCCTCATCTGCAAAATGGGGATAGTAATGTCGCCTCCATCATAGGATTAAATGCTTGAAGCCCCATGGGTCAAGATGAAAAATGACTGAGATCTCACCTATACATATGCTTTTGGTCCTAGGCACTTTTCTTCTCGTTCCCGAAGCTTATCACAGGATCTTACCACAGCCACAATTTTATTTCCATTTGTGTGGTTATTTTATAACCTAAAAGCTAAGGCTCCTTAAGTGCCAGGCACTGTGCTGAGTGGTTTGCACACATTGGCTAATTTAACATTCACAACCCAGTGAGACGGAAGCACTCCTGTTGCCCCCATTTTATACATGAGGAAACAGGTTCAGAAATTGGTGCTGTGTTCTCACAACCACCAGCAGTGGATCTGGGCCTTGAACCAATGTCTGGTTGACTCTAGTAAGAGACCCCTTAACCTCGGTCTTCCTGCCCTCCCATGGAATCTCTAACCCAAGAATCCACCTGGACTAAGAGTCCATCCTTGATTTTCTCAGAAAATGGCATCACCTCCTCCAGTGTAACAGAGGGAACCGTGGAGCACGTGAACTGGACTAAAGACATTTTCTATTTTCTGCTTCTGAGTCCCAGGATAGCCTCTCACCTCTGGTGAAATCACCCAGGAATAATTTCCTGAGTTGTAAATGTTGATTTCTAGATGGATAGATAGATATAATTTTGAAGTATTATAACAAGCGTGTTGGCATTTTCCTAATCAGGTAGAGCAGAGAGTCCTTTTCTGCATTTCCAATTGATTGCACACATAAGGGAAGTCATCTGAATAAGAAAAGATGTGAGTAGCAGTTCATGGAGAGACTCCTGCCGTTCTGTGAAATAAACACTCTTTTTCCCTTGCCTGGGCAAATCATCCCTGATGCCACCTATCTGCTTCTGTTTCTTTGGTCTAAAAACACACCTCGGACTCTGCCTTTAATTGTGATCAGGCTTGACTGTGAATTCCTAGAGAAATAAGCTTGTTTTTGCTGGGAGGAAAGGTAAAATGACATTTAAAAAGGTTTGAAAAGTGAGAATGAAATCTCAGAAGACACACTATTGTGGAACACACTGTACATCAAGATACATAAGCATGTAATGGTAACAGTGACTTAGTAAACACACTGCTGAGTAAACTATGAAAAATAATCCACTGAGGTGCTATTTCCCTTACACCTAAGCACCGACTTAAGAGGGTATCCATAAAGCAAATATACACTGTTAAGAAAATCTGTGTGTGTGTGTGTGTGTGTTTTAGAATATTTCTTTAAGGCCCAATAGACTAATCATTTTTTCTCCCCTTACTGCAAAAAGTACACTGGAAGGAATTTAGTTAAGTGGTATATTAAGTGAGAGTCTAAAACAGTTTTAGAACGTAATGAATCTGGGCAAAGAAATGTCTTATGGATTTGCTTTGGAATGCGACATGAACTAACATTATAAGGTAGAATCAAATTAAGTCAAAATTAAATTGTTCAAATCGATTGCATAATTTAGCATTTGATCCCCATGTGTTGGTTATTGGAACCTTTATTAAAAGGGCCTGAACTGTAGGTAAAATAAGTATGCTGGTATAAATAAATGAATCCCCATGTTCTAGAGAGTTCTCTTTCTTTGTATAATAGGAATTGTCCAGTTTAAGGGGCTACTTCTGTGGAAGAGCAGTTGTGTCAAAGACCATTCTTTGCCTAAGGTTTTATACTCGACACCTAGAAGCTCTGTCTGAAAACTAGAGAATAATAGGTGATATTCCTAAGCGTACTTCCTTCTTTTGCTTTTATGAAAGCTTTTAGGCCTAAACTAAAGTAGCTTGACTTTTTAAAACCATGTTTCCATTCAGGTGTGCTGTCTTTTAATTCCAGGTTAAAAAAAAAAAAAAAAAAGATTGATGAATTATGAGGCGCATCAGAGCATTTCAAAATGTTTCCAGTTGAAAACCATGCAGTGATCTCCCAAATTTGAACCTTTGGTATAAAACTCTAATCTTGGGTTAACTCCAGTAATGCAAATGGCGCACAGATGGAAAGGTATTAAAGCAGCATTTCTCATAAATAGAATATCAGTAGTTCCTCCTTTTAAAATGAAGGGATAAAGCAGGTGAGTCATGATCGTCTCTCAGGGTAGAAAAAACAAAAACTATGAAAACGCACATCCGCACAGCCAGCCTTTGACAGCCTCACTTGGCTGCGTGATGCTCATCACTGAATGATTATAACTAACAGTGTGACGTGGGAGAGGAAAAGAAAGACATATATAGATGTTTTCCCACTTGAAGAAAACCTGTCACAAAAATTCTAGCATTTATTTCCAAACAGACTATAAAAAGGTAATTTTTCACCCTTAAAAAGACTCCTTCACTTTGAAAATGAATCACCGCAGGTTTCCTCTAAATAGAACGCTCATCTCATGCATTTACAATATGCTTTGATTTTCACAACATCAATTTACATGCACTTTCCAGAAACAAACGTATTGTGCAAAGACATGCTTCCTTCCAAAGCATAGGAAGGCAACTTCATTTATTTATTTATTTATTTAATTTAAATTGGGGTCCATGGTTTCCAGAATTTTCTCATCATTAATATTAATTATTTATAGGGCAGCAGCTTTTGCTAACACAAGTAGAGATGGCGATGCCACAGGCTGCCTCGGAGGTAGTTCCATAGCGCTCATTCATAATTAGTGAAATGCTGTGTTTCAGCAGCAGTCAATCAAACATGGTCTTGATCTTGTTCTCATGGGAACCTAATTCTTCAGTCCCTTCCCTCCCCTTAAGTCCGCCTGGTTCACGGCCGCATTCCATGGGCTGAAAAATCCACATTCCGTGAGCTGAAAAATCTAACAATAAATTAGTAAGAAAATTAGGGGAGTTTTCATGACTAACATCTGAAATGGAGCGTAATCCGTGGCGTGCAGCATATTGCCAGCCGACGTGAGTTGGACAGATCAGTAAGTGGCTCCGTGGTGTAGCATCTCTCGGAACGTGAATTCTTGAAAGAACCCCGGCAGTCCGTGTGGAAAGGTTACCTGGAATCATCATTTCGAAACGAGACAGATGTCATGGAAAAGGGAGCCAGTGCTGAGCTGTGCAGCTTCGCAGGAGATCTGTGTACCCGGGAACTCTAGGCACATCTCAGATGCAGGAGACACACTTTTCTCTGTGCTGCTTTGAATAGGGGGCTGGCTGGCTTTGCTTTTTTAAACAATTGCATTTCATCTTTGTTGGGGGAGGCAGTGGAGGCTCCAAGCACACACAGACATTTACAACAGTACAGAGATTGGCATTATGTGGATTCTCTACTCTTCTATGAAGCTTTCTGGGAGAGCCATGCATGCGTCACCAGTGATTCTTTCCAGAATTTGAGTATATTGGCTCTCATCTCTTCATGGGAAATCAGGTTTCCATTGTGCTTTTAGAAGAATTCCATTTTTATTATCAAACAACTTTCCTTGAAGCTTTTGACTGAGTGGTCGGATTTATCCCATGCAAATGATGTGCAGCTTTGAGGCAAATAGAATCAGAGGCTAAGAAAATAATCTCATTTTCCTGTCAGTTCTGTGAATTATTTTAGCCATGCAATATCTATTTTAGCTTTCCTAAGTGCTTTGCCATAAAATATTACCATAAAATATTAATTGGCGTTCATTTTTTTAAAAAGTATTTTCATGATCCAATATGTTTGGCAAACAGTGGGTTAAAAAAAAACCATTCATGTCTTTTCTTCATAGGAGTCCTTTGAGCTTTTAATATGCTAATGTTCACTGTGTTTCTAGAGGGGTGTAGAATATGAAGTGTTTCCCAAAGTGATTTGGCCATAGAATTTTTTTTTTTCCCCAGAATACCTACCAACTTGGTGTGGAAAAATTTGGGCCGTGCCGATCTGGCCAGCTACATCATTATGGAATTCTCTATGCATATGGAGACTCAGCTTCAATATCTTCCTGGAGTTTAGAGGCTCATTATTTTTCATCTTCCTGCCCTCACTCCACCTTTCCTCCAGTTGCCCCATGGGATGAGAGAGTACGTTTGAAATCAAATGTCCCTCTTTCGGTACCGTAGTGAAATTACAGACAATTTGTGTTCAAGGCATCCCAGAGGCTTGATTTTTGTGCTGGTAATAGGGAGTGTGTTCTGCCATCCCATCAACTTCCACCCGGAAGATTTCTTTTGCCAGTCGCCTTTTGTCTGCCTTTTTCAGACCTCCTGCAATTGGAAGTTGCCTCTTTGAGTGGGTGACTCCAATCATCTTCCCTCACAGTGGCGGCAAGAGCTGGCTGAACAGGGATAGAAATGCCGCGTGCTCACCGAACGTTCTCGGGAGATAATTTGCTGCCATGTTTTATAGAACCAGGGACCGGATGTGCTTAAGAGCTTTTCATTAGATATTGCTGGGAGATAATCGTCCCATTATCCTGGTGAATTTTGAGACCATTCTGCATGCTGGTCTTACTGAAAATGTAGTAATGAAGTCAACTCTGAAATCGAAGCATGCGGATTGTCCGCTTAAACTGTGTCTTCCCCAGCTCTGGGTGCCTCCCCCTCCCCCCTCTGTGGAAATCTGTTGAGGGAATGCAAACTTGCATAGTTAGACTAAGCAAAACCACAATTAAGAAGTTAGGTGTGTATTTAGTTTTTTGCTTTTTTTTTTTAAGTTTGGGAGCGTCTAAATGACAGAATTTCCCATTTTGCCCTGGTTTTCTGTGTAGCCTTGGCCCCATCAACACCACTAAGCCTGAGCTGATGTAGTCCCTCCTAAACAGCCAAATCACATTCTCAACAAGACCAAGAGTATGTCCTTTATTTAAGCACTTCCTTGATAACAGGTCTTCTATGATGAGGAGGTTTTACGGTGTAGTTAAGCGGGCAGGCACTGGGATTTCTGTTCGTATGATCTACACCCTTGAAACAAAGATGTTTCTGTGTACACACGGCTCCATTTCATTATCATTTTTAATTACTTTATTTACTTAAACATTAGCTTCAAACACATTTTACAACAATGACTATAATACATAAGCACTTAATAATTTTCATGATGTCATTTCCTTCACATTATCTGTAACTTGATAGTAGATAATTAGTTGATTGGCTATAAAAGCACCCAAAATATTGATGGATAGCAGAAATGAGTTCTGATTAGCTGGCTCTTTCTTCCTTCACCAATTACTTATTGTTTTTGCTATTTATTCCTGTTATATACTCAATTTTATTAATATGCATCTTAGGCATTTTTAGAGAGAGAGATGGCTCAGTGATTATACTTGGAATATATTAAAATAGTTATTTTAAAATATAGAGGGACATAAATATTGAAAGGTTGTATTTCTAGGATTAACTGTTTTACTTTAGAATTTCTCATTAATCATGATCGCTACTTATCTTATGCACGCGTTCCAGAGACACAGTTTTGCAAATACCGCATTTCTCAGCAAGTTGATAGAGTGAAATTCAGAAACTTGGCCATAGAAAAATGATCCACAGACAAACAAAGATATAAACTCAGAACTCTGAGAGGCCATTAAGAAAGTACAATTTGTTGAACTGTGCCTTCCATGAGGGTGGACGTGGCTAGGAAAAGGTGGTTGACAATTGTACTAGCTAAACTCTGTGTTCATAAATCAAGCTCTTTGTGTTATCTTGTTTACCTAGACTAGGAAGCAGGCTTTCAACTGCATCTAGTGTTCACAAAATTTGGTTGATTGATTGACTATTCACTGAAGCTTGGGATGTGAGATTGAAACATAGGCCAGACCATAGCCACAGTTATATTTTCAAGGGCGGTAGAAGGAACACCAGTAAATTGCCACTAGGTAGTCCAACTCTAGATTCATGGTGATTCTTTGAGGAAAGTCCAGGAGTCAAGATACAGCCGTCCAGCTTATCTTGTTAGAGTTGGAGGGATGCTTCTCACTGTGAGGCCAAGCCTTCTGGTGTCCTTGTATTTTTCTGTTCCCACAGGGAGAAAGAGAGTAGGGCAGGGGTGATTCTGGAAATCCAGGTGGTGAGAAGGAATGTGCATTTTCCTCCAGATAGGGAAGTCAAGAGAAGATTCTCAGAAGTCACTAGATACTGTCATTTGCCCTCAGCTGAAGTTCTGCCAACAAAAGAGATCCAGATGGGCTGGACCTTGGGGTAGAAGGTCTTCCTTTTGCTTTTCTTTCACCTCAGCTGAGTTGTTAGGAAAACCAAAAGAAAAATAAGTTGACCAGCCATCATACCAGGGCTGGGAGATGCCCTCTGAGCAGGTCTTTGTCATTTAGGGCATTACCAGTGAGAGGGATGCTTAACTCAAACAGAAGTAGGTGGAACACTGATTGAATTTGCCTTTGCCAGTTGGCCTACCTTGGACGCCCACAGTGGATTGGTTCCAAATAGCTAACTTTGGCGGTTTTTCAGAAGGATAGCCAATTCCAGCTGATTGGGGAGCCAACTCCATGACTTCCAAGCTGAAAGGGAAGAAGGGGTTCTCTGCATGGAATGGTGACTAAACACAAGGGATGTTTCCCCTGGGGAGTTGAGCATGGCTACGTGAGGTGAAGCCCAAATGCTTGATTTCCTCCAAAATTCTGCCAGCACAACACTGTGAAAGGATTTCATTTTCACAAACGTCTGCCCCCAACGTCCTAGAAACAGCTACAGATTTATGCAGATGAATTTGGCATAGTGCAGGTAATTGCTGCTGTGAGATAGATTTTAGAATTACTTCCTAGCTCAGGCTAATGGCTGGAATCAAATACAACATAAAAATAGGTTTATATAGATTGTTTTATAAATCAGATAAAGCTTTATGTTACCTACCATTGGAACGGGGCACGTTTTTGCAAGCCACATTAGGGTCGTTTGTGTAATACTTTCATTATTTCCAGCAAGAGTAAAACAAAATAGAAACAAGTTCACTGAGTTTAGCCACCATTAGCTACCATTAACTGTAATTTTTTCCTGACAGACTCTCTCTCATCTGATGATGGGTGAAACATTGGGAAAAATAGACTGAGAAATTGCCTAAACGCTAATGAAATATGCCCTTGTATTTTAAGCGTGCCCAGTTCAGATGTTTAAAATAGAGCAATTTATAATGTGTTAGCAGCCACAACTCCATCTTGTTTTAAATAAATTTATTCCCCTACTTCTTGTGAGACTCTAAGGCACTGTGAGAAGACTTGTGACATTTCACTGCACAAGGCAGGTCACAAATTGAATAATGTGAAATAAGTTTATGAGAGAGCGGAAGAAAATGATATGGCAATAATGTGCTTTACAGTAAAATTTGATAGTCCTCTAAAGATCCACGAGTGTGTTTGTTTACGATGAAGTGGAAGGACAAAGGCTTCCTAATGGAGTCCAGGGAAACGCCCGAATTGAAGGCATCTTTGCCATTTGAAACAAACAGCTTTCGCAGTCCACGGTGAATTCCAGAAAAGCTGCCCTGTACTCTTCAGTAGGGAGAAATAGCCTCGGTCCTGTCTGTGATAACAAGTCATTATGGAGCTGCCCCAGAATGAATGAGAGTCCTCTCGTGGCCACACAGAATAAGTCACGAGGGCCTTATCCTGTCCCAAACATTGAGTGAAAGGGCACTTTATAAAGGGAGAAAGGAACAGCGGGGGCACCCTCCTTTGCATCACCAGACGCTAACGAGGGAGATGCTTTGATGGACGCACTGCGTACACAGACTAGGTTCAATGAAAAAGGAGCCGTTTTCCCCCGGCCTTTACCCCACCAGGATTTCTGAAAGCACAAAAAGACAAAGCCGATGTAGCCAGGTAACAATAGGTTACTTTAAAAGCAAGCTAAGGCAGGGTGCGGAAGGAAGGGGAAGCAAGGCGTGCGGGTCTCCTCACGCACTGTCTGATGTTTTTGGCCTGGATAAAACAAGTCCGGGGTTTGAGTTCCGTGCCTGTGGACAGATGTTCCACAGTCAAAAAGGAGGCTCTTAATTGGCACTAATTAGCACCCCTGTCGGCAGGGAGGGATTGACAAGGCTATTTCAATGGCATGCCCCTGCCAACTCCCAGGGCGCTTCTTTCTAAGGCCAGGAGAGCGCAGTGTAGGTAAACTTAGGCTCCTAGCCTGCAAGGACTATTTGTGCTCCCAGACAAAGAGAGGCTTCACATTTCTAAGCTGTCAACTCAGTAAGATGCTTTGCCTAGGATATACATTGGCTTTTACTTTTAATTAAATGGAGTGTAATTAGTAGGAAACAATCAATACAGTAGAGTGGCAGGTGCTTTTTTTTTTTTGCTGATTTCTTTGTCCCCACTTGAAGAAGCAGAGGCAAAGGGGAGGGGGGGGGATGAAGTTGTGTTAAAGGTGAGGAAAACAATCCCAGAACATTCTAGATGTTCGCATCTAGTTTGTGCAGTCCATCTTCGCCTGGCCCTGTTTATAATTGCCTCCATCTGTGAAATGGGAAATACCCCCAGCCTCATAAGAGAGAGAGAGAGAGCTAATGGCCACTATAATTATACAGAATCTCTAAAAGGTATGGTGGTGGAGAGTAGGGTGTGATGAAGAAAGAGTCTGTGGCTGCATTCTAATAAATATTACATAAACCTCTGCGGAAATAGGCTTTACGTTTCTGCAAATGCGCGTCACTCTGTAACTGCAAGCTTGAGAATTATGCAAAAGTAGTTATTTTTACGTCTATTCAATTTAGTGCTAATAAGGAACCCAAAGGATTAATGCCATGTTTAGGACCATGACAGATGTTCTTTTGCTGTAGCATGAGGGTCTAAATTTTGGAAGAGTTAGAGAGAGTCCTAAATCGGGATTAAACCCTTATTCTCTCCCAGGAAGACCAAGAGATGAGACCATCCTCACCCCCCACCCCAAAAAAATTAGACCCAAAGAATTCCCATCACCGAGGCCTGTGGGTGTGAGGGATCTTATGTGGGGTTGGGGCAGTCCTGGGCCAGGCTCCTTAGAAGCAGAAGCATCTGTAAGGAAGTGAGTCCATCAGGACAGGGCAGGGGAAGAAAGCCAAGCAAGATGGCGGTCCTGGCCCGGAGCCTGGCTTCCACTGATCCCACAACGAGCCCTGGAGCAGGAACTGTGCCACAGAGTTGTCTCACCTTGAGGCATGGGGACCAGTCCTTGGTGCCTTCTGTACCATTGTTAGTTGTTGGATATGGGCTTCCTCCTGGGGTGGGGCTTGGGGAATAACCTCTCAAGGAAAGGCCGCTGTCTTCCCGCTAAGGGCATCACTCTGGGCAGGGGCCCAGCTGGGAGCTTTTGGCAGCCAGCCAACCCTCAGCAGCAGCTGGGAAGGGACCTACAGCCACCGCTCCGGGGGCCAAGGTCGGTAGAGCCAGGTAGGTCTTTAGCTAAGCAAGGCCTTGAGGGTTCTCAACAACTTTCAGAAGGGCAAGATATTTATGAAGCAGCAGAAAGTCCATCCTTGGGTAACAAAATTGAGAGATTTTTTTAAGGATCAGCAACATACACACAGATGAGCTAAACAGTCTTTTCATTAAAGTGAACAGTATTATTGTAAGTACAAGACAACACAGATGTTAATTTGGCTTCGCATGTGTTGATCTAGCATAGATCTGCAGGAATTACTCAGACTGACTCCAGAGCCCATCCAAATGACATGCATTGACATCACTGTCCCAGCCCCCTGCACCAAGCCCCTTTCCAAAAACCTTATCAAAAAACCCCCTTCGGATACGCCAGGCCCCAGTTCCCTCAAGGCCACCTGCAGATTCCAGCCATCCCAGCAATAATCGACAAAGACCACAGGCTCTGTTGCCGCCAATGGATTTTCCAAAGGGGAATGACATGACTGGACTTGGGCTTTAGAAAGATCATTCTTAACCCGGCTGAAAGATGTTGAAGGCTTGAAATAGGGTAGGGCCAGAGAAGAGAGGACAAAGTGGAGAGGGATGCAAGGTCTGTAGTCCCATCAATGGGACTGAGCGAGTGACAGGACGTGTGAGGTGAGGGAGAGGGTAGAAATTTAAAATGATTCCAGGGCTTCTTGCTTAGGTATCTGAGTGGAGAGGGACACAGGTCGAGAGATGCAAATATAAACCCTAAGGATGGCGTCCTGGTATATGCTACCACATGGATGAACCTTGAAGCATTAGGCTGAGCGAAAGAAGCCAGTCACTGAAAAAAAAAACACATATTTTGGGACTCCATTGATAGAAAATGTCCAGAAGAGGCAAACAAAGTCCATGGAGACAGTTGTGCACTATTGCAGTGTCCCCAGTGCAGGGCTAGACTCATGAGCCCAGAGCCCAGAAGAGAGTTCTAGGCTGTGAAGACGGAAATAAATAGGGGAGTGAGGGCAGTGGATGACATCACCCAGAGAGAGTGAAAAAGGAAGCTTTTTCAAGGGTGGACTCTTGGGGAAAAGCACCATTTGAAGGGTAGTTGCGCACAGGAGGAGGACGCAGGGGAGACATTTGGCGCAGAGGAGCTAGATCATTGGAACTCAGAGAGTAGTATCTGTAGCCCTTTCTCTCTCACCCCTGCTTGGGAGACAGGAAGGCCGATTACCCAGCACTCCAGCTTCAGTTATCATCTTGCCTTCTGGGCTTTTCTTTTATGCCATACCTGGCATTTGGCCCCTCATGCTGCGTGTCGCCTCTTGTTCTGTGGTCTTCTGTCCAGCACGTGTCAAAAGGACGACAGTTTAAGCTCTCCAGGGGACAAAAATCATGGCACAGGCATACTTAACTTCTGAAATATCACGCATTTAAAGAGTCCAAATCTGCCCTCAGATAGCATTATCTGAAGTGACCAGAGGCAAAGTCCTTCTTTATGACTTTCAAGAGTAGAAGGGAAATAAACGCAGCTTACCAGTGCAACTCAAGAGGCTCATATGATCCAGCTTTCAGCTATTTTCTAGGAAATTCGTCACTGACAACCCCCCCCCCCATCACCTTAGTGGCTTTTTTTTCTCTTCGCAAACACATTGCTATCCCACTCCTAAATGTTTCTTTCCCCAGGTCATTAGATGATGAGGGAAGCCTGTGGACGGATAATTAGGGTGAATGACAGCAATTCTACCAACCTTTGTTAAACTTGGTCCCTCAGATTGCAGGCATGAGCAGTTACTGTCTGTCCCAACCCGGACAATGGGAGTTTAGGGGTGTGAAATCGTCCCCTCCTCCCCAGGGAAGTCAGGCTTTCTTCTTTCTTTTTCTCCACCTTCTCAGAACGACTTGGTCTTAGAAGGCTGACTCCGTAGGCATCTGCAAGCATAAATTTCCAGATAACATTGTTACTGCAATTACCAACCACTACTCCGGGAAACTGATAAAGTAATGAAAAGAACAAACAGATTGACTTTTTCCTGTGGAGACCACATGTTTGCAGGAAGCAGCCCCTCATGCTTTGCAGGCATCCCTGCTCTGTGGATTTTCCCAGCATCCTCGACCAGGCATCATCTTGTTCTCCAGAGGCTTCAGCTCATTCTACAGCTTTGTGGTAGGACTTTGTGCCAAGAGAACCCACTGGAGACCAAGAGATGGAGCAAGCTGTTGACCTACATTTTCTCTCCACTAGATCACAGTTTTCTTTTAAGGGAAGGTGGCTCTTGTGGAGCTGTCAGACTGAGGCAAGTTAAATGGGCTGAAGTGAAGGCTCCTATTAAGAACAGCAACTATCTCTGTCAGTTGCGAGCTCCGAAGGCAGTCACAAGGCAATTTGGCCCTGAGAGGTGGGTGATAAAAAACAAGGACGACAACAAAAGGCAAGAAGAATGGGGGCGAGGAAACCCTGATTCCGTCCGAAAACCTAGGGGACAACTGCACACTCCAAACTTAGACTACCTTCCCTCAAAAGAAACCTGTGATCTAGTGGAGAGAAAATGTGGGTCAACAGCTCTGTCTCTTGGTCTCCAGTGGGTTCCAGCCCTGGAAGTTTTCCTTGGCCAGGTCCATCCCTGGAAGATCAGCAGTGGGGGAGAGGGCAACAAAGGCTGTGTCAAGTTCGAAGGCAGCTGAAGGGTCCTTAATGCTGATAACGGTTTTTTTAAATACTTAAAAAAATTTTTTTAAAGAAACTTTACATTACATAAATGTTACATAATATAGGGGATTCCCATATGCCCCACTCCCTCCCCCTCCCACACTTTCTCACATTAACAACATCCTTCATTAGCATGGTACATTTGTTACAATTGATGGAAACGTATTGAAGCATTGCCACTAAGCGTGGATTACAGGCTTTTTAAAAATTTTTTATTTTTTTATTTTTTATAAGATACTTAGATTACATAAATGTTACACAAAAAATATAGGGATTCCCATGTTCCCCACCTCCCACACCTCCTACACCTCCCACATAAACATCTTTCATTACTGTGGCTCATCACCTGCAATGGATATACACATCCTGGGGCTTTGCCACTAAGCATGGACCACAGTTCACATTGTAGACCACACTCTCTCCCACACAGTTCTGCATGGTATATGCTGATGTAAAATGGCCTATATCTGTCGTTGCAATGTCACTCAGGACGATTCCCAAGTCCTGAAAAAGCCCCCATATTACAACTGCTTTTCCCTCTCCCTGCCCCCAGAGTCTCCAGTGGCCACTGGCTCCACATCAACGTTGTAATTTCTTCCATTGCTAGAATCATATGTCTATAGTAGAATACCACCAGTTTGTGGACTATAGTTTATATTATAGTTTACACTCTGTCCTGCAGAATCTTGTAAGTTACGACAAAATATATAATGATCTGTATCCATCATTGCGACGCCATGCAAGACAATTCCAATGTCCTGAAAATGCCCCCATATCACACCTATTTTTCCCTCTCCCTCCCCTCAGAACCTCCGGTGGCCACTGCCTGCACACTGATAATGATTGGAAGCCCAATGTTCCTGGTGGGGAGCGGGGGAGGAAAGAAAAGGAGTGGTGTGAACATTTTCACTGTGCCATATCTAAGATTGTGACGGTCAGATGATAGACAACCAGAAGAGGATTAGAGGAAATTTCTCTCTCAGCTCAATTTCCGTTGGATCTGTGGTCTAACATTTGCCTTACCCGTGCTGGTCCCTGGTAAGAGCCCAGCTTCCTAACCCCGTTTCAGGGGCTGGAAAATCAGTTAGCCAGTGGGGGCCCAGGCCTGGCACATTCTCAGCAAAGGAGAAACTGAGGCAGCCTGCACGGGAGACCAGCGAGAGCTAGCACCTTTTGCCTTCCTTGAAACATTCCTCCCTAAAGGGAGTTAGCGTCTCATTTTACCCCTTCTTAACCAATTGCTGTAAAAAGTCCTGGTTTCGGTCTCTGGTGCCTCCTAAACAAACAAACAACCCACCAAAACCCACAAAACAAAAAGCAAATGAAAAACCCAACTCAGGAGAGCCGATGTGGCTCAGTGGTTGAGCACTGGCTTCCCACTTACGAGGTCCCAGTTCCAATCCCCAGCACCAGTACCTAAAAAAAAAAAAAAAAAAAGAATCATGCAACCGTCACCACAGTCAATTTTTGAACATGTCATCACCCCCAAAAGAAACCCTGTACCCATTAAGCGCTCATTCCCTATTCCTTCCTTCCCCCACACCCTGGCAACCACAAATCTACTTTCTGTCTCTTTTAGTTTGCCTATTCTAGACATTTCATATAAGCGAGATCATATGATGTGTGACCTTTATGTGTTTGCCTTCTTTCACTTAGCATAATGTCTTCAAGGTTCATCCATGTCATAGCAAGGAACAGTACTTCATGACTTCTTATAGCCAAATAATACTCTACATTTAGTTTTATCTGCTAATCGGTTGCTGGACATTTGGGCTGCTTCCACGTTATTTATGCATATTATGAATAGTGCCGCTATGAACATTTGTGTACAAGTTTTTTGTGAACACATAGCTGCAGTTCCCTTGGATATATACCTAGGAGTGGAATTTCTGGGTTATGTGGTACCTCTATGTCTAACCTTTTGAGGAAATGCCAAACTGTTTTCCAAAGCAGTTGCATCGATTTTTACATTCCCACCAACGGTGCATGAGGCTTCCGATTTCTGCACATCCTCGCCAACACGGTATTTTCTGTCTTTTCGATTCTAGCCGTCTTAGTGGGTGTGAAGTGGTATCTCATTGTGGTTTTGATTTGCATTTCCCTAAAGATTAGTGATATTGAACATCTTTTCATGTGCTTATCACCCACCTGTATTATCTTCTTTAGAGAAACCTCTCTTCATATTCTTTGTCTTTCTTTAATTTGGTTATCTATCCTTTGATTGTTGGATTTCCAAGGTTCTTTATATATTCTGAATACTAGACCCTTCCCAGATATTTTCTCCCATTCTGTGGATTATCACCCTAACTTTCCTAAGCCTGGGTATCCTCACCTAAGATCAGAGAAAATAAAAGTACAACCCCCCTGGATTTTTTGAGAAGAGACAATGAGGTGATTACAGAAGTGAGTGGCTGCTGGCACACCTTAAGATGACCTCAGTTAGCATTAGGTGTTTGCTTGGCTAATACTGTCTAACTCAGAGATTCCTTGTGGGATGGAGGCAAATTGTAATCCCTCAAGTCTTAGCTTCATGTGGAACAAGCATGACAGAAAAGGTTAAAAATGCTTTGCTTTGACTATCGTCATTCCCAGAAGGGCTGAAATGATTTTATTTGGGGTGATCACATTTTTACCCTGGATGGATTTCCTGTAGTTCTAAATATTAGCCGGTAACTGTTAACTATTGGCCAGCATTGGGATCTACCTCTCTCCATATATCCTGTTTCTTTTTCTGTCTAGACAGCTAGTTACCCATTTTTATCAACAACGTGAGGATAGAAACAGCCTATAGTTCTGGAACAGGTAGGCCAAATTGGCACCCTTTCACCTGAAGGCAAATCACGAAAGACTAGAGCTCCAATTTCATAAGATGTTCGCCTACTATATGTCAAACGTCAAACTTACTCCAGTGGTTCTCTCTTGTTGCTTAAACCGCTTCTTCAACCAGAGACCTGGTGGTTTCCTCTGTAGTGATTCTTTTAAGGCTGCTTCCAAATGCATTGATATGAGAACCTGGCTCCAATTTGGCTTAATACAAATGACAGTAGAAGTAGTGGCATTTATTAAGCACTCACCATCAGACCCTTTTCACATATTATTTCAGTTACTCTTCATAACAAACCTGCAGAGTATATATCAGCATCCTCATTCTAGAGTCAAAGAAACCGAGCCTCAGAGACGTCAGTCAGTTTGCCTAGATTGCACCGCTAGTAAATGCAAGATCCCAGACTGGAACCTTCCTTCATCCAACTCCCAAGACTTTGCTCTTTCCTTTCCATCATGCCACCCCTCACCAGACTGGACTTACTGGAGCCCTTGACCACTAGGCATTTGGGTTATTTCTGTGTTTCAGAAATGAGAAAGCCAATCCCTTCTAATCTTCAGAAATCACCTGGTCCAGCCCTTCTTTGGGACTTGATGACAGTGCTAAGGCAACAGTCTCACATGGCTCATCAGGGTCGCACGGTCTAGAAAGACCCACAGTGTGGAGGGGGAGCCACAGAGTATTCATCTGTACTAAGCTGAAGCTGGACAGAGTTGGCCAAATGACTCAACATGGCTGACTATCCCCATCAACGTGATTGTGCCATGTGCTATAATTTATAGCGTAAACAAGTTTTCTGCAAAAGCTAAATCTATCATGCAACTCATTTAACATGCACAGAAGGAGCCGTTAAATTATTTCCGTCCCATTACTCAAAATGCTCCAAAAATTCCTCTGTATTAGAGCCAAGTGCATCGACATAAATGTTGAATTCCCAGGGGAGATACAGGCCTCATACTGTTACCGAGAAAAATATATGACCAGACATCATGGAGAACCTTCAAAAACAATTGTCATTTTGTTGAAACAATAGGATCAAATTTTCCATCAGGTTATGCAGCATCTCTGCATTTATAAAATTTTACAGTCGGATGTGAATGTCAATAAAATGGTGACGTGTTTTTAAAGGATTAATAATTTATGAAATGAGGATGTAGAAACTGAGGGTTGTCATGTCACTTTCTAATTTTGTCTTTACCTACAAGGGAAGAATTGCCTGTGGAGGCCATATGTGATGCCTCACAACTGTTTAAATTGGAGTAATTATCAGGACAAATGTTGTCACTGGGTGATATTAGTCTGTTTGTGTTCCTTCTGTCAACCCTATGAATCAACATTAATACAGATTTTTAAAAAATGCTTGAAACACAGTCCTCTGTCATTCCATTTTTGTTTTAAAGTGTATGTTCAACAATTGCTCTAACCTTCCTGCCTACTAAGGTAGCTGTTTAGCTTGGCAGTTTTAAATTAACCTACCCTTACCCAGAAAGGAAGTGTCCTGCTCTACCTAGGTTTTAAACAGTTTGGAGAAGGAGTGGCTGTGAAATGGTATCAAATATATGCTTGGCATCTATTGAAGTGATCATTTGGTTTTTAACATTTTATTTGCTGATGATGCGATGTATTATACTAATAGATTGCTGACTATTAAACTGTTTTGTGCTCCTGAACTCTGGTAGATGAATATTTCATGATATACAGTTCAGATGCATTTTATGGAAATTGGAATTTCCAGATCCGAAAAAGTTGATATAATAATATTAATCAAGACTACCTTTATATGAAAAAAAAAAAGTAAATAGATAAAAGGTCTACCTCTGTTTCTGGCGTGCAAAAGGGACAGTTCTTTTCCTTCCCTCAATGTTTGCTTTAACACAAGAACACACTTCTCTGGTTTTCCTTGTTTCCAAATAAAACGCCACTTGATGTGTTCAGGATTATCCAGGCCGAACTGTCTTAAGCTGATAATCACAACAAGGGATAAAGATCGGGGACTTTGCCATGTGCTGGGGACTTGAAGTGGATTGTCTCATTTCATAATCACAGCAATCCTATTAGGTGGCGCTATTATAATCCCCATCTCACAGATAAGGAGACTGAGGCATTCAGAAGTTAAAGGCATTTGATCCGAGTTGACACAGCTAGCAAGGGTTTTGACTTGGACCTGTCTGACCAGAGAGCAGTCTCAGTCTTACACCGAGTCCTTCACTGGGCTCAGAAGCCACGGGCAGCTCAGTTGGCTCTGCAAAGAGGAAAGCTTCCGGTCTCCAAGGACTCGGAACACGGGCTCCTTCTTGCAGATGTGTGTCCTTGACCTGAGGGGGTGTTGTGTGATGAACTATGGCTAGCTTAGCTCCCATCCACTTCGTCTACCCGAGAAACAAGACCATTAAGCTGTTGTTCTGTTGGTGGTAATGATACTCCTAGCCTCTACTGGAACTTAAACGTAGGCCGCACGTTTGCACTAAGACAGTAGTGAGCGGGTGCCTTCAGCAGACTGGGACGGCTTGGTGGTGTAGGGGAATGGCTCCCCACCTAAGCAGAGGCTTGAACCACAGCTAATCTGAGACTTGGCAGAACACCTTGTGATCCTTTCTGGACACGAGAGGACGGGAGGATCTCGAGGCGAACTTCAAGGCCATCTCCCACTCGCCTCCCTACCTTCTCTGGGAGGCTGTCACGAGACAGTTTCCCACCGCCTCCCAGGGTCTGAGGAGATCTGGGGTTTTCTGCCCTGCCACCCTCAGAGGAGAGCAGCAGAATATAAAACGGCCCTGCTGAAGCCTGGTACGGGTTCCTCAGCAACAACTCCCTTTGCAGAGTTTCAGTGCCGTGCTTTTTGGTGTGTGGGGGCAAGGACCGCCGGGAGCTGGCACCTTTGACAATTCTTCGATAAATTCACTATGTAAGTAATAAATGGTCTGAATCTGAAAGTGGACCGCCATATCTTTTCTGGTTGAATCAGTCGGGCCTTGGCTCTGGCCTCAGCCTCGCCCTCACCGGGGTCCTGGGCCATGTATGCTCCAGAAGGTCTTTGCAGCTCGAGTATTTTCTAGGGTTGAAACGCTCAGTGTGAGCTGTAGGACAGTCTAGCTCCTTCTAGACTCTAAACAAAAGCATGGGGAGGCATCCAGATGCAGCAGAGAGAGCTGAACAGAGGGATCAGGTGGGGTTTTCATAAACAAGTGAGCAATATTGCTGTCAACATCTTCGCGGGGCCGAAATTGTCAAGTTTGAATATTTTGTTTAAACAGTGTGAGAGGAAACGTGAGTTCTTTGTGCATCAGCATAAAGGCAATCCTATCTGCTGTGTCAATTCCGGCAAACAGCGCTTCTTGACAACCTTTCTCTAGAAATGGGTCTGAGAAACAGTTTAAAGCACTCCACGCTAAAGTGCTATGTTCTCACAGGCTGAGATTTTGCAGTGTCTCAGCTAGAGCTGAGAGCCGGTTGTGGCCCCTGTTGAGTTTAATGCCAGGCACAATGGCCGCCAGCGGGCCCTAGCAGGCCCGAGTTGTAATGCACTTAGCAGCAACTTAATATTCCAGTAGTTCTGAAGAGTTTCTTTAGATGGAGATAAATGGACCAGCTCGATAAAAGAGTTCTTTATTTAATCCTTTAACAATTAGGAGCTGATGCGGAGAGATGCGTAATGAAGCACCCTCTGTGACTGTGAGGTACTTGGGAGATAACCACAGGGGTTTCTTCTTCTTATCGGCCGTGGTTGCTCTAAAAAGCTGAGGGAAGCCTGAGAGGAACAATCCCCAAACGAAGGCTTCTTGGCAAGAAATCTGCCATCCCTCATCATTCGGGAAGGGAGCTAATCAGGTCTGTCTGGAGAGACACTCCTTTGGCTTGGTAGCAGATGACCTAGTGCAGGTATCTGAGCCTCGTGAGAAATGAAGCCACACGCGTCAATATAGAGAGGCAGCGTGATGTGTGGGAGTTGGGCGCAAATCCTGAGGTAAATTCAGTGCCCTCCGAGTGGCTAAAGAAGACCCTGGATGTCAGGGTCATCAGTGTCCAAATGCAGTTGTCGCTGATTCTGAAATGTCTCTGGATTCTGGTCTCTTCTCTTCCCCATGCTTACTGCCCATGCCCTGGCCCAGCCCATCCGCTCTTTTACCTGGTCTGCTATGGCAAGCGTGGTCTCACTGGTTTCTATATTATCTGTCACCAGAGAAGTCTCCTTCTGACTCTCCAGGCCCCCCTCCCCGCCTAAAAACTTTGGTTGCCCCCCTCCATTGTTCTTTTGAAAAAGGCATGACCCAGTCTCACCCCAACCTCCCTCTCTAGGCAGAAAGACTCAAGTCTTTTCATATGTCTATTTGCTCTCCCCAGGCTGTTCTTCTCCTTCTTTCTTTCCTAGAAGTCCATTCTGCTGCCTTCAAGGCTTTGCTCCAATGCCACTGCTTCTGTGTAGCCTTCATGAGACTCCCCAGGTAGACCTTGACAGTCCTTATTTTAGCCCCTTGTGCACGCCCCTAACATTGAACTCACAACCTTGTACTGTCCTTATTCCTTAACACAGCCTTGCCCTTGCTAAACTACAAGCTGGCTAAAGGGCGGGACCATGTCTTACTCATATATGCTTCCCCAGGGGCAAGCACGGCCTTGGCAAGTAACAGTGATAGTGACAGTATTCATTGAGGGTTTCCCAAACATTTTACCTACTTAATTTCATTTACTCCTTACACCACCCCTCTGAAATAGGGCAGATTATTGGTTACGTTTTACATATTAGAAAACCAGAGCTATGAGATAGGTTAAGTAACTTGGCCAAGTCTACACCTCCTAAGGCGTACAGCTGGGGTTCAAAGTCAGCACAGCCTGACTCCAAAGCCTTTGCTCTTAGGTGCTACAGCATCATCTCAACACACAGACCAGGCCCAGGAATTGGTCTCCAGTGACACCCTGCTACTCCACTTGGTTGACTTTCCATACTGCCTGGTATGTCTCAAAGGACATCCTTTCAAGGTGACTTGTACAGCCCCACAGAAGAGTGGGACTCTTTCAAGAGCCAGGCTTGGCCTTGTTTGTAAGACAAAAGATTCGCTTTTCCCCTTTGGGCTTATCCCAGCATTGTTTCGTGTAGCATATCCTTGAAAGCCATCTGAATTCTATTAGGCAGTTTGTCCTTTGTATGATAGCTTGATTTCCCATGTTGGGAGAAAATTACCCAATCCAGAGAAATATACCAAGAAAATTCAAAACAAATTCAAAATAATGACAATAGAGCAGAAAACTGGTATTGTACTGAATTTATGTGATCAATTTTGGGGAAGCCCAAGGTTGAAGAGGTGGCAGTTTGATACAAGTCAGTAGTCATATACGTCAAAGTTCACGCTATTAGCTTTGGCTTATATATGCCATGTACATATCAATCCATATATACAACATAGACATCTAGAAAAGGAACAGTTACTCTTTTCTTTTTCCCATGCTACTGCCTTTTTTTGTACTTAACACTCTGTCCAGACTATTCAGCATTTTCTGAATCTTTGAGATTGTTAATATTTTTACTCCCATTGCACAGAGACATAAACTGAGGCTCAAAATAGATTAATTAATGTAGGCTCAGGTTCTCTGACAAAACCCTGTGTAATATCTATGGTGTTGCCATTACGTCCATGAAACAAGGAAATTTGACTCGATGTGCTGTTTTCAAAGTATGTTCCTCCAATCCCTGGGACTCTCTAGAGATCCCCCAATCTGTCTGTTTTATATTTGGGGTCCCTTGTAAGATTTCATTTGGCCAGGGAGAGGATTCTTGAACTAATGACAGTTTGGGAACCTAGAGCAGGGGTCAGCCAGTTTCTTCGGTAAAGGGCTGTTATAATACAAAAGCAGCTCTAGCCAATACTGTATATGAAAGGGTGAGGCTGTGCCACAACACAATGAAATTGGAATTTCATATAAATTTTTTTATTTGCTTTTTTTTAATCTATTTTAACCACCCCACCCCCACCCCCGCTTTTCCTGTTTTGTGTCCATTCGCTGGGCAACTCTCTGTGTCCGTTTCCTGCCCTCTCTTCTCATCCTTCTCCTCCTGTCTTCACTGGGATTCGCTCCTCAGAACCTCGGATGTGGGAGAGAGGTGTCCTACCACCTGCGCCACCTCAGTTCCTGGTTTCTCAGCGCGTCTCATCTTGGCTCTCCGTCCCTCTCCTGTTACGTCATCATCTTACTGCATGGTTAGGCAGGGCCTGGGCAGCTCACCCGCGCACCCCTCTATATTTTTCTTTGATTTTACCAGGGGGTCCTGGGGATTGAACGCAGGTCCTTCCACATGGGAAACGGACACCCAACCATTTGAGCCACATCCGCCCCTCATATAATTTTTATGTGTCATGAAATACCGCTCTTCTCTTGATTTTTTTTTTTTGGGGGGGAGTGGGGGGAACCATTAAGAAGTGTCAACACCATTCCAAACTCAGGAATAGTACAAAAGCAGGGGCAGGCCTGAATTTGGGCTGAGAGCTGTAGTTCGCCAACCCCTGCACTAGATGGTCCCTAAGGGAACTCCCAGTTCTCAAGCTAAGGAACCAAAGTAACCTTATAAGCTGCTTATTCTCTGAACCTAGAAGGCCAATAGCTAGAAAAGACCCTCCTTTCCTGGTCCGCGGGCCCATGGCAGGATGTGCAAACTAGACCCAGGCTGTGGGCCCAGAGTGTGGCTCCACATGCTGGATCTTGGTAAGAGAGTATAGTATAGACCAGCAAACTGATGGTCATGGTCCTAGCCCTCAACTGGGATTTTCCAAGGAGTCCCAGTGAGGTGGTCATTGAATCAACAACTCTTAAGTCAAAAGCCTGGGGAAAATTAAGGGCAGCTCCTCCTCCTGAGAAAAAGCCTGAGCAGCTTTGCCTCAAGGAAACAGAATGAATGCTCTGAAAAATATCACCGCCTCTTCCTCATCCCCGCCTTACTCCCAACAAAGCCCTAGGTGGGAAAATATATAAGTCCTAGAGTAAGTCTAAACTGGGCATGTTTCCTTCCTCCCAGCCTAGTTTATGAAGAGGAAGTGCCATTCCAGGAGTCAATAGGGTAGATTAATATTCTAGAAAAGGACCCACAGTAAGGCTCGGCCTGATGAGAAGGCCCGAGTCCTCAGGAATCCCCTCGACTCTCATGGCCTGTCCAGTCCAGCTCAGCTATGTTATTTGCTTACAGCTGCCAGAAGCTCACTGAGTGCCATCAGCTCTGGCTACTCAGGAAGATGATGATAATTAAAAGCTAGTCCCCAGAAGACCTCCAACATAGTTAGGCCCAAGGATACCATTCCTCGCTTTTTTTCGAGAGCCTAAAACCTGCGTGAAGTAGCCTTCCCCTCCCCTGCTCAAGGGAGGTAGAAGCATTAGCTCATCTCCAACACCCAGTGTGGTCTAGCAAGATCAAGGCTCAGGCTACCAGGCTACAGGAAAGCACCCGGCACCTCCTACCTAGCAGAGCTTTCTAACAATTAATCATGCCGAACAATCAAAGGGTGTTCCCTGCTACTCATCAGACAAAGGCTGCGTGACCATATGTTGGGTATGTTGTAGATATCGCCACTGCGTGACACACTGAAATAGATGGCACCAGGGAGGGTACATCTGAATATCAGTCATCAACATTGGCGCTCTATCCATAAACACTTGGCCCCAGGGTGAGTGGAAGCTGAAATCAAGCCAGTGTCAAGTGGTGCTCCCTAGGGGCTGTCCCCCAGGCGGGCACCGTTTTGTAATCACAGAAAGACACTTTGTAGGGCTAGCAAGCCCTGAGAACCTCCCAGGGTCCTGCATGTGACATCTGAGCAAGATACTGGATCAACTAAGAGCCTGCAGAGCCCAGTTGTAGATACAAAGGGTAGAGACCAGGTATGCATTGGAACTCTCTCCTGAGAGTGACAGGCCCAAAGGCAGGAGGTGCTCCATGCAAGCACAACTTCCAGTGGGGGCCATCCTTGGCCCATGTCTTTACATCTGCAAAGAGCTCCATAGGCATAATGATGAGGACATCAGAGCAACTCTTTTTTTTGTTGTTGTTACGCCCTTATTTGGAATTGCCCGAGACTTTCCTCTTGGAACTGGCTTTCACATCTCCAGGGGGATCTTAAGCATTCTGGGAGGGTCCCAGGAAATGGAAAACAGCCATGATGGGTCTAGCACATTTCTAGAAGAGTGAAATCAAGCCTGAAACTTTCCAAACTTCCTAAGGGTCTTTGAACCTCTCCTCATCTGGTCAAGGGCTTCCAGTGATGTTGGTTGATTCCCATGCCAACCTTGGGGTCACCACCAGAGCATCCTTGAACCTATGACAAGTGCCATTTTATCATTCTAGCCTCTATAGCACGATTTCTCAGATAACAATAATAATAACGAGCAATAATCGGACAAGATGAAAATGATAGCTATCTATATGGATGCTTAAGCAATTTTTTATAAACTTTTCTTCCTGATCTCAACAAAATTTCTCCAAAGTAGCTGTTATTATTCCCATATGAACATATTAGAAAATTGAGCTTCAAAGAGTTTGGTTAACTGGGTCAAGAGAGCACAACTCATTAGTAGAAAATCCTGGATTTGAACTTGGGTCTAGCTGACTCTTAAGCTTTTGCTTTTAGCCCATGCTGCCTCAACTAAAGGCTTCTTTTTCAAAGACCTTTCTGGAATAATGTGTCAAGCCCTCTATTTTTTTCTTCTTCAAAATCACCTAAGCTTTCTACTATATAAAATGGCAAGGCTCATTTGAGAGTAGTCTTAGGATTTTATGGTTATAGCTCTTATGGGGTGGGTCACATTATAGCCCCCTCAGTCTTCTTTATGTCCATTCCATCTCGTTGGCCCCAAATTGAAGCATTGGGGCTTTTATAAGATGGTATCCTTGAGGCAAGGAGTTGGGTTTTGATGCAGGTTTATGGACTGTTCTACTGCTTAACACTATTGTAACTATATGTCATAATAATAATAATAATAGAAATCTTAGGTCCTGAGCAAACCTCTAAAACCACTAAGGAGATCTACTTCTATATTTGTTCTCATCTCATTGAAAAGTTGAAGAACAATTATTGTGGGTTTTTTTTTTTTTTTTTTTTTTTTGACGATTGCACAGTCACATATTCAGAGGAGCATGATTTTTCCCCCTATGTTGGGATATCCCGTGTGTGATGAACTTGTCTATGGAATTATAACCTCATGAAAGATTACCACTTTTCTGCCAAGACAATCTTAACCGCAATGGGTGTGAATGGTGCTGCTATAATAATTAAATCCAAAAGCTTTCATAATCCTGTGCTTTCCCTAGAGTAATGTTCAGCATTAGCTGTGGATGAAAATGCAAACAAGTACATGTATATTCAATAATAAAGCTTAATAGGTCAGGAAAGGAGTGGAATGAAATGCATGCCTAACATCTCCAGAGATAACTAATGGCCGCTTGCCTTCCTGGTTACTTCCTTGACTTGTGTTTACCAGGACTTGGATATATTCATCAAATGCTCCTTTATTAACAACCAAATCCATACCAAGCTTGTTGCATCGGGGGTGGGGGTGGGGATAAGGTGTTTAATACCAATCGCTATGTAGTTTGGCTGCTTATTTCCAGAATTGCTCATCAGAGGGTATTTCACTTCCATGGTGAAATCGTGTGGGATAAATTGGCAGGTAGATCACAGCTGACTTCTGGACTTTGAGCTCCAGCTCAGGATCTGCTGGTTCTACCGGAAAGAGTGAAGCCTGAAGATCCCCCAGACCCACTTCCAGATCCAGCTGAGCTCCTCTGCCTTGGGGTGCCTTGAGAGGCTTACTTCCAGATTGCTCGGCAAATTAAAGTAAGAGGAGCAAAGGCTCACCACGACTTCCACTTGGGATTACCTGTTAACAGTATTAACGACCAACATTCTTGCCAAACGAGATGATACATTTCTAAGGCCAATAATGATACTCTGCCATAATTTAGTGCTTTCCTAAAATACCTCCACCTCGCTTAGCTCAGGTTTTACGCTCACCACCGCCGCCCGCTGAGGGAGCTTCATTATTATCCCATGTAATGGATGAGGGGCTGAGATGCGGCTCAGAGAGGGTCAGTGGCTTCCCTAAGGTGCCAGTAGATGAAGCCAAATCTCTTGACTCCATGTTAATATGGTTTTTTTAAATTTTGGTTTTGTCTTTTTTCTTGGTGTGTAGGAGTTTTTCATTGTTGATGCTGCTGATTTTTATTTAATATACTTTCCTTTATAAGTTCTATCCTCTAGGAAAACATTATGTACTCAAGTTCTAGCTGGAACCAGTGGTCTGGATTCAAAGAATGCCTCTGTCATTTACTAGCTGTGTGATCATGAGCAAATCCCTTAACCTCTCTATGTCTCAGCATTCCCATCTGGAAAATAGGCAAATGACAGTGCCATCTTCCTAGGATCTCTGGGAGAACCAAGTTACATGCTGCTGTTCAAATATGTAGCATCTTCCCCAAGTCAAATAGCAGACCTTCTACATGCTCGGAATTATTTCTCATTTATTTCCCTGAGCACTTAGATTTGAATAAACACATGGATATTATGTACGTGTATTGGAGGATATCTATCTATAGCTATCTATATCTGTATCTATACCTATATCTGTATCAAAAGTGATGCCTTTTAATGACAAGCCTGAGGTAATTTTTCAATATTAGAGTTCTAAAGCTGACAAGACTGACCGTCCTCATTTACTGCAACGGTGTTGTAAAGGATTATTTCTTCAGAGTCGTAAGCCTGCAACTGCGAAAGAAATGCCAAGATACATTTCTTCTCCTTCTCTAAGATCTAAATATCCACGAGTCTCTGGAAGGACAGTCATAAATCCTGAAGATGTAGTTTATCTGAAACCAACTCTAGCAGTTGCCCTTCCCTCCCGTCATACTTTATATCCATCTTCGGTTTTCTGACCTCAGCAAACACATCCTGGTCTCACGTGGCTGAGTGTGAAAGTGGGGAGCTGTGGGAGTTGGAGAGTTTTGGGATAAACACTCTGACCCGAATCTTTCCCAAACATTCAAATACAGCCTCTAAAGCCATGCTTTATCTATTTATCAAATTATATCTATTTATCAAATTATAAGCTGCCATTTCCCTTCCAGCTTCCCTTCGTGGGGGGAGGTATGGTACAGTGGACAAAGCTCATTGGAGTTGTAGGACTGGCTCTAGTACAAACCAGCTGTGTGACCCTGAGCAAAGCACTTCACCTCTCTGAACCTTTCTTTCCTTGTCTGCCAAACGAGGGTGGTAGACCGTCATCCCTAGGAAGATGCTGTGAAGAAGGCTGATGTGAATAATTTGCAACCATGGCCACATGGAATCTAGGCACTGGGGCGGCAACTCATAGAAAGTAACCTCGGTGGAAAGCAGGGCTGTGATCCAGCCATAAACAAGGAGCTGGTGGGTGGGCAGGGGGATGAGGCCTTCCTTCAGAGATGGGGATTCCAGAAAGCTTTTGTGGAAGAGGGTAGTACCTGCCTGAGTGACAGAATGGAGGGAAGATAAGATTTCCAGACTTGAGGAAGGGACTTCCAGCGTGGGACCCGAGCCTGAGGCTGAGCCTAGAAGCAAGAGAGACAGCAGGCAGAGCATGCTGGGAAAATGGCAATTGATCCAGAAAGGGTGGGCCTGCTCCCACTTGAAGCCTGGTGACCAGGTCTAAAGCCTTACTTAATTAATAAAAATATGAAGACCAAAATTGGTCTTTTGAGGCTGTGGAACTGGAATCTTCAGATAATAAGTCACCCTTCCTTGCCATGGCTCAAACTTGGAGATAGAGGGGGTGGCAGTGGAATTAATATCCCTGTAGAAACAAAAGGCTCGGTCTGCTCGATAAACAATTTTGAAAGTGCCAGTTCATCACCAAAATTCAGACTTCTCATATTTTTCAGTTACCTTGCCTGAGGAGAGAAAGATTTCTTATCCCCATCACAGGTTTACATCTCTTGGATCAAATTTTACAAGAAGAAATCAGTCATATATCAAAAGGTTAATGACTAGCCATTTCTTGCCTGGATATTTTGTGGCCACTGAGCCACCTGGCAGCAGAGGGCAATGAAAGGCAGTGGAAATTCAGGGGCCCTTTGCCTCTGCCATCCAGCAAGCCCCAGCAGGCTTCGACGACCGCCTCTGGAGCTAGGTGCTGTTATTTTGCCTCTATCCTTTCATGGGAGACTCCGAGCATCTTATCCCATAGAGATGCAATGCCATATCCCACCTACACAGTGATTGATCAGTACATTTATTGTACTTTAGTAGTAAAAATATATAGACTTCAGTCATCTCTGGAGATGCTGAAATAGACCTCCCTGCCCCCTTGATTTAGGGGAGGGCAGAGAGAGAAGATGCGTGAGGAGTATGCCATAAATATAAGACCTCCAATATCTAATTAGCTGAAAGAATCTTAGTTCCCTCTGCACCTTTGGCAGAATTTCAGCTGTCAGATTGTAGCTCCAATATTTTATTCTCGTTGGAAGATGGATCTGAGGGTGATTTAGAGAAGACGCTTTCCAACTCGTGTGCACCACTTTTTGTTTTTTTTGTGTTTTTTTTTTTTTTTTTTTTGTAGGATGCTTGAGGACGACCTGAAGCTGAGCAGTGATGAAGATGATCTTGAACCTGTGAAGAGCTTGACCACCCAATGCACTGCCACTGAGCTCTACCAGGTAGGAACGACATAGGGCTTGGTTTGGGACCAAAGGGGAGGGAGCAAAAGGCACTGGCGTGGTTTGGATAACCACAGCTCTACCCCCTGCTTCATCTCTGCTTCGGAGAGAGAGAAAGAAGCAAAGATAGGCATATTGTCCTGGGACAGGTTGAATGGGTTCATACTTTCATCAAAGCTACAGTAAGGAGTTTCCACGCTCATTAGAACTTTCACCCCCTCCCACCTCTCCCCACTTGCCTCACCACTTCTCCGTCATCATTGAGCAAGATAGATGGTTTTCCCTATCTTGGACAAAGTGTAGTCTTGGGTGAGGTGTAACTTTGCTCTGTTGACTCCAGCGTGAGGCTTAGAGCAATCATTAATTTAGGTACAAACGCCCCTGCTCCATTCACCTTTCCCAGACGCACTGCTTTAGAACCCAGCTGCGAATCAATCCCCACATCTTCCAGCATACATGAATCTTCCGGCAAAAGTCATTTGGCAAAAACTTGCTGCTGCCGTTGCCTTCTTTCTCTTCTTTCTCTTCTACATTATATACAGTATGTGCCACCAAATGAAATGGCAGGTATGAGTGTTTTCAGCATTTCCAATGAGACTGGACTTCTTGATTTGTAAAGGCCAAGTATTGGTTACAAATCGTGAGGATGGCAATGCAGGCTGTGGTATCCGTGACGCTTGTGTATTTTCTTTGTGAGAGAATGTTCTGGCATGTGGGGTCTTTCTGGGTGTGCTCAGAACCTCACAACACAGAAGGAATCCGACAAGATTGCCTTTGTTTTAAGCCAATACCATGTCAAGTTCTTCCGATGGTGAAGTCTGATGAGTTACAAGAGTGAACACAGGCTGCTTCAAGAAATGCTGGCATTTCAGGATAGTCAGCAAATAACGGAATTCCATACTCACCAAAATAGTTTACATGGAGCCTGCAAAGAAAGACTTCACAAAAACGCTATCCCATTCTCATCTACAAATGTTGACCACACTAGAACTCCCACAGTGGGTATAATTTTAAAATCAATACATCTTCAAATTTATGTGGCCCAAACTTTTCTCCCTTAACTTTCTCCACTTTGTTCTTGTTGCATTTTTTTTCTAACACGTGAAAACTGCATCTTTGCAACTTTGATGCTTAGCAAGAACGAGCACAGGTGAGTGCAGAAGCTCAATGTGCTGGCTAAGCCGATTTTACAATTGTTTCAGAGCAGCTTGCAGTATGTTTACTGAGTGCAAGCCCTCTCTCAGTTGAGTCACAGGCTTCCTGCCAAATGTAAGATGCACACTTAATTTCCAGTGGCTCTGCCATTCCTCTTTCTGCATTTAACATGCCAATGACATGGCCATCCTATTTGTTAAAATTAATTAAATTTTTTAAAAACCCACAACCTTAGATCATTGATTTTAACAGTTGCAACCTGACTTTTTCATGGAGTTGCTTAAAGCAGTAATCAACAATGAGTGAAAGCAGATTTTGCACATTGACTTCCTCTCTATGTGATTGCATAAATACAATCTGCTTTTTCAGTTATAAAGTTGTTATTTTCTGTTTTTACCTCACAAAAGTTGCACTGGGTCTGTCGGGCCCAAAACCATCTGGGATTTTCCAATGAATATGATGACTCCGTATAAGTGCTGAGATGCTTGGATCACCAGGGTTGGCGAGCTGGCCCCGTCCCACGGCATGCTGTAGCTCGCTGCCCTCAGGCCAGTGATGCCTCTTCAGTGAGGCTTAGGTTCTCACTTATAAGTCCCTGGGAAGGTTGAACTGGGGGATCTAGGGTAAGGCAAAATGACCACTTATTCTCCCCAGCTCTGTCCAGGAAATGGGCACAAGGTTAAAATCGTTTGCAGAGAAACCCTTCATATAGTCTTCGAGGGCTAATGGAAAGGTCCAGAAGGCTAAAGACCAAAGGAGAATGCCCGTGCAGTAGCAGAAGCAGCCATGACAACAGGTACTTGGTGAGCTCTGGCTTTGTGAGGCCTAGTATTCTTTTTCCAAGACATCTGGGTTGAAATTGTTTTCTTTCTTTTGTATTGTGGTAGAATTCACAAAACATAAAATTTACCATTTTAAAGTGTACAATTCAGTGGCATTTAGTACATTCACCTGGCTGTGCAACCATTACCACTGTCTTAGAATATTTTCATCACCCACACCCATGATCCGTCACACCCATTTGCCCCTCCTCCCGCCACCTGGCAACCAGTAATCTGCTTTCTGTCTCGGTGGATTTACCTAGCCTGGGTATTTCATAGAGGTGGAGTCACACGTTATCTGTCCTTTTGTGTCTGGCTTGTTTCACTCCACTTGATGTCTTCAAGATTTATCCATGTCGTTAGATGTATCAGCATTTTTTTCTTGGCTGAATAAGGTTCCATCGTATGGATAGACCACATTTTGTTTATCAATTCCATTAATGCATTCTTGGGTTGTTTCCTCCTTTTGGCTCTTCTGAATAGTGCTGCCATGCCTGTGCATGTACAAGTTTTTATTGAACAGCTATTTTGATTTCTCTTGGATAGATACCCAGGAGTGGCCTGTTTGGGTCATGTGATAATTCTCTGTTTAACTTATTGAAGAACACCCAAATCATTTTATTTTCAGATGTGCTAATGTAGTCCCATGTAGATGATATGGTGCCATTCTCTCAGCTTCTAATGGGGACAGTCACACCTCAGCAACATCAAGAGGGTCTCCTTTGACCCTGAAGAAACCCTGTGAGGGAGGTTTGGGCCTTCTGTCTGAACAACAGAATTGAAGAACCATTCTATTCACGGCTGGGTGATTGGGGAAAAACATGCAAACAGATGAATTGGTCCATTAAATTATGTTTGGGGGGAAGAGCAGTCGACACGTCTGTTTAGAAATATTCATAGAACCCAGTGGCTACATTCTGCATGCATAACCTCAGTCCACTAAAAAAGCTACCCGCTTTCTGGAGACATCCCAGAATCATCTTATCCATTATCATTGCACCCAGACTCACCTGAGGGAACTCACATTGTCCAGGTACAAACGTGATCTTTGCCAGGAAGCTCCTAAGACCATAGGTTGTGGTTTGGAGCATACCAAGCGTTTCAAATGTATACCTGAAAACGAAATACAGGATCAAAACATGGCAGTTGCTAGTTGGGCATTTCGGATTCAGGTCCCTTGTAAACCAACCCTATGGTTACCACCTTCTACAGGCATCCAGGTCACATGTGCAAACATCCACAGAACATTGCGGATGTGTTCAAATGCTCAGCATTATTCCTGTAAACGGAGACGTGGAGACTGAGGCTGGAGTGGGAGAATTGTAGCATACCTGTCAAAGATGCCAAATGGTCAACCACCATGCGTTAGGGTTATAAGAAGACATTTTTTTAACACTAGATTTTATTGTCTCATCACCCTTGAAAGTCATAGATATACAATCACATGTTCACATTGCTTTCGTGAAGAAGTGACAGGGATTTTTACCGTGACAATATTGGTTAAAGTCTGTGAGTACTCTCCACATTCCCCATTGCATTCCACGTTCAGAGTTGGGGCCTGGTTTGGAAGCAGGCACCTAAAAACCTCTAAGCTGGGCTCTAAGGCTGTGAAGGAGAACAGGTGAGAGGATAGGTGTGGAGACAGACAGGTTTGGGTTTGAATGATGGTTCTACCACTTGCAGGTAAGCTAAGTCACCTTAGGCAAAAACCTAAGAGCCTATAAATTAGAGGCAATGATTGCACCTGCCTCATTGGGTTGACTTGAGGAGTCAAGGATTAAACGAATGAAGGTAACGTAAGTGCTTGCCTCTTTCAGTGATCACCCTCATCGCTACTACTAAAAACAAGCTAAAATCCTCATATTCCTTGAGATACTAGATGCATTCACTTCCCCTATTCTTAGCATTTGAAATCGAGACGCCTGGGCTGAAATCCCAGCTCTTTTACATATGAGCTGTATACAGGACCTTGGGCAAGTCAAAGTGTCTAAGTGTCAGGTCTCTCACCTCTAATAAACTAAGATAATGCAGTCCTGCTTAACTCGTAGGCTTATTGTGAGGCTCAATTAAAAGTCGTGTATTTGAAAATGGGTTGCAAACCATAAGTACTACACAAATGGATGCCGTCCTTTTAAGTGTTGACTGGAGGCCCCACTTCAGGGTATGTAGGTAAACAGGTGACATGGCCTGTCATTTGGCCTGTAGTGTCCATCCTGCTCAGATCTGGGTTGAGTGCCCTAACTGGCCTTTCCTCTCCTATGAGTCCTGGCAGGTGGAAACCAGAGGTCCCGGGAAATAAGGCCAGGTTTCCAATGACTCTGCACCAAGGCTCCTGGAAGATGTCATTAGTTACATTTCCTTCAAAGGACTAGTATGGGTGGAGAGTTGGGTCAGACCTTTTGATTGCAGTTCTTACCTTCTCTTTTCTGAGCTCTCACTGTGCCCTGGAGGAAGGCTTGAAGGGTCTGCTGTGACGCTGTGTTCACCATGGCTCTCTTGCAGGAACTTCCCTGGAATGGGCAAGAATCCTTGGAGTTGGCATTGGGCACTTTGATGTTGTAGAGCAAGGTCTGAGTTGAATGCGATGCTGCATAAACGTACATGATGTGATCTGCTGTCCTTTTTAAGTTGGCTGTCACCCACAGGGTTGGAATTAATTGGGGGGGCGATGTGAAGTCCATCACCCAGTTGACCACATTTTTACTTTTTTTGTGCCTCTGTTGGCCTCCTAGATATAAAACCCATCCCTGGCTTTCCACATTATTGAATTGCCATTTTCAAGCCAGTCACCCTGGGTAGGCAGTGGAGCTGGGGTGAGTACACTGGGGTTTGGCCAGGGAACAGCCCAGTCCAGTCAGACGGGCATCTTGGGAACGGGGATGTGTTGTGTTCTTTGCACCCCCCACCGCATAACTTTGAGCTTTTGGTTTTCCTTCTGGTCCCTGCTTTCTTCTTCTGTTTCTCAGGATTAAAGAAACCTGGGAAAGTGAGGGGTTAAACCTAGAATCACTTTTCATTTACAGCTGAGAAGCAGTTATTGATGCTGTGCTTAGAGTTCAATAAAAGATCCAAAGACATAGACCTTGTGCTTCTCTTTCAATATAAGCAGCCTCATCAGTCTCAACTGTGTTTTGTTTTGTTTTTTTTTTACCAAAGAAATAGTATTGACAGGTTTATTAAAATTGCTGTCTTTAAAGTTTTAAGTTATCCACAATTTGACCTAGTCTGCAGGCTTTGAGAATGCATGGTAGCCAAACCCCAAAGTTCCCCCCAGCACCGATTCCTAGAACCAGGTCAATGTCTGCTTAGTGTTCTACTGACTGATATCACAAGGTTCCATTTACGCAACAGTCAGTGTGGAGTCTCTTGTATGCTGGTGGCAGGAAGGCGTGCCAGACCTGGATTCTGCAGCTGGCTTGGATCTGGGCATGGCTCTGTCGTGCCCCAGTCTTGTCAGGCTGGCACTAGCAGCAGCAGGTCTGAGAAGCAAGAACGCCATAAAAGAAATAGGTTTTGGTAGAAACTGCCTTTAGGGCATTTTCATATTAATAACAGCTTGTTATTATTGTGAATTCGATTGAAAGCTTAGATGATTTTCTTTAGCACAGTTAGAAGTTCGGGAAAATGGGTACTGTGGCTAGAAATGTTTAATTAGTGGCCAGACGCAGCTCAAGGTCTCTGGATAAACCAGCGAGTGGTATTTTGGTGCTTTCAAAACAGAGCTGAGCTATTCAAATGTGCTTTGAGCACAAAGGTCTTCTAATGAGTTGTGTCTGGATACATTGTTGTAAGTCGCTCCAGTGAACCCAATTTTATTTATAACCCACTCTGTTTTTTTCCTGTTTTCATTTTCTGCCTAAGGAATACCCTGGTACCCTTTGAAATGTGCACTTAATTCAAAGCACATTGCAGGAGATGCGTGGCCTTCTCATCTAGAGGCACAGAGAGACCAAGCGGCAGAGTTGCACCTGAAGCAGATTAACGCTTACAGAAAACAAAACACACATCGTTTTCTTAGCTCCTCCCTTCCACTTCCTAATTTTAATTTTTGTCTGCAGTTCTCTAATCACCGCACAGACCAAACAGCAGGTTTTTTAATCCGGGAGTTCTTGATTTTGCTTTACTATTTCATCCGATTTCTTTGTTTTTGTTGTTGTTTGCTGTTGTTGGGCAGGCACGCTGGCTAGGGTGTTATTTGCTCATTTACAAGTGAAATGAATTACTTGGTAGCAGCCAGTCGGAACATTCTGATGCCCGTTGAAGTTTCAAAAACATAGTGCCCCAGGTAAATTAAAGCCTGCTTTTATGTTTAAAGTTTGCTAATGAAAGAGATGCAAGAAATGTTACCCCTGCTAACAGCGGGCTCTTTTGAAGGTGATACACTGTGGCGACAACAGATAGGCTCCCCTGCTGTAAGCGTCCCTATTTTTGAGCCACAGTTCTCCCTGCTCACGCTGAACAAGTTGTTGTCACCGCAAGGCTTCTCTACATTGCTACTTACTTTGTTATCAGCAGAGGTGCCGGGGAAGGCCTCGGAATTCCGTAAGGACATCACTACAGCACACCCAGCCTGTCAGAGCCATAAAAACAGCAGATGGATTAGGATGAAAGCAGGTGCAAAAGAACTTTGATAGAGTCTTTTAATGTAAACAGTTTCCCTGCCGTTGCTTTTCATTGAAATCTCCCGCAAAAAGGACCGTTAAAGCTATAGAACGGAGCTAACTGAAATCCGCACAGTTGTCATCCTCAGACTCTCCGACAATTAAAGGATGAGAGGACATTTTAATTTATTCATTAAAGACAGGAAAGTAAATAGGATAACATATAAGGTTAATAGAATAACATTGGCCCTCGTATTCCCAAGATTGTGTTTCCCATTTGGCTCTATTAGCATAGAGACTACATTAATAAGAAACTGCTTAGGGCTTGTATGATGTGATTTTTAATGTGCTTGAGGCAAGTCTGTGACTGTTGAGAAACCGGCACGCTGAATTCTTTTCCGTTGTAATTAGGTCTTCTACTTTTAGGACCAAATATTGTGACTTGTAACGTGCGATAATAGAATGCCTTGAACACGCAGAGATGCACAGAAGTACAGTGCTTTTACATGTTGTGTTTGTCTCATCTAATGACCAACTCTTGGCTAACGTCCACTAAAATTTATGAATTCTCCGTCTAGGAGCATTTCAGTTGCAAAGCCCTGGCTGTGTCGCTTGCCTTGGCACTTTTCTCACAGCGACCTTAAATGAGACACAGGTGGGGCTGTGCCGCTTGCCCCGACACCCAAGCCGAAACAAAAATGGGTGAGGTCCAGTATTTCAGAACGGACAGCCTCACGTGTGCCAGGGATGTCCATGGCCTTTTCGTCCACACAGACTGTGCAGCACACACTTGTCTCGGGCACCTCTGGAAAGCTGGGGTTCCCTAAGTGGAGACTGGAATTGAAATGCCGCTCCCTGTCCAGTCTATGCGCGACCTTTCTCTCAGGCCTCTCTGTCACCCCCTTTTGGGTCCCACTCCATGGCTGGAGCTGGGAGATTCTGTCTTTGAGTCCTCAGCAAGTAAGTCCCAGGAAGTCCAGCTGGCGTGCCTAAGTCAAGTGGAAGCTCCCACGTCTGGAGTTGAATGAGGGTTCTAGGATGTACCTAGAGCAATATCTGAACATCTCCACTAAAAGCTGTGTAATGAAACACTTTGCCAAATGGAAAGGGCGAGACCGTGAAATGTATATGCTGGCTTTGAAAAATGCACTGGGGCTTTGGTTTGAGGCCCAAGCCTGCTTGACACTGCTCCCCTCCCCCAAAATATCTGCCATCTGCTGGAAACGCCACCAGCCAGGCTGCAGACACCAAGGACATCGGCTGCGGTTCTGCATGGGGACCAGAGATTGTCTTCTTGTGAAGCAGCCATACTCAGTTTTCCTATCTGTTATCAAGAGCAAAGAGCTTCTTCCCTCACCAAAGTCTTGGGTTCCTCTCTTCCCGGGGCTCCATTTCTTTCCAGGCTCAGCTCCTCTGTTTCCTCCACAAGGTCAGCTGTAGACTATGAGGCTCCCTAGGCTTTGCGTCTCTCCACAAGGCCAGCTGTAGACTATCAGGCGAATGGCTCGTCTCTATCCCAGGGCCTTCTCTCCTTCCTCACCAACAAGCTCTCTTCCTTCCCGGGGCTCCAGCTCAAAACTCCAACATCAAAACTGCTCTCTCTGTCTGTTGCCTTGTCTTTTATATTTGATTCCCCCACCCACCAAGGGGTGGGGCTCAATGCCTTACTGACGTGACCCAGTTAAGGCCCTAATCACAAGTTAATCATGCCCAGATTAGCAGACCAGTTTACAAGCATGATCCAATATCTATTTCTGGAATTCATAATTACATCAAACTGCCAGACTGCTGCAGCGACCAACCCAAGATTGCAAGAGGACAGGCAGCTAAAAGTAGCAGGCTTTACCAAAATGTATGAGACCACCTAATTCACTTTCCACAGAGCCAGAGGAGTCTTTGGAACATTAGACTAATAATTTGCAAACTTGCTAAGGCTTGTTTGTTGCTAATGAGCGTGGACTTGGGTTCTGTATTTAGCCCTGAAACATGCGTGCTATGTGTTATAGAGCTAATACATATGGTGTGTGTGCATGTGAAATACTTGTGTGTATATGTGTGTTACACGCAAGGACATTAAAATATTAATATATTTAAATGTGGTTAAAGGGGAGAATTTTAGCTTGTTGCATATGTTACTAGAATCAAAATTAACAAACAAACAAACGTAGGACTGTACAACACAGTGACCCCCTACTGTAAACGATGGACTCTAGTTAATAGTGCAGTTATAAAAAACATTCTTTCACAAATTGCAACAAATGCACCACACTAATGCAAGGTGTTACAAATAGAGTGGTATATGGGAACTCTGAATCTTATGCATGATTTTTCGGTAAACCTACAACTTCTCTAATTTTAAAAAATGCAGGAAATACATATGGAGAGAACCAGAGCTTAAAATGATCATGGAAAGTCTATATACTCCAGCTACCAAACTTGGCCAAAGAATCTGTATTGAGGTTCAGAGGTCAGTTGGTGTGTGGTGTATGAAAAAAGATGGGCAGAGTGACTCCCCCAGAGGTCAACATGTGCTCTACAGCGACAGAAAGCCTCAACTACAATAGTTTGTAACTGACAAAGGCATGTCATCTGTATTTGCTAAATCCATTTAGATTTTGGAATGCCTACGTCGTTGAGGACCTACTATGTTCTAAAAATAACATTCTTCCCATTTTTTTCTGGTTAAATATATGATAGGGAGAGAGCCTACTAGGTGTTGGTTCGCTCCCACCAAAGGACACTTGTTATCCTGTAGGTGGGATTCCCCCTAGTACCAGGGGCAAGAGCGCTCATATTGGCCAGGGGAAAGAAAATTGAATTTTCAAATCCACAAATGTTGGCCTTCCCAATGGGGAAAGATAGATAAATCCCTCAAGCCAATGCCAAGATGCTCTGCCTGGTGTTTACTCCACTTAGAGAGAGAATGATTAGCGTTGACAGATGCCTCTTGTGGGTGAAATGTCCTTCTTCACCAAAGACAGTACATCTTTCATTCAGTTACAGTAAACCAAAAAGATGGATTTTAGAGGAAATCACTAGCTGACAAACGGATCTTGCAAAAGGGTCTTATTTCCAGCAAAAGAGCCTTAAAAGACTGCACGCACCTCCGAATGCTGTTATCGTGTCCTCTTTGGGCCAGACACTTAAAAAGTAGCAGAGACAAGTAGGACCTGCCAGGAGATGGCTGTTCAGCTGGCTGCAGCAGGATCTGGAATGGCAGGGTGGGGGATGTGGTGCTTGGGCAATGGGAGGCCATGGAGTATTCTGAGAAAGAGAGTGTCATGATCCAAGTGAAACCTCTGGAAGATGCATCTTGCAGCAGAGCATAAAATTGGTCCAAATAGGGAGACCAGATGGACCAGTGACGAGGTGGTGGCCATGGTCTGGGTTAGAGGTACTAAGGGTCAAGTTAGGCACAGGCTTCAGGGAAAGTGAAAGAGGCACCCACAAAGCAGGATGGGAAATGCACCTTGCCAGGTTGGCTCTGGACTACTTCCTCTTTGGCTTGAGGGACCAAAAGCCTCACGTTCACTTGCAGGGAGGACCCAGATGCACACGGGCCTGGAGCTCACGTCTTCCTACGGAGCCTAGGATCCTGCGGCTCGCTCGTATACCTAGGGCACAGTGTTGGGTCTCTCCAGCTCCAAATCTTCCCTGAGTCATTTCCCTAGTCAGTACTTATTGAGTGACTATTAGGGGCGAGACACAATGCCATCCAGCTGGAACAAGTATCCCCTAGTCTCTGCCTGTTAAAACTCTTCTCCTGCTCCCATTATGTCTACCGCAGGCCTATTGCCTAGTCATGCATGGGAAAAATGAATTAAAATGTGGGAAACCCACTGTCCTAAGGGTAGGGAATATGTTTTTGCTTCCTACTGGGTCAAGGTTCAAATAAAGGACATTGCCATGCACTTTCCAGGCTCCTGCCCAGAGAGGTAAACACAGGGATTGGTGTCTTCCTAAAGATGGCCAGTAACCTGGATGAAGAGTCAGAAATTCTGGCAGGCCTCCAGGTGACGCAAAATGTTGAGTGACATTTTCATCTCGTCACCTGCCCTCCTGGCGGTGTGTGTGCTCTGCCAGCTGAAACCCCCGCCTGGGAGGCTCTGATGCCTCTTGCTGTTTTACTCATTCCCAGGAAATCTATTTAAATGCTGTAATTAGGCAAGTCATTTTTTTTTTTTCAGATTGGAGCAAGTGCTCTGAGGGTATGTCTCTTGAATTGATTTAACCAATTCTGTAGTTATTGATTTTAGAGCATCTGAATAGCCTAATGATGAGGTCATTGTTAATAGAAGCGTTTCTCTTCTGAAAATCGGCAATCGATGCAATTTACCAATATATGCCACTAGGTGAGGGTATAGTTGTGTCTCACAAAGCAACCACGTGGAAAGTAACAAGGGAAAAGTTTTAAAAAAGCAAAACAATAAAAACAATGTGAGTGATTGTACTCTCTTGTTTCCAGAAAGCCTCACACCCAGTTATTTGAAATTATCCGGATGTTTGACTTTTTGGTTTTTGTCAAAAAACACATTGTGTAGATTCAGCTTGGGTATTGACATCTGCTCCTACCAGGCTGGGTAAAAACATCTAAGCAGAAAATATTAGGGCCACGTGGAGCACTGCTAATAGAGTCACATTTTATGCTCGACTGACAGCATTATTATTAATTAAAGAGAAAAGTGCTAACTAAGTATGCAGCCTCGTAAAATGAGCCCAGGCTTACAAAGTCTCTCAGCCATCCAAGCACTCACTTTGACAGTCTCAATGTCCAGGAAACGGACTGCCTTGAGTTTGGTTTCTTTGCCGTTCAGGGACAGAGGGAGGGTAGTATCTTAAATCTGGCTATAACCACTCAGGGCATGCTTCTTAAAAACCCCAAAATATTCCCTAAATTTCCAATAAGCCTAATATACATGTCTGTTGGACTGGAAGAGCAGTTCATGAGCCATCCTCACTGGGACAGAATTACCTTACTAAAGAATTTTGCAGAAGTTCGATCATTACACGGGATGGCTAGCAAGTTTCCCATGTGCCTCATGCATAGCATTTTCGCCCTAAAGAAATGTTATGGATGCCATGGAGGATGGGACTCCCTGGAGCGGGACTTCCTTTCTTCCTCCCTTGCTCCCTCCCTCCCCTGCTTCTTTCCTTCCTTGTTTCCTTTCTTTCCTTTTCGGTGGTGGCTCTGTATTCTTCTGGCCTGTGTAATTAAGTGTGGCGCCCAAGTGCCCTCAGCTTCAGGGCAGCACAAGGCTTCCCTACAGAATAGAAAGACAAGGCCCTTCTCCTTCTTTGGAAGTGAGATTTAATGAGTGAGCAGCCAGGAGCGTGGCCTTGGCTGCATCCTCCCTCCCGAGGAGATAAATTTGCTGCATAGCAGGACACCAGGAACTCTACAATGCTGGTAATGAGAGAGGAATCAGCTCATAAACACTCCTTGGAAAGATAGAAGCACCTTACCTTCTCCCTGGGCATAGAACTTCTCCAGCGCCACATCACAGAGGAGGCTCACGGAGAATACCATCCCAAGGTTTCCCCACCCTTGGAGTCAAAAGCAAGCAAGGGAAAAAGGAAAGGGCCTTCCCCATGGAGTGAGGTAAGGGAGGAGACCCCTGGGAAATGGGGAGGACTCCCTAGGCCTCCTGGAAAGGTATGCGCATGTGTGTTAAGCCTATGCACATACCCCACCATCACCTCAGAGTCCTGACCGCTCGCCCACCAATCCCCAAGAGGACTCAAGGAAGAGGCCCTGTGTGAAGGTATAGGGCCCTCTTGCCCTGCTGGCTTAAACCGTTCAGTGGAATCTAAACCCAGCCTTGTCCTGGTGTAGGACTAGGAGACACGAGCCTTCTCTTCACCACAGAACTTTTTTTACTCCTGATATGGAGAGACGAACAGAGTGGCTGCTATATCGTCGTTGGGATAGCTGCCCGAGCTGGATACGTGATAGAAGTGGTAAATCTGGGACCAGAACGTAGGTTTTCAGGTTTCTAGCAGAACGCTCTTTCCAGCCCACTGCTTAGCGTTTTCATTACTCTTATTAGCTTTCCTTGTACTAGAGCTTCCTCAATGGCAAGGTGACTATTGTGGTAGGGTAACCTGGCCCGAAATAAGGAGAATATAGGTTTTTAAGAGCATATAGAGGGAGCAGATGTGGCTCAAGTGGTTGAGTTCCTGCTTCCCACATGGGAAGGCCCAGGTTTGGTTCCGGGTGCCTCCTAAAAACAAACAACAAGCAAACAAACAAAAAAACCAACTAACTCAGGGGAGCCGATGTGGCTCAGTGGTTGAATGCCAGAACGCCAGCTTCCCACACACAAGGTTCCGGGTTCAATCCCTGGCCCCAGTACATCAAAAACAAAAAAAACAAAAAAAAAAAAAAAGAAAGAAAGAAAAAAAAAGCATATAGAAATTAGAAATCAAAGCAGCATAATGGTGAACTATCTAGCCTCCATTTTCCAATCAGTTTAAATTACTTTAATGTATGTTTTTAAACTGAAAATTAGCTGTGATACCAATATGTCACCCTGTTGATGCTCAGTGAAGTATACGATGACTTTTCATTTTAATTTGCCTCCTTTTGCAGCATGTCTCACATTCTGGCACTTGGAATTATCTTCTCAACTCCTTATCATACCAAAAGATGAATTTCCTCCTCATGCATTTTGTAGAATAATTCTGATACCTTATGGACAGATATCATTTGCATGCAAATAATTCACTTAATGGCAACATGGGAATCCCAGTGGGTTCCGTGTAATATTTTGGGTATCTAAGCACCTCTTAAAATATATTCATATATATACATAAATAACATTTTTGTAAGCAAATGCACATATATGCATATACATTTATATATCATTTTGCAAATGTTGGTATGTATTGTGAAAATTTTGATTTTTACCCACAATAAAAAAAAAATGCCTTTGAAGTCACCTAGTTGAATAATTCCTCATAGCCTGCCTAAGACAAAGTCAAGTTACAGTACAAGTGAAGTACACAAATGGTGAGCTGTATCTCATGCCTATCGAAGGCTCCCTACAACCATTTGGTTCAGAGGTAACATGACCACAGCTGACTAGAGCTGTTGGGATGCCTAAGGATCCCAAGTTCATTTCCAATGGAAAGAGAATCTCTCAGCATAGACATTTTCTGTCAATCGGCCAAGCAGCTCAGAAGGAATTAATTTGAAGAAAATTATTGCCTTATAATGACTGTATAAAAAGACAAATAATAACAAAAAAACTGGCCTCAGACATGATTATGTTCCTCCTGGTCAGAGTAGAATAACTGCATCTAATTGACAGTCAGGAAGCCCAGAGAAGAGGGGACATTTTAAAATGAACACCTATCTCTGAATCAGAACTAGGTTAAGCCCTGTCACTTTGATTTCTTTCTGCCGCCGGCTTCTGCTCAAATGATCACATCCAGCCAGTGCTCTTTGAAAGGGACAAGAAATCACTCGAACACAGGGCCCATTACTTTACAACAAGCTAGGTCTTCTAGAACAGACTTGTTTGCATTTTAAGGGATTGAAAATGGTTGATTGATGTGACATCTTCGGTGACATGTCTTCAGCCCACTACCAAATCCTGCCCCAAGCCAGCCAGGGTTCGGGGGAGCAAAGGGGTTGAGAAGGGCAGATGTGAATGTGTGTGTGTGTGCAAACTGAGTACGACTACCATAGGAAAAGTTGATATCTAGCCGTCAGCATCCGCTTCTTCCTTCATTTCTCTGACTTGGAAGAGTGTGCCCAGTGAACAGTATCTGTGTCCTTTTCCTAGACTGCCCAGGGACAAGCTTCATCTCTTAGATCCATGTGAGAAGTGACGTGGGCCAGCCAGACACATAGTTCTTGTTTTAACCCGATACGTCACGTCCTAGCTTTCTCACCATTCAAGGACTTAGCAAAACACAACTGCAGTCACAGATGGTGAGAAAATGATTTTTGCCTACTAGGCTGAAGAAACCACCCAAATATTAATGGATATTTGTCTAGCAACAGAACCTGGGGCTTCATAAACCAGAAGGACTTGGATTTCCAACCCTAATGTCAAAACTTGAGAATTGATTCATATATATACATACATACATACATACATACATACATATATATATATATGTTTCCTTTTAAGTGCACTGAGTTTTTATGCATAGAAGGACTCAGTATAATATGTTTATCCACCAATTACCCAGCCTGCCAACTCTGACGGTAGTTCCCGTGTTGTCTCTGCTACAAGTTGTCCCCTCTGCATTCTAATTTTCAGCAGTGTTCTCTTCTCCTCCTTAGCCCTCACCCACCTCCAGGATTCGTAAATGTAAAGGGCACCAATCGAACACTTGTTAAAAGGGTCTGAAAAACCCTGAGGTCATCAAACCAGTGCTTTGCTGCTCTCTGTATGAAATGCTGTTTCTATAGCCTGAAAAAGTCTAGGGGAGGACAAGTTTTGTTCTGATTACATAATTATGCTGCAGAAGTATGGAAAAAAATCATCACTAAAACCCTCCAGGTGCTTAAACAGTTTGATAGACTGTAACCATTCTGCCATCAGCGCCCCCAGCTGTGTTGCTTAGCAACATTTTAATTCCAGAAGAATCGAAGGAGATGAAATCCCTGTGGAGAGGGAAACAGAAATAAGAGGGCTGTTGACAGATGATCTGAGTTGTTTCTTCTAATACACTGTGAAGATCACTAGCTCTTTTCATGAATGATAAATGGACTGTCCACAGATCAATGGCTCCAGCAATAGACTGGAACCAGGCTCCGTGTCTAAGGTGACGCTGGCCACGAGGCCCAGAGATTTCCTCATTTCGATGATTTGGTGTGTGTTTTCGTAAAGGTTTCACGGGAGGAAATCGATCTGAGCATTCGGTCATCCCCTTGCCCTTTTGTGGCGTCGGCTGATAAAAACGATTTTGCAAGTGGACACTTGGGCCCTTCTGTCACCGTGCAGGTGCTGCCAGGTGTCAAAGGTGATGTCGGGGTGGATCTCACAAATCCCAAAATCCACGCTGTGACCCTGACTATGCCCTCCACACCTCCGTCCCCTCTCTGTCATTCCACCCTTGTCAGGCCCCCACAGGGAGAGGCAGGAAGAGGACGGCTGAGTGGCCCACCTGGAAGCCACACTGGGACAGGTAACCACACTCCCCAGGAGAGAAAAATGGCTGGTGGACTCGCCAGTCTGCTTACGTACAGCAGCCTGCTTCGGTTAGCGCCCTGCACCTCAGAGGAATTTTTTATATTGCTTATTGTTTGCGGTAACTAGCTGCAAAGTTTCTGCCGGCTAATGTTGTCTAATTGCATGTTTTCCTTCCGTTTACAGGCTGTTGAAAAGGCAAAACCTAAGAATAATCCTGCAAAGTAAGTTCTTTTTTTTTTTTTTTTCCTCCGATTCGTTGGAAGTTTCCGTTTTAATGGGCTCCATGCATGCACAAAAGCAGGGTCAAAAAGCAGACCTTGGCTTTTGAGTTAATCTCTATTCATGACGATGAGTATAAACCAAAACAAGCAGGGGAAAATAACCTCCAATGGACAGGGACCAGCTTTCATTTCTTTCCAGTTTCCCTGATGAGGAAATGCCCCAAGTTGTGCCCGGTTTACATAACTTAATATGTGCCATCCACGAAGAGCTGCCAAATGGCATTATAATCATACTCCGTGAGTAGTGCTTCAAGCCTTTGGGTTTTGCAGATGCTGAAAAGATTACATTTTTTATTGCAAACCTTGGACCTATGACAGAGACGTAAGTGGCTGAAAGCGTGCCAAATGATTTCTAGCTGCGTGGGGCAGGTCGGCTCCTCAGTGTCAAGGCCTCGCTGCTCTGTTAATGAAAAGCTCATAAAAGTATACTTAACTAAAGGTTTTGTTAGCTGACAGAGAGCTATTTCCAAGGCATTTTATGGGACACTCTTAAATTATAAACAAGTCGCACACCACTCTCTTAAATATAGTCAGTCTTTGACATCCTGTCTCTTCCAGAAGGGAGACTTTCAAATTAGGGAAGATGTCTGTCTTGTCATTTGGGTTTGTGACATCGGACTGCAGCATTCCTGTGCCAGCCATGTGGCCAGGGGAGGAACTGCTGTAGTTGCTGGGTCATTCTATAGGTCTGGTAACATCTCAGCTCTAGGAACTATGGATTAATTTAAGTCAGCCAACATCTTTTATAGTTGATACCAAAGGCAGAAACGGGGGGCGGGGTGCTTTGATTTCTGATAGTTTCTGGTGGAATGACTCCGCGAATGCCAATGGCAAGTATACTCGCCTGTGTTTCGTAAAAGAATTTGCTTTTCCAGGGTGCCAGGGTAGTGTTTAGCATACCATTAAATCCAAATATTAGTTCCTTTTTCCAAAAGATTGTATGTGTTTTGTTTTTAAACTTTCACTTGGCTTCGGCCAAGGAGTATGCCTTTCGGGTCACTGTAGTCCTCTGCGTTTCTGTCTGGTTGTTGGGTTGGGGTTGAGATCTTCTCTGCAGCCTGGTTTCTATTCTGCCTTCCTCGGAAGCTTCTCTACTGCGAGCCTGTGGCTGATAGCTCTGTGGATTAGAGGGTGGTGCTCATGAGGCCAGGGCCAGGGCACATCGAGATGGCACTTGGTGCTTGCTTCCTATCAGCAGAGCTCACCCAGGGACCAGCTTTCTCCTTGCTCCTCGTGAGAATTCAGCCCTGTAAATAATTATGGGCATATTTTTTTTGAGCTCTTGCTAATTCACAGTGCAGATTCTATCTAACGTTCAGCAATGTAAGGAATATGATAAAGAGAAAACCAAAAAACGAGATCCAAAGGATTAGTAATAAAATATAGAGCTTTTTAAATGTACTTGAAAATTTGCCTGGGGTAATAAACCTAAGTCACAGCCAACTGGTGGGTGTTTTGAATTGCCTTTTAATTAAATAAGATAACTGTGCTCAGTGTGGGTTTGGATGACTTGTTGCATTTGGGCTCACAATGCCAAACTCGCGTGCCCAGCCAGCTCAACGTGGGTGCTTTAAGAAGAGAGGCCTCCTGGAGACTTCAGCTCAGGAATAGAAATTCCACAGTTTGGCTCGACTACACTGACGAACAGCAGAACAGAATCGGGTTTTAAAACGGACGTTTATCTATAATGGTCCTTTTGCAGTTTCTGATGTCTGCCAGAGAATTCTGGTCACACAGGGCACTGGGACCCCACATGGAGTAAGGGTTCGATGCAGGTTTTCAGAATGGATGAACAAGTAAACAAATTGGACACATCTCAGAAAACAGTCCTTCCAGAAACTTGGCCTGGATGTTTAATAGGGCGGGTGGCTTCACGAGAGTCAAGCTTGACTCGTGCCACATTTCAAATGTCCCCACGTTGCTCTGATTTGTTCTGGCAGCTTCGCCGGTACCCGTCTACTGGTTTGATCTTGTATGCAAGATTACATTTGATTGGTTTTTCTTTTTGAGCATTCAATAGAAAATGTGTACACGTACAGTCTTGCTGGAAAAGTTGAAGTTTGGTGGCGCCACTTATGACTGAACCATGAACCCAGATTGGCGAACATGGTCACCCGTGTGATCTGTTGTAATCCTCTGGTGTCTCAGAGATCAACAAAATACAGCCCCCAGGCCAAATCCAACCATGTTTGAATAGTTGAAAAAGAAAGGGAAGACTATGCTGTGACACGTAAAAATTATATGAAATTCCAATTTCAGTGTCTGCAGATAAAGTTTTATGGGAACACAGCCATGCTCATTTGTTTACATATTGTCTGTGGCTGCTTTGGCACCACAGTGGCAGAGCTGACTATTTGCTACAGAGAACATCTTGACCACAAAGCCAAAAATATTTACTTTCTGGTGCTTTCTGGAAAAGTTTTGCTGACCCTTGCTCTGAGTGGTCAAGTAGGAAAAGGCACAGATAAAAGTTTTTCCCTGACAACTGAAGAAGGAACTATCCATCCTTTCTCTTTTGGGCTTTTGACAAATCATCTTGGATATGAAATCCATTGACAGGGCACTGATGCCTCAGAAGCCTCCCACCCCTTTCTCTGCAGTCATAGCCTCTACAGTGAACTGATACCACTAGAGCCCCGTGCTCATCTTCCCAGGTGTGTGGAGATGGATGTGTTGCAAAGCGTATATGCATTTTCCAAAATTCTGTCACTCCCCAAGATCTAACTCAGGCTAAGGAAACTTTCAATCAGGATGATGATAAATGATTCACAATATCCATCGGTTTGTATGTTTTCCTCTCGCAAATTGCACCTCCACCTCCCCATTTCTCAAGCATTTGTTCAGTTTAGTTGTCATGCCTTCATGGTTGTAAACTTCTTTCATCGCCATAGGGAGACTGCGGTATATGTAATTACACTCCACATCTAGGAGAAATTAAATACATGCCTGGTGAGTGTAAGCATGTAATGTACCTGGACACACTAAATATTACCTCTGAGGGTAAGAATCAAAATTGAATGTTCTTAAGATCAGTGATCAGGACAAGAGCTGCCTGGTGTAATATAGGGACCATACAGGTCTCAAAGCTTGATTACTGCATACAAACTCTGGCTCTTTAATGTGGCAAAGAGACTTTCAGTTGTATGTAATTGTTCTGCGACATCCATCCCCAGGCTTTCATTGTGACAACAAGGCCTGAGAGATGCAGAGATTTCTTCTACCATATGTGACTTATCACATACATTTTTTAAAACAACACGTTTCTGTTATTACGACATATGTGAAAGTACACTTCTGCAAGTGTGAGTAGCTTTTGGCTAAAAGCCATGCACTAATAAGTTGAGTTGAATCTAACCAAGATTGACATCTGTTACCAAAAGAGAGGGAAAGAAACAGAGAGAGGAGGGAGAGGGAGCGCAGGCACAGTTGTCAAGCGTACAGTTCTTCCTTGCTTTTACACCTCACCGACGTGGTGGTTGTCTTTCATGAATCAGAATCAGAATCCACTCTGCTTAGGAAATTACAGCTTCATTTAGGAACCGATCCATCTTCTAGATGCTGTAAATTCATTACTGAAAATGGCTCATTGCCACAGAGGTTTTCCTGACAGTGATGTTTGTGCCTCAGCATTTATTCATCCAATGATTATTTTTTGTGGGTTTTCAGCAATCCGGGAACTGTGATAGATGCTGAAGGCGTTCAAAATAAATGTACTACAGGTCTTACCCTTGAGGAGTTTAGAGTTCATTAGGAGAGCTAAAAATCGGTTTGTAAAGACCTACACGCAAGATAGAGAGAGATATGTTTGTTAAGTGGGAACCACTTAAAGTGCAAGGGAAGCTTTAAGGAGACAAAGTCTTTCTAGTTAGCACTATCACACAACATGTGGGCAGAAAAAGCCAACACCAGGGTTTTAAAGAGGATGGCTTGAGTCATTCGGACATACAGGGCAAAGTCAAGTTGGAAACCAATGCTGAGGAGAAAACAGTGGCTTGAGGCCCTGAGGACTTACCCAGATGAAAGAGATTGCTTCTGTAGAGTCAAATCTCATTGAAAAGCCCTCACTTGTTAATGAATGTGAATCCCCACTCAGTCCCCCTAATTATTCAACATAAACAAAGGATCTTCCTTGCTACAGGGCTCATCTAGATTATTTTTATGGTTTGTCCGCCTTTTACAAATGCCAAAAGCTTGAAAGCCTGTTTTATAGTTATACTCATTTTAGGAAATCAATTGTTCTGTTAAAGTTTGATGTAGACGAATGCATGCACAGCCATTATAAATATTAAGTATCTCTCTCTCTCTCACACACACACACACACATATCATGCCTTTCCCATCATCTCCACATCATTAGAGTTCTGAAGAGAGGTGTTAGATAGAAGGTCAACATGGCCCCAAGGACATTGGGGAGAGGCTTTTAAATGGCCCCTCAGGACGAAAGATGGTTTTGTCCTTTGAAGCTGCCCCTCTTGTGATGTTCTCAGAAACATGCACATCACAGTCATGAACGAGCATTCCTTTAGAGTGCTAAGTCAGCAGATACTGACCTTGTTCTGTCAAACACTAGTCCTGTGGGATTGTCTGCAGAAGAGCAAAGAAAGGTTCCACCGGCAAGGGGGATTGGCATTCACTTCACATCCCTTTCTTCGAGGACCCCATGCACATATTACAAAAGAAGGCCTGTAGAAAGAAGCCTGTTGGACTTTGTCTTACCCAAGGTTTCCCATATGCATCTGACCAGAGGACATCTTTGTCCTGTGGGGTGACTGTTTCATGGAATACAGAATTAGATACTCAAGTCCACATGGAAAGATATGCCCACAAGGGACCTTCACCCTTAAAGGTATTTTGAGAAACCAATTCCCTCAAAATGTATGCCCAGTCTTTGAATCCAAGAGGATTCAAAGTAAGCACATTATTTTAAAGAGTCAACCATGGACAGGAGAGAAATCTCCCCTGTGTGAAATGATAAAATATCTCACATGCACCTTCTGCAATGTCATGCTCTAAATTAATTTTATGAATTGCGAAGGTCCTAAGACGCAGTCCTCAATGAGGTAAGGGACCTTTCGGGATGGGACTCTCTGAGGAGAAATGTGGAGCCTCATCAGGGCAGCAGGTGAGCTGCTGGGCGCCTCCTTTTGTGACTGGCGAGTTTTCCAGTCTTTTCTCTCCAGGAGCCTCTGGCCATTTGAAGGGCAGTTAATGGAACGATGGCAATAAAACCTCTCTCTAAACAACTGCATGAAAGAAACTGTGTTCTTTCTGTTGTCCAGACAGCTCCAACCGGATGCAGAAGGCACCAGTAAGCATCCTCACAAGAGCTAAGGACGCTTCTACAAATTTCCTCACCCCTCCTTTTCAGGTGTAACTAGAGTTGCATAATCTAGGCAGTCTCAGAGGAGACAGTTCTCAGTGGGCTGCCCAGAATTCCAAGTTTCCCAAAAACGCTCTGCCCTTTCCGCCCACTACCACATTCTTCTCCCCTCTCAGGACACACATGTCCACTTTCAGTGCCTTTAAATTTGTGGGTGGTGGTTTTCTAAGTCACATGATCAATCTTCACAAAGCAGTGGATTTCCATAGAATGTGTGAACATTTAATGACTGCAAGTTTGCAAGCGCTTCAACAACTGTATTAACTTTGCACCCATAAGGAAGTTGCTTCAAAGCTCTAAACATGGTAGTTTGTGCCTTTACCATCACTCGTCTTTCCAAGAGCTTGATGAGAACCTTTTCTCTTTAGCTTGTAAATTAACACCCTGAGGATGAAATGGAAACAGAAAGCACCCATTTATGGGTCTTGCCGAGGGACCTCAAAGCAAATCAGCAAATGTGGAATCAAATCATTTTAAAGGAAATTAAGCCGCTCTCTTAGCAACAACATTCAGACAAATGCCTCTTGGTCTACGTGTTACTTTCTAATTCTCTGCTTCTTAGCATTCACTGATTAGACAGAAATGAAATACTAGTTAATCACTTTGCACAAGTCATCGTGGTCTTTGGGCCATAGGAGTTACAGCTAGAATTTTATTTGAATATTCCCATCCGGCGATCTTCAAAAGAAAAAAAAGCTGTTGACAACTCAGAAGCACATAGCTGATCTGCTAGAAATCCCAGCAAAACCATGCACCTTTGTTCTTTGAACAAACATGAATTGCACACTGTATTTATCAGCCAAAGGGGGTGCTGATGAAAAGTACCGGAAATCTGTTGGCTTTTATAAAGGGGATTTATTTGGGGTAAAAGCTTACAGGTACAAGGCCCTAAGGAATACAACTCAAGGCTGCTTTCTCACCAAACTCAGTTGCCATGTGTTGAAGCAAGATGGCGGGCGATCTCTGCCAGTTTTCTCGGACCTTCTCAGCTGCTCAGCTGCTCTGTTCTCTTCCGCTGCAAACTATCAGGCAAATGGCTCATTTCTCTCCCCGAGGCTTTAGCTATCTGAGCCTTCTCCTTTTCTGTCACATGGCAGGACTGTAATGACCAAGTTTTCTCCTCTTCTGTGTGTCTTCTTGAGTGAGTGTCTGTTTATATAGGCTCACCAAGGGGCAGGGATTTAACCTGAGTCACACCTTACTGACGTTGTCGAATCAAAAGCCCTAAATTGATTTGATCAAGTAAACTTAAAACCTTTGAATTTAATACAATCAAAGGGGATCACACCCAGAAGAACAGACCCGTTTACAAACATAATCTTTCTCATTTTGGGGGTTCATAAATAATATCAAAATGCCATACACCTACTGTGTGCTAAGCTTGCGTGATAGAGAGACAAGTGAGATAAAGCCTCTGGTAGGGAAACGGACACATCGTTACTGTCCAGAAGAGACAGGTTTCCACAGCTGAAGCATGTGCAGCATCTTGTGGGGCTCGGAGGAGGGTGGGAGAAACTGGGAGGAATAGGCTTTCCCTGTCTCAGCAGGAGTCCCTTGGGGGTAGAAGCCATTGGACAGAGCAGAGCCGCACTTGCAAAAGGCACTGAGAGAAGAAAGCAGATGATGTGTTGTGAGCAATGTCTGCTACTTCCAGACAGCTAGCGAGCTGGCGGGGTGGAGGGCGCGGCATTTTTGGCAGGAGCAGGAAACACCAAGTCTGCGAAACGCAAGATAGAAACGCAGGGAGAGAGTAGTTGCGTGTGCCAGGAATACCTAAAGCACCACCCTAGCAAAGACAGAGAACCTGGGCCCTACTTTTGGCATCAGGAGGAGAGCAGTGAGACGTGGAGAAAACTAAGGAAATGCTGGACACTTTTATTCTAGAAAGTTAAAGGTTAGCATTGAGGGTGGGGATTACAAAGGACCCGTTTTAAACTGTTTGCAAAGAAATAGACATAGCAAATCCTTTCTGATTGTATCTGGCTTAGCCTTCTCTGTGGCCTTTTAGGTAAATCTCCACTCCTGGAGAGCTCTTTAAAGTATCCACCTGGTACCTTGTGGCTTTATTGACCTGAGATTGTCTCTTACACTTTTTAAAATTTTACTTTCCCATTATGCAAATGTCTAGGCTGCTCCAAGATTTAGTACTTTAGACATGCCATGAAACACTGTTGTTTGAACTTCATTTTCTGAATTCATTCCTCTGGCGTAAAAAATTCTTTCTGAATGTCTCTTTATCAGCCAAACACATAAGCACAGTAGGGCTATTTGTATCTCTCGGGAAATGATCATGGGAACTGCATGTCGGGTCCAAACAAGAAATCAGTCCTCCGTCGACCGCAGAGTGTGTTCCAAGTCAGGACCCCGGGGTAAGAAGTTATTATGTAGTTGACTACTAGTTTGGGGCGACTGAGAACGATAGAAATGACTCACTTCGGTCAGGGACTGGCGTAGGAAATAAATAGCTTCTGCTTTATTAAAGCTTTTGCCTAAACCAACAGCAGTGCTCTAGAGAGCCAACCATTTGAAAAAAAATAAAAGTGAATCATTCTTCCACGGGAAAATGTTTCCATTGTAGACTTTACAGCATGGTGGTGGAGCACATGTCGTTATAATCCAGGATGAATGTGCCTACGCATTCATGTCCTTTCTCCATCAACTACCCTCATGTCCCATGGCATTTAAAATCCAAGACAGAATTGCTGCTGGCGTTGGGCAGGCGGAGGCAGCCATGACCCAGGAAGTGCTCGAGTCTCTGCCTTGTTGTCCATTTCTCTGTTCCTATCTCCTCCGCTGCCCCCTGCTGACTGCCCTGTGCCTCCCTTTGCCCCAGGACCATATTCTCACAAGTGGGCTCCAAGTACTTGGGGAAAATATTGCATAGAACTGTTCCTGCTTTTTGCTGACTTCTGAGCAAACTCAGGGACTATCTACCTCCGTGAAAGCCTGGCAAGGAAAGTTCAGGACACACGCTGCGGTGTGGGTTGACAGGAATCAGCTAATAATAGCAACTACACATAGACACATACCCTCTTCCTCTCTCTCCCACTAGCTCAGGGGTTCTTAACCAGGGGTCCGTGAGCTTGAATTGAAATTCAAAAAACTATTATTCTTGTGGGGACGTGTTGGTGAGGGTGTGATGTATTTATTAAATAATACGCAGTGTAGTGTGGACTTTTGGTAAGGGGTCTGTGGTTTTCATCTGACTGGTAAAGGGGTCCATGGACCGAAAAAGGTTAAGAACCCCTGCTCCAGCTGGAGACACATGTTACTTCCAACACTGGCTAGGTTAAAGCTTAACTTGACTCAAACCATGGTGAAAGGGTTTAGGAAGCAATTTAAAATAAAAAAAAATTTTTTTAGGAGGTTCCAGGAATTGAACCCAGGACCTCATACATGGGAAGCAGGCGCTCAACCACTGAGCTATACCCACTCCCCAATGAGAGTTGGTTTTCTCATTTGTTTGTTTTGTTTTTAGGAGGTACTGGGGACCGAACCCGGGACCTCATACATGGGAAGCAGGCGCTCAGCCACTTGAGCTGCATCCGCTCCCTGTAAGCAAATGAACTATGTTGGCAAACCTGCTTTAAAGATCCATGTGTATGTATATATACTCTCTATGTATCTACATGCATACTTATATATAGCTTCAGCCCTTCCTGTTTCCAAAAATGGATTCAAAGTGATTGAAACAAGATGGCAGAGGAGGATGTTCAAAGAACACGGAAGAACTTACTATTTCCGAGCACTACAGAAACATCTGTTTACACGTGTGATATCACCTGAAAGTGCTATGTGAGTTTTTAAATTAACACCCAAATGAGGGTTGCCCTACAATGCCAGAGCAGGGCAGAGCTGGGCCCTTCCTGTGGCAATGCTGTAGTGGTACAAAGCATGTTGGGAGATCCTCCTGTGGGGTACCTTCATTCCAGGTATGAGGTTCCTCTGCTGGTCCTTAGTGACCAATGGTGAACCTTTGCATGTGGGTTTACATTTTGAAAAGTTGTCCGAGACAACGACTTAGAGCCCCGGGCTGTTGAAAAGTGGTCAATTGAGGCAAGCCAGGTGTTTTGAAATAATCGTCATTTTGTTACGTGAACAGTGACTGCCCTGATGAGTCATTTGACCAGTGCTTTGAAGGAGAGTCACGGTGTTGGACATCACCCTTTCCAAAATAGCCACTCCTCCAGCATACATACTCCCATTCCCTTTGCCCTTCCTAATTTTTCTCTTTAGAAATTGCAGCTATGTTCGTGTGTGGGCGTTCTCTGGCTCTCCATTTTTGAGTGTCACCTCCCACCAGAATGTCAGGTCCATACAAGTCAGAATCTTGTTTTATACCCTGGCATCTCAAACAGTAGCTGGCATATAGTAGGTGAGCAATAATATTTGTTGAAGGAATGAATGAGTGCAGGCATCCAAGGATATGACTTTGAAGATCAGCCAAGATTGGAAAGATAGGAGTTTGGTCTTAGAATAAGACTGATCTTGCACTAACCTTTGTACATTCAGTTACTGAACATGTGGTTAGCCCTGCCTTGACTTACTAAAATTTCCTAGGAAGGAACCCAGCTTTCTTTTAAAACAGTCTATATTCCAGATTGGTTTTACTTTGAGGCATTTTGAGCAGTTAGTTTTACTCTCTTTATAGAGTTAGACTTTGACCCCATAGATGATTCTCCTGGTCTCTACCCACCTTCCAACTCAGGCCATGTTTCCACTATTGGTTTTGAAGAGAAGATACAGGGGTAATGATGTCAGCCTTCCTACATGTGGGATTATTCATGGGAAGTTGCATTTCGTGTCATGAGGCTTTTCCAGAATGACAGAAAGCAAATTTTGTCACTGTGGGGCAAGGAAATAAAAAGGCCATTACATTATCAGCTGAAAACACATGCAATTTCCTATTTTTGAAAGGCCATCTTGGTGCTCAGAAATTAGAAGAATTGGACACAGAGCAGTCAGTGTCAAAATATGTGCAGTTGCCCTCTTCCTTAGTATCTGTGATGCATCTGGGCTCCCCTTTCTTCTCCTTTCCTCCGTACTTCACTACCACAGCACACAAAAGCCTTCCGGAACTTTCCCCATTGTCTGATATTCTCAGAATTTGGATAGCTCCACAAAGTGGACAGTTCTAAGGGAGCTGGCCTTTAAGCAAAGCTTTACACACAGAATTCCAGAAAGTTCTAGCTAGAATGGTCCTGGCAAAAACCATGGAGGGGTAAAACTAAACAAGCTCTCTTTCATTTCATGTTCTTTCCATGAATATGTAAGTAATTAAATCCTTTGGTTGCATCTCACTGATAAGGGCAAAAAAAAAATTCCCTCACTTAAATATCGATGTGTGCAAAAGAAACTGAAAAACAGGACCATGTTTCAGGAAATAATACTGCTACAAGGTTAATATCACCTCGGACAGCTTTTGCTAGAATTGAATTGCCTGATCTCCTCCCACCGGAGTTGCTTCTATGCTTGCAATAATCGAGGTTGATTTTATTGGAAAATCACCTCTGATTGAGGAATATACTCCAGAAGAAACCACATTGGGATGCACTGGTTTCTGGTGCCAACAGCCCATTGTCCAGGCCAGCGCCGTTCAAGGTCCCAATCTTTCTATTCGTTCAGGCAGCGCATTCGGTAGCAACCCTTCAGGCAGGGTAGAATAACTAGACGTCTTAGGAAAATTTACTTTGAATTGTTTCTGAGACTGGTTGGCTAACAGGGCAGTCATCAAATTTTAGCTTCTAACATGCCCGTTAAACATTTTACCTGTAGTGGAAGGACACACTGTAGTTTTTGCTTTAAATGCTTAACATAAACTTTCTTTGCCTAACGATCTAGGACTCTCGGAGATCCTGGAGGAGACAGGGCAGAATGATGGAGTGGAGGTGGAGAGGGGGAGAGGCTGGTGACACTGAGTAGCAAAGCTTTCACGCTCCCCTTGTAAGCACGGCTCATCCATCAATCATCCCTGCTTGCTTGTTGACTTTTTTTTTTTTTTAATTATAAAAAGAATCCAGGCTTACCTTGACAGCACAGCACAGCACAGCATAACAAACCAGGAGACCCAATTCAGAAATGTACCCCAGCTCCCCAACTCCACCAAGCGAATACTGAGAATATTAACAACGGAATACACCCAACCTCTGGGAGGGAGGAAGGGGCCAGGGGAGAAGGACACTGATAGAGAAGCCACACATCAGGGAACGCAGGCGACCTTGGGATGACATTGACTCTAGAGACCGGAGGGAAGGTACTCTGAAGCTGATTTGATTCCTGAAGACAGGAGAGCTGGGGAGAAAAATCAGGGTAGTTTTAGGAACAAGAGAGGAAAACAGATCAGAGGGAGAGCTCATCAGATGACGAGAGTGTCGGAGGCAAAGCCCACACTAGGAAGGAGGGAGAAGAGACCCTTGTGTTCCTAGTGAAAATCTCTCCTTTTGGGCTCCTCCTCAGAACCCAGAAAATCTTGATCAGAGATGTTGTGCTAACACCTGCTTCTAGGCTGGTGATAATTCACACATCAAATGTAAAAGGCAGAGTGTCGTTTCAGCTCTGACTGGTTGGTGCCCTTCCTTTATGAATTCTGGGCCCAGATTATTACTATTATTTATTTTAACCAAGAGAGGGAAAGTAAAACAATTCCCAGGATCCAGCAGGCACACAAAGCTTTTTAACTACATATATAAGTGGCATATGGCTTAATACTTGGGTTTCCAGCAATCAGGAAGCAACCTTCTGCAATATCGCTGTAGCTAGCTCAGTTCCCACTGGGCATAACGGAGACGATCAGATATATTGAGTTCTTTGTGTCATTCAAAGAAAGCAGAATCTCATACACATTGGTGTTAGGTTCCTCTCACTTCATTTCAATTTTCAATAACCAGTGTCATCACATGTAACAGTTTCTTTTATAATGAAACTTCATGTCGAATTGGATTTGTCTTTCAAGTGAAAGCATATTATGAAGCCTTCTTAAATCTGATCCTTGAAATAATTGTCCACTGCTACAAAAATCACATATATATGTGTATATGTGTGTATGTATAAAATCCCCAGATACCCTAAAACAAGAATAACACAGCAAATGAACAATAAGGACAAAATGGCTATATTTGGTTGAAAAAGAGTTATAGTTCTGCCTTTCTTATTTGACAGGCCTGGGGGAAGAAGTGGTCTGGTTAATCAAAATAATTTAGTTAATGGAGCTAGCCCATGCAGAGAAAACAGCTTTCAAGGAATTAGAATGCAACAAATACCCTTAGCAAAAGACAAAGCTATACATCATCTAATCCTCCTTTGATGATTCAGGAATATCATACAAGATTATCACAGTGAGCCATTGTCATTATGCCATTTGTACAGAAATCTTGGTTGCTCAAAAGTTCTAGGTGCTTGGATGTGATCATGCCCAGTCTCCTTCCACAGAGTATCCAGTTCTCTTCCTGGATTAGGTAGTTTGATGTTAAATCACCCTTCTGCTCCCCCCACTTCCTACCACCTCAACAAATCTACAGTCAGTCTCACAGTGATTGGAAAACATTATGCTGGGGTCTGTGCAAATTCTGCAACGTCCAGATAACTCAAGTATTGCCCATACAATTTGTCTACTAACCCTCCAACGTGAGGATATTTGAATTCGGGTGATTTTGTGAGAGGTTGTGCAGGGCAGAACTTCCCTGCAGCTTTTTAGTGGCATAGATTAGAGGAATGCAGATGTCTTCATCTCCATAACCTTAGGGTGCCAAGGCCTGGGAGCCCTGGAGCCTCTTGACTGCAAGCCACCTCTTTAGTTCATCCGGGCATATCATTCCAGGGTTTTCCTATGTGTGCCAAGATGTGGAAAAGGTTAGGAAACTAGGGCTTTAAGCGTCACACATCCATATCCATTTTTTAAGCTTAAAAAATTCTTCAAAGCAAGGTAATGTCCAGAGATAGTGAGAGCTTTAAGCTCATGGTTCTCTCTTCCTTCAGCCAACCACTGTTTGATGGGCTCAGTCAGCATTTCCCAAAGCATGGTCCAGGGATAGTGTATTGAATGACTTTAAAAATGTGTGTGTGTATTTGGGAGAGTGGTCAAATAAGTATAGGAAATGCTAGGTTAAAGAAAGTTTTCTCCTAAGATGAATTCCAAGCCCTTGATATTCTAAAATACACTGGGCATCTCTAAGAGTGGGAATATAATATATTGCAGTGTTTCCCAAACTTCCTTGACCCTAGAAGCCTTTTGTCCATGGAATATCTGAATCTACTTTGAGACATGGCGGAATGAGTGAAGCTGGGGTACACTGGTGACATCAACCAATCAATGGGTTGAACTGAGTAGTTCTCATGGGAGACAACCCCACTGAGCCAGAAGCTAAAGTTTCTTTAGCTAACCTGCTGCTGGTATATGGAGCCACTGGAGCACAATCTGGAAGGTTTACTGGCCTACCAAGGGGGCCACTAAAGGTTAAGTTGGAATCAGCTGGACAGTGGTCCAAAGCAGCAAGTCTTCAAGCCACAGACTCATTGTAAGCCAGTAAAGTGATCTAGAAAATTGGAGAGTGATGGTCTAATGAATTAGATAAATATGGATACCCATGTTGGCTAGTTCAACATTCCCTCTTTCAAAACGTTATCCATCGTAGACATGTAAGTGGAGCTTTTCAGAAAGTTTTGCAATTTTTAAATACCTTTATTGAGATACAATTCACATGCCATACAATTTGCCCATTGAAAGTGTACAATACAATGGCTTTTAGTGAGTAACCATCACCACAGTCAAGTTTAGGATATTTTCATCACCACAAAAAGAAACCGTGGACCCATTAGCAGGCACTCCTTATTTTTCCTTCCCCCCAGCCCCTGGCCACCACGAATCTACTTTCTGTCTCTATGGATTTACCTATTCTGGACATTTCCAGTGAATGGTATCATACAGTAGGTGGTCTTTTTATGTCTGACTTCTTTCATTTACCATGCTGTTTTGAAGGTTCATCCAAGCTGTAGCTGTTTATCCATCATTTGATGGATGTTTGGGTTATATCCACTTTTTGAATACGGTGAAAAGTCCTTCTGTGAACATTCGTGTCGAAGTTTTGGTTTGAACACCATTTTTGATTCCTTCGGGTATAAACCCAAGAGTCGAACTGATAGATTGTATCATAACTCTGTGTTTAACCATTTAAGGAACTGCTAGACAGTTTTCCAAAGTGGCTGCACCACTTTGCATTCCTCCTGGCAGTGAATGATGATTCCAGTTTCTCTGCAGCCTTCCCAACACTTGTTATGATCTGACATTTTGAGTCTAGCCATCCTAGTGGGTGTGAGGTGGTATCTCATTATGGTTATAATTTGCACTTCCCTTATGACTAATGATGTTGAGTAACTTTTCATGTGCATGTTGGCCATTTTGTACATCTTCTTTGGAGAACTGTTTATTCACATCCTTTTTCTTTTTATTGTTGAGTTATAATAGTTCTTCATATATTTTAGATACAAGTTTTTTATATCAGACACATGATTTGCAAAATTTTTCTCCCATTCTGTGAGTTGTCTTTTCATTTTCTCAAATGCTGTCTTTTGAAGCATAAAGGTGTGTTGTTGTATTTTTTATTTTGATGAAGTCCAAGTTACCTATTTTTTCTTTTGCTGCTCATGCTTTCGGTGTCATAGCTAAGACCCTGCTGCAAACCCTGAATCAAATGTCATGAGGATTTACTCTTATATTTTCTTTCAAGAGTTTTATAGTTCTACCTCTTTTATGTAGGCTGTTGATCCATTTTGATTTAATTTTTGTATATGGTGTAAGGAAAGTGTTCAACTTCATTCTTTTGCATATGGATATCCAGTTGTCCCAGCACAATTTGTTGAAGAGATTATTCTTTCCCTCATTGAATGGTCTTGGCGGCTTTGACTAAAATCAATTGACTGTAAATATATGGGTTAATTCTAGACTCTCAGTTCTATTCCCTTGATCTCTCTGTCTGTCCTTATGCGAATACCACGCTGTCTTGATTACAGTAGCTTTGTAGTCGGTTTTGAAATCTGGAAGTGTGAGCCCTCCAACTTTCTTCTTCTTTTCCAAGATTGTTTTGGCTATTCTGGGTCCCAACTGCACATTGGTTTTTATTTCCTTTTTCTTGTATAGATGCTGCCTTTTGGTTGCAGTGTACACAAGTGGATTTTTCCTCATCCTGAAACCAAGGGCCCCCAAACAGCGGAATCTGGCATCAGGCCTCAAATCTTTGCACTTGTGGTCCTCTCCAAATCTGTATGTTCACACTCATAAATCTGGGATTTTGGATTTCTCTTACAGCCTTGTTAGAGGTTGCCTCTATTCTGGGTGGGAACCACTTAGCTGTTTCTAACTTGGGAATGTCACCAGGAAAAAAATCTCCCCTTTTCTACCTTCCAAATGAATAGTGAGGAGGAATTTGATAGCATTTTAAGCATATTGGGAGATATCTGATACAAAAGTAAATTTTAACTTGATATGTTCTGATGCTTAAAGTAAAATGACTATTATGTAGATCCTTCTCAAAACATCTTGTGTGTTGGTTTGTAGTAAGCTGGTGTTAAGAATGAATGGTGTAAATTGTTCATCATACTTGCAAAACCGGCATGGGGTGGGGGTGAGGGTGGGGATGGGGCTATTATATCACATAGCCAAAGCTTCGCAAACCATGTTCTCACTTCTTGGCAGTTTCCTGTAATTTTGTGAAATATTTTAATATGACAAAGTCACTTCGATTACACAGTCATTATAAGTTTTGCCAAGGTTGAGCATGGATCGTTTTGTGTTCATTAGAGCACAAAATTAGAATTTTTATTGCTGCAACTGTAAACACTGTTGGCTCAAAGGATTCAAGAGCCTTCTCATAAAATCTTGGATAACCTATAATTGGTATTTTCCATGTTTCCCAGCATATTTTAATGTTTCGAAACTACTTTCCATTTTCCTCTCCCTTGGTAACATTTTTTTGGCCTGGAAGGTGAATAAGCGATTCTCTTCAAAATGGATGGCATTGCACACAGTGCATGAACTCGTGGGCACAGAGCAGGCCATCCCCAGAGTCTGGAGACAGAGAATAAATTATTTCTTTAATTTTCTCAGCTTTAGTTGGCCTCGCGTCTGGCAATTAGACCTGAGTCTGGAAAAGCCATCTGGCATACCTACATCTGTTCTCACGTTTGCCAATCAAGATTTATCGAAAATCAAAGGCTCAAAAGCATGAGGCTCTTAAGAGGTGCTAATTTGTGGCTAAAGAATAATTCAAATGTCACACCATTTTGTCCTCATGGAGTATGGTTCGAGTTTTTGAAAATGCAGGGATTCTCTTTCATCTTGCTTCTCTGTCTCTGGCTCTCTGAAATACTCTGAAAATGAGGAGAAAAAATGGAAAAGGGTTCATTTCTAAGGACTGTCTTTTCCCTATCTTTGTCCTTGGGAATATTGGCATGATTTTGCCAACGCATTTTAGCTACCTCGATGCTGTTTACAATGGGTGCTTGCCCATCTCCGCTGGCTTCCCAGTTTTTAGGATGTTTTCGGTAGAGCATCACCACTTGAGCCTGTTCCCCAGTCACATCCCTTTTCTCCAACCCTCTGCTCATCCTCGAAGTCAGTCACCGATGAAAAACCCCTTATATTTTTCTCCCTGCTCCCTAGCAGACCCCTCTGCTTCATAATGGCTACTGTCTCCTTTCTGGCAAAATCTGTTCTTCTGCTTCAATCTCACAACAGCTCGTTGGCTTGCAGAGGCCCAGAAGCCACTATTATGGGAAGCATGTGACTCTGCCAGATTTGGCTGACAGATTTTGAAGCCGGAGCTATGGCTGGCCTTCTTCTGGCATTAATGTACTCTGCCAGTGGCATGCTGATTGTTACCCAGGCACCCCTCAAAAAAGTACATAGACATCTAGAAGATAATCAAACAGTGCCACAACTTTGGGGAGCTTATGCCTCCAAGCCAGAATCAAAGTGGGTCAAGTCTGTACCATGGTGACCCACAGATAATATTCTGAGTTATAGTTTGATATGGTTTAATTGGCCTTTACCATACTTTGTAGATGGTTCACTTTTGTACTTCATATGTCCAGCCTGAGGGGTTTTGTCCCTGAAAGGCCAAAAGCATCATTAAAAGGTGGTTTCCCTAATAAAGTCGCCCCTCAGTGTTGCTTCAGAGGTCAGCTTTATGATGTGAGGTCCAGGTGTAGGCATATTAAGCCCGCCTACCGTCATTTGCAGAAATTCCAGAACTGAAACATAACAAGCTATGTCCAGCTCAGTAGCAAGTGAAAGCAAAGCATGTGCGATGGATGAAATACGGGCCTGCCTCAAAAATTGCACTGTGCATTATCTGAGTTTAACAGGGTCCCCCAGACACGGCGTAGGGAATGGAAAAAGTACTTCAACTCCTAAGAAAACACGGGCTTGTTTGCTCTGTAGGATGTATAGTCTTTGCCTAGAAGCTTTTATTCTCAGCAAGGGAATCTACAGCCTACCAAATACTTCCTCCCCCAGGATCCCAAATCACTTTCTAAATACAACCAAAAGCTCATCTGATCACAAGTGTTTATCAAGCTGGTGAGTATCTAGACCAGGGGTTTCTTAACTAGGAGTCCATGGACCCGGGAGTCTGTGGAAAGATTTCAGAGAGTCTGTGAACTTGAATTTTAAAAAATCAACTTATCTTTGTTTTCTCTGACCTCTAACTGAAACCGAGCATTTCCTTCACTTATGAATGTATGCAATAAATAAATTACCATAGTATTCATTTCACCTCACTGGCAAAGGGGTCCGTGGAACAAAAATGGTTAAGAACCCCTGATCTAGACCCCAGAAGGAGGAGTGTTCCCAGGTATTTGTCACAGCAACGGAAGTTTCCGGTGTTTCACTGGGGCTTGTTTGCGTTTGTGAAGAAGTAGAATATGACAAAATGGAGGCACGGCTTAGATTTTGGCAGTTGTTCAGCAGATAACCGGGGCCTAATTGCATAGGTAATAACATTAGAGCCGACCACCAGGTTTTAAATTTTTCCATAAAGAGTGAATTGAGTTAAAGCTTTATAGAGTTTGGATGAGCCTCAACTCTTCTTGGAATGGAAGGGCGACTATGGAATCTCAAAATATAAAACTCCCTTACTGTGTGCACTTTGAGTCGTTTCAGGGATGTAGTTAATGACCAAAGACAGTCATTAAACGTACTAGCTAATGAAACGAGAAGAGCGAGGCATGTAGAAAAGCCATGACTTAAAATATACTTTTACAAACATCAGTTTGCTGCCACCAGAGTCAATTCCATTACCTATATATCACGCCTTCCAGCTAGATGAGCCATGCTAAACTTTATGGTATTAGGAAAATGGGGAAAACCTGGACAAGTAGCGCCTCTTCCAAGGAAAGCATTCCACATGATTTGATATACTTCAGTGGAAAAGTGCTGAACCTCCGTTCTGCTAGACACTGCAGGGGATGCCGAGATGAAGTACCCAAGACCTACCCTCAGGGAGATTAGAGTTTAGTGCTGGGGAGGCAGATGGAGAAGGTCAGATACCCAGGTGCTTCCACTTCCAGATAGATGTCAACCCAAATGTGATACAGACTAAATTTTTTTTAATAAAAGTTAGCATCAGCCCCCCCCCCCAAAAAAAAAACCCAAATCCTGCTGATTCCAATAATCTTTGGATAACATGGATTTACACTCCTCCTGTTGACTTCTTAAATATCCATGCTCTTCATCTCTCCCAGATTTTGCCAGAAAGTTCTTCCTAGGCTGAATATCAGCAATCAGCCCAGCCCAGCCAGATCTACTCAGGAAACAAATGCATATAAAAAGACACTTGCACACACATCAAAATCTAACCATTCCACAGACAGTGAAGACAGTGATAAAAAGTCAATCTGCATGCTAACATGTAGCTTCTTGTCAGTGAACAGCCGTCTGAGTAAACTTAAGAATATCCAGTTACATTATCCAAAATTTTAAAGGCACCATCATAAGAACAGGATGTCATCTTCCCTATTTTTAGAGAAATTTTGAAAAATGGGTAAACCAATTTGAGCTTTTTCACCAGTTTACCAAGAGCTAGTGCCTAGCACACTGTAGGTATCTGATATTTTTTTAATGAGTGCAAAAAGTATTAACGGTAACCTCCAGGACAACATCCCCTACAGTGTGTTCAGTGCACACTTGTCCCATGGGAAGATTACAGGTCTGCTGTTGGGATGTTCCAGTGGGTATCCCCATAGCAGAATGCTGGTTCCTGGCACTGGCCTCAGGAACCCAAGCCCCTCGACAAGGCTTCTCAAGAACCTGGATTTTAAGAGAGTCTGGTGGTGTGAGGAAAGCATGCTCTCGTGCCTGGGTTCCAATCCCATCTCTGCCACCTCCCCACTGAGTAGCCTGTGACAAGCTACTTCACCTCTCTCTGCCTCCTTTTCCTGGTCTGTACAATGGGGAGAATGATAGAACCTGCCTCACGGGATTTGTTGGGATTAGAGATAGCCTTTGGAATAGTGTAGCTATCCGAGTGTCTGCTATTGGTCGACCTTGTATTAGAAAACCTGCTGGCTAGGTGCAGGGGCCAGAGCTCTGCACCCAGTTCAGAAGCTCTGGATTTGAAATCAGCTAGCTTTGGGGTCTTGGGACAATTGCTTCGACTTTTCCCAGCCTTTGTTTCCTTATTTCTGAAATGGGATCATGCCTCCTATAATGGCCGTGAGGATGAAGAGAAAATTTAATGAGATTCTCTAGGTGTTAAAAATCCCCGGCCAGAGGGTAAGAGCTGGATAAACGTCTGCTGACTCAAAACTGCGCCATGGCTCAGCTGATCCATTTGAACTGTCTGGCATTTTCTTTGCCTTGTCTTGCCACGGCCCTCCTCCCTCCCGTCTCCCGTGCAGTACGGAAAGAGTGAGTCCAGAGGTGGGGAAGCAGCCAGGCTATACTGGAAGTTCCATTTTCAGCATGCCGTGTCATAAAAGAAAAGAACAAAACACTTGTCGGGGTCTTTTGCCAAAAGTCACCTAGCCACTTCGGAGTCTGACAGTTCTATTTACTCCGCATCAACTGAGATGGAAAGGGTGAGTGGAAGCAGTCCCCGACTCTGCGGCACGCTGGGTGCACGAGCGCCCCATCCCTGACACTGGTGGACCCCTGTCGCACCACGTTTCCTATGCAAGGCGGAGAGAGAAGTTGTTCAAGCTCACGCAAGTCACTTGGGGTGAGGATCGATGGGGAATCCTTCTCATCGCCGAGCTGAGCTGGAAGTCGCTGTGACTGCCGTGGTTTCTAAATGAAGATGTAGCATCTGGAGAGCACACTGCTTCGATCTATATTCATTGATCTTTGTGGCTCAAATGGAAGCTTATTGGTGGATCTCTTTGGGTGACCTCTTAGAATAAAAGCTGCAATGTCACATGGAAATGACAGCTTATGAATTCTTCCCGGATGCTCTAATTGAAAAGCATTCAGCTGGTGCCCTCCTCGCAGCTCTGTTCCTTCCCAGATCTTTCAAGATTCTTCAACCCTGAGCCCTAAGGCCTCGCTCTCTCCAGCGATTTTGCTGGAGTTTCTTTAGGAATTCTTATCATTGGTTTACTTTCATGCCCCTTTGAGTCCTGTTAGGGTTTTCTCTGTGGTATGCCTGACGCTTACACTTTTTAATTTATCCAGAGAACAAATAGATCCTGGAAAGGAGAGGAATTGGGACCTTGACCATGGACATTTATTAATGACTAGTGCTTTGGATGGAGAATTCTTTGGAGGGACGGCACGTGACTGAGGCAGGAATATGCCTTGGCAGAAACCTCACTGCAGCCAGACAGATCAGCTCCATAGTTTTCCTATTTAAACCAATAACCTGTTACCGCCAAGCATTCTTCCCTTTCAAATTTGCTCCCTCCTCTTCCTCTCTTTTACACTGTTTTCTTGCTCCTTTTTTCTGTAAGCCTGCCTCCCTCTCTCTTTCTTGTGTCCTCATCATCCTCTCTTCTCTTTCCTCTCCCTCTTCTCCTTACAACTCACATCCTCACGCTCTTTTCCAACTCAACCTCATTCTTACTAGACTGTGGTCTGCAGGACAGATAACCAGAGGCAGGACTAGAAGTAAAGGACCTCCAACTAGTCTGTTCTACCTGGTTATTATTTTGAACACCAAACAGCAATTCAATCACAAGGCAGATATTGACTTCTCTCATGGCACGCCATGAAAAATGTTTAAAATGAAAGCACTGCCAAGCTTCGTACTTTTGTCGCCACGGCAAATGCTGTTGTAATGTTTTTTGGTATTCGCTGTTGAATCATACTTCGTTTAAATCTAACAATACTGGGAAAGGAATTCCCATGTGAAAACACAACTGTCATGTTTCAGGTGGTATTTCCTTGTGCTAAGTCTATGAAATGATTACAAAGAAAATTTAAGGATATGCCTTGGGTTCCGAAACATGCAAATGGTACCCAACGTTTCCTCTATGAAAGCTTTGCCTCTGTTTTTCATAAGCTTCCCACTCGGTTCTTATGTGACACTGTATCTTAAATATACACCTATCATCAGGCTTAGCAAATCAATACCATGAGAGTGTGAAATGGTCTCCAGAACCCTCCACAAGGGCATTTTACAGTAAAAGCAATTGAAAAAGAAGCTGCAGTGGAATATCTTATGAGATAGCCATTTAGATCACAAAAGGGCTATAAAAGTCACAAGCAGTTTGTATGAAGCAAAGGCTCATGATATAACCATACAGGACTTGCTGGGAAGAAAAAGAGGAAAATTGCAAACCAATTTGTGGTTATAGCTTTTTCTGTCAATTCCGTTGGGATTTAAAACTTGTAAAAGGTAGAAACTTCTGCCAGCTTACGGTTTTTAGAGAGCTAGTAATAACTCTAATCATAGCAGCCAAACAAACACCAATTCTTTGAAGCTAATAAAGTCTTTACTAGCTTCAATGCAATTAGAGCTTCCAGGGATTGTTTAGTCAAAGAACTAGACGGTGTCACCCCCTGGCCAATTGTGAGCCCCAAATTTGGGAGTCATCCCAGGATGTGTCATTTACATCTTTCAAAACATATTTGCAAGCAAGAGATGAATAGTTGTGAGGCAGAGTAGGTGAAAGAGTGGACTTGCTTCAGGGAGCCCGTGCAGACTCCAAGCTGGCGGGAGGAGGCAGGCCCCACTTGGTATTTCATGCTCTCACACAAGCTACCCTGTCCATCTATCGTTCAGGCACTGGAAACTATATTAGTCAGCCAAAGGGGTGCTGATGCAAAATACCAGAAATCGGTTGGCTTTTATAAAGGGTATTTATTTGGGGTAGAAGCTTACAGTTACCAGGCCATAAAGCATAAGTTACTTCCCTCACCAAAGTCTGTGGCCACGTGTTGGAGCAAGATGGCTGCTGACGTCTTCCAGGGTTCAGGCTTCTTGGGTTCCTCTCTTCCCGGGGCTCATTTCTCTCTGGGCTCAGCTCCTCTATTTTCTCCACAAGGTCAGCTGTAGACTATGAGGCTCTCTAGACTTTGCCTCTCTCCACAAGGCCAGCTGTAGATTATCAGGCAAACAGCTCATCTCTTTTCCCGGGGCCTTCTCTCCTTCCTCATGACCAAGCTCCTCTGTGTGCTTACTTCCCCAGGCTCCAGCATTAAAACTCAGCATCAGAACTTTAACTCAAAACTCCAATTCTGCCCTTTGTCATGTCTTTTATCTTTGATTCCCCACCCACCAAAGGGTAGGGCTCAACATTCTACTGATGTGGCCCAATCAAAGCCCTAATCATAACTTAATCACGCCTAGAGGAACAGACCAGTTTACAAGCATAATCCAATATCTATTTTTGGAATTCATAACTATATCAAACTACCACAGGAGACCCAACCAGCCCTCCGAAAGAATCACAGTGATAACTGCTGCCCATGTGGAGGTTCCACTGGGCACCATGCATTCAATATGCAACATCTCTAATCAGCTCAGCAACTCTGCAAGACCCAAGTCTCTAATTTTACAGATGAGGAAACTGAGGCTCAGAAAAGTTCATTAGAAGTCATTGAGAATCAAACGCAGGGTCGTGTGGTTCTCCCACCCGGGCATGTTTCTTTCCTCCACAAATGTCCCATGCCTTTCCAACAAGGGTCACGGTGGCTTGCCACTGTCCTCGCCAAGGGCCGGAACGCATTAGACTGCATCAAACGGCCACAGCTTGGACCCGGGGCATAACTCATAATCATAGCGATAGTCCCAGCTCCTGTCTGTTGAGCGTTCGCTGTGTGCCAGGGTCTGAGCAAAGCACCTGCACTTTCTCACGGACTCCTCGCAGAAACCCTGCGAGTTAGACACTACTGCTGCCTCCACTTCACAGTCGAGAACGCCAAGAATTAGTACCGAACAACAGCCCGCTGAAAAACAGTTTTAAGGAAACAGTGGGGCCAGCGAATAAGCCATGGTGCTTTGAAAGCATCCGAGCTTGCACTTGGGAGAATGAACCCAGGTTTTCATTTTCCTGGAAATAGTTAAACGGCACACTGTCGTTTCTGCCAGCAAAGCAGCTTCAACCAGACAGCCAACCAGGTGGGGAAAGAGCATACGCATCCACACGTTTTTGTACCTTTGGCCTTTAAAGTCCATTTGGGAAAAATGGGAGCAAGGGAGAGAACGAAGGCAAGCAAGTGGATGTGATCCCCAAGTCTCCTGTGCCCCAGTCCACGCCAAGGCCGAGCACGGCTGATTGGCGCAGCTCGCATCCGTCAGGAACCCGGAGATGGCCAGCCACTTGATGAGCCAGTCAGCGGCCAGAGCCACACACCACACACATTCTTCTACTTGGGTCAATCTTGGCATGACCAAATTGAGAATTAATTTTTACGTTCTCCCTGACTAGAGGCGGGAAGTGACAAATTTCCCGGCTATGTACGATTCGGCAATTCTTGTGCTAGCTCTAAATTAATCTCTCCAAACGGCAAGAAAACTAATTAGATTACAACTGCAAGTCTTTTAGCATGGATCTTTATGATCCACTGTTGATGACAAGCTAATGCACAGCTAGTGTACCCAGGTCTTTATTTCCATCTGAGCAATAAAAAGTAGTTCCTGGTTTCCCTTCAGTTAACATTTCTCTTTAAGGAGCAGCACCCATTAATGAAGATGTATGGAATGAAATTCTACCTCTGCTGTACTCAGTCTGATTTCATCCAGCAAATGAAAAGTAATACTGCCTCTTGTAATATCATTAGAAAGCCTGATGTCGCATAATTACCTTTGGGTTGTTGTGGAGCTGAGGCAAAAGTCCTAGCACTTTTGCACCGCTTGTGCTTCACTGAAGTGCTTCCTTCAAAGGGCAAAACAGATTCCACCGGGCACTCTTGTCATCTGTGGGGGTGGGCCACCTTAGGTCTCCATCTTTTAAACAGCCTTTCTTTTTTAATATTTCCATTTTTTGAATTTATTTTTTTTTTTTTTTGAGGAGGTACCAGGGATTGAACCCAGGACCTTGTAAACAGAAAGCAGGCGCTCCTGTGAGCTCCCACTGAGCTGCAGCCACTCCCCTTGAGTAGCCTTTCTGAGACCAGTCACAGACATGTTTGTCTCTGTGTTTTGCAAAGTCCTCCGTCAACCTGAGAGGCCCTACCTGGAGAGTGTTCTCTGCAGCTAGCCCACTAGTCTTAGCTTAGTGGAGGCCAGCTCAGAACCCTAGCCTATGAAACCAAAGGCAAAAAGGAACCCAGAATCATAGATACTGCAGAAGAGTTCTGGAAGCCCCCAGGGGCTCCCAGCCACCTTCTGACAGACCCTACAAAATATGTCAAGCCCAAGTGCGTGGAAGTGGGACAGTATCATGCACCCATGCCCTGAAGTCCGCACACCTGGTCTGGGTGTGTCGTGAAGTGTCATAGCCTCAGGCAGAGCTGTGACAGAGGAAGCCAGGTGTCAGCCACAGCTGGGCCATCCTGACACTTTCTGGCTCTGTGACCTTCAACTAGTCTAGTTTCCTCCAAGGCATCAGTTTCTTCATTGGTAAAATGGGATAATAAACTCTGCACTGGCTCCCTCCTACATGGCTCCTTCAAGGAACAAAAGAGAAGATTCTTCCTCCAAATGATGTGTAAACTGTGAGAAGCTGTAAATTGATATGAGATTATTCTGACTCTACATTGGCCAAGGGAGACTAAAACCTCAGGCCTCAGTAAGCCTGGCCTACAATAGACATTAGAGAGCATCGGATGAATCTGGAAAACCTTCCACGGGAACCACATTCGCTCTCTTCAGCAAAGGGCGAACAAAGGTAAGGTGGGGGCCCTGATGGGTTGCTGGGGTCAGACGGGGCACCTGCTTTTTCTGTGCTGGAATGGAACTCTTCAGGGCCAGCAGGAGCTCTCCATGTCCCGAGCTAGCCTGGACCATTGTCCTGCCATGGCAGACACTGTCCCAGCTTTGCTGCCCCTGCCTGGAAACCAGGATTTGCCTCAAATAGCCAGGGCCAATTAGTAGAGGTATTTTGCCCACGAGTCACTACGTGTCCAAATGTGCTGTCCTCCACCCCCATCCACCACTGGCATTCTGACCTCCACGTTTCTATTGCATTGGTCCCAAGCCACCTAACGTACATCACAAAGAAAGCAAGGACGCTTTGAGGCCTCTGGCTAGGGGAACTGGAAAAATGTCCATCACCTTGCTAATCACTTACCTGCAGCTGATAGGGGTTTAAAGAACACAGTGTTCCTGGTCCCACGGCCACCACGGAGGTAGTGCTATTTCAGCAGCTTGCTGCTGACTGACATCAGATAGGGAGCCTGGGGAGGGGCTGCGTTTTTGCAAGCTGCAAATGCCTCTGAGTAATGGGTTGCATTCGTTTCATCCAAGACAGTATACAATTTACAAGTGGTTGTGCTAAGCTGGGCATTTAAGGATTTGTATGCAAGCCATGTTTGTGATGTGCCTTCTCAACACTGAGTTATTTCACAATATCTACCTAATGCAGTGCATTGATCTTTTAAATAATATCTCTGCTTCGTAGAGTAAAAGAAAAAAGGGGGAAGCTTATAATCACCATTATAGCCCATTTATCTGAGCGGTACAGTTATAAATAGTACTTCTCCAATTAATCGGTAACCCTAGTCATTATAGAAACACAAATCATACCAAGCTAGCATCTTCTAATTTGCACGTCTTGCACCATTTTCATAATCTATAATGACTAATATTGTTGACATAAATTTATTCACGTGACTTAGAAAGACAAAGGCGAATTCTCCTTTTCCCTTGCAAGTGTTAATAAGGCGAAGGCTGAAATGCCTGTTTTTATCCTGCTCCAAGTGCTGGCTCACACTTGGAGCGGGCATGGGGTTCTCGCTCTGAAAACACATTGGCAAAGCCAGCCTTCTGACTGGGTGAGCACTGGAGGATGAGCTCAGCACTCTGTGATGGGAAGGATCCAGCTGGAAGGAAAGGCTGGCCATCACAATCCGTTTCTTCCTTAAAGCCAACCATTTGCACCATTCACTTGCTACTTCTAGGTAACTGGGGATTGATTTCTATTTTGGTTTGCTGCTGCTGCTCCCGGGACTCTCCCACCAAGTCTGCTTTGTCCTGTTTCCAAGTTCCTTCACATCTAGACCTCAGTTTATCCTTCTGTCCAACGACAGGGATGGATGAGGCATTCTCTCAGTCCAGCAATAAAAACATCTACGTGGAATTTTAGGAGTTTGGATTTGTTTCCTGGGATGACTCTTCTGCTTAGTTTTGAGATTGGAAAGGGCCAGGGGCAACTGAAGGTCCCAAGAACTTTTCAGGGTAGGAACAAACGAGGGCTACTCTTCTTAGGGCTTCGCTTAAACTACGGGGCTGCTTGGAGGCCGCCGCTGCTCTTTGGGTTGGGAAAGAATGAGTCATGGAGGGCATGTCTTTTTCATTCCCTGCTGTGGAAGAGGAAGAGCTTTGGAGTCAGGCTGTGAGACCTCCGGCAAGCTTATTTCATCTACCCCGAGCCTTAGAGTCTGGGAACCTGGAACCCAGGTACATACTGAAGAGTGCACTCCCCTCCCAAGCACATACCAAACTCAAGTACCCTCTCCCTCCGGTGTGTTCAGTTGGGTTCTAACCCTATTCCCATCTCTTTAGAGAAGTATTTTGGGCATTGACGTAACTTGTGTAAAGTACCAGCCCTGAGCACAGAGCTCACTAAATGGGCACTCTTATTCTTCTCCTCTGTTATCAGTGCATTACTTTGGCAGTCATTTAATCTACCAATGTTACAACCTTTCTTTTTTTTTTTTTACGAGGTACCAGGGATTGAACCTGGGACCTCGTACATGGGAAGCAGGCGCTCAACCACTTAAGCTACATCCACTCCCTGTAACAACCTTTTAAAAAGCAAACTCTTCTACATTTGATCCCACTTATTCGTTCATTCTTTCATGTCTGCACATGTTTTCAAATGCTTGCTAAGTGTCAGGCACTACTTTAGGTACTAGAGATCCAGCAGGAAACAGAACAGAGCACTAGCTCCGCCCTGATGGACCTTCTATTATATACTGGGTGGAGACAGGCAAAAAACAACATGTCTATACAAATGATGACATATCTTCGAAAATGACAAGTATTGTGGAGACAAATAAATCAGGGAAGACTGCTAGGGAGGGCTGGGGGTTGAGTTGTGGTTTTCAATGGAGCAGTTGGCGAAGGCCTCCCTGACAGCTGACATCTGAGCAAAGGAAATGAGAGAGGGAGCTGTGCAGAGATCTGGTGGGGAGAGCACTCCCTGGAAAGGAATGGTACATGCAAAGGCCCTGAGGCAGGAGTGTACCTTGTTGTGCTTCAGCAACAGTAAAGAAGATGGCTTAGCTGGACCCAAGTAAGCAAGGGTGGGAGTGTCAGGAGAACAGGTCAGAGCACTCACTGGAAATCAGATTGCAAAAGAGCTGGTAAGCCATTGCTTTTACTCCGAGTTGGGAGCCACTGGAGGGCTGTGGCTTGCTTTATCTCCTAAGGACCACATCATGGCTGTTGAGAAAAGACCATGGGGGTGGGGGGTGGAAGCAGGGAGAATGATAAGGAGGCTTTTGCCATAATCCCGGCAAGAACAATGGTGGCTTGGACCTAGGCAGTATGGGTGGCGAGGAGTGGTTGGATTCGGGCCATATTTTGAAAGGAGAGTGGATGAGATTTGCGCAAGGATTGATTGGGCAGGCTGTGAAAGAGACCAAGAAGTCACGAGTGATTCCAGGATTTTTCAGCCTGAGTATTTAGAGAGATGCTCTTGTTATTAACTGTAGACGTTATTATAATTATTATTAACAAGTAGCTTGATACCAATGGGACCATATGGGAATATCTGAGTATTTTCCCAATAAATGGACTCCTTGTTATCTTCCTAGCACCAACATTGAGGGGAACTCGGCCACAAAACATAGGGGTGACTCTTCTCACACTGCTCGGAGATTGACCCTTTCCTTCCCTCCCGGCCATTCCTGCCATGTGCTTCCACACATCCAGGCTGCAGGTGCAGGCCGTCACCCAGTGGCTCTCGACCTTGGACATATATCCAAATGACCTACAGAGCTTGTTAAAAACTGTCACATCAGGTCACTCGCCCAGACCTATGGAACCGCTCTCGGCATGCAGCATCTGCCCACGTACACAGCCACACGGGCCACCGGCCCCGTGAGCCCGTGGGGCCGCGTCACGGCCCAGTACCTGCATTGTGACTGATCACCCACCAGGCTCCAAATGAAAATAACTGCTCGTTTTAAATCGAGCCTCTCCCCTTCTGCCTGCCCTCGCCCACTTCTGTTCACCACCAATGCAAAACGGCCCCAGCCTATCTTTTCAAGGTCGGCGTGTAGGAGGTTCACTGAACCTCTCCGGTGACCCTTAGAGAGAGGGATCCGTGAATCCCGAAGCTCTCGTATAGCCCTGTGGTTCCTCTAGGGTCCTGCTATGTTCCTAGCACATTGTTATTAGAGGGTCAGTTTGCCTCTTAAAGCTGACTATTTATGGAACCAGAAGCCTAAATGATGGTGACGGGTATTTAAAAGTACAGATCGCAAGGAATCCCAGATCAATTCAATAGAGCATCGTACTAAATGAGCACAGCCTTTGGAGGCGGAAAGGTTCACCTTCAGATCTTTAGGCAAGGGGAGTAACCTCTCTAAGCCTCAGTGTCTGCACCTGTAAAAGGAGGACAGCGGATGCCAAGGGCACCGTAGGGCCGTGGTGGGGATGAAGTGAGATTTCATGAAAAGTGGTAAGGACGGTATCTGGCACACATTGTGAGCCTAATAAATTGTTGCTATCGTCGTCGTCGTCGTCATCCTCATCACTATTAACCAAAGAATCATTAGTAAACATTATCCATTTTCAATTGTCATTGGAGAAGGCTGCGAATAATCTTGTGGGAAGCTATGTATATAGATTTTAGAGCTCATTCTCCAGTGGATCTGCCTGAAGATACACATATGGATGGGCTATTTTGGACTGAAGTAGAGTGCAGCATTTCAAACTGTGTTTGGGCAAAACGAATAAACAAACAAAAAGTAGGATGGTTTCTTCCCATTCACTTCCTGGCTGTGAGATCCTGAACTATTTGCAGCACGTTTTAAGAACTTGGTAAAATGAATACCTTACATATAACATGGGTGATAAAGTGGTGAAAGAACTGCATTGGGCAAAAGACGATTTTTATGCATCATATCCTAATAACTTGCTTAGGGTTCGCACTCAGGCATCAAACTCAGAGGAAAGGACCAGAACCTGTTTGGAATTAGATTTATATAAGGCTTTCTCTTCATAAGCTGCAGGTTAATTTGTTGCCATTTGAAAGTATATATAGATAGATGTCTACATACATAGAGCGAGCTAGCTGGCTAGATACTGGAATCTCTGTGTTCTTGTAAAATTTTCAAGAGCAAGTTTCTTATTTCCCCTGTCCTTCTCTATCTCATAGGCATGTGCAGTCCATATCTTTGCATCCCAGCCTTCCCCGCAGGTCTTGGCTGTTCCCCCACCCCCCATCACCCCGTGATCTTCAGTTGCAAGAGAAGTTACCTCCTCCTAGAAACTGGAAGGGAGATGAGAATTTGAGTAAGCGCACATCCTGGCGCTTCCCCTTCCACGTCACCAGAAGCTTGCCTGCAATTTCAGTATCTCACAATAATTGCCAGGTTTTCAATAAGAATGATAAAAAGGCAGCTATAAAGGCAAATATCAAGGCCCCTGGCTGACAAAAGCAGAATTCAGAGAGCAATGTGAAAATAGCAACTTACTTCAGCAATAAAGAGAGTGTATTTTGTACTCTGGCTTTTTTTTCCCTCTCGTTTTGTAAATTCATGACTTTCTAGTAAATGACATCCCAGAAGATATTTATCAAAGCGGGAAAGCTGTGGGAAGGAGCACGTGTTGCGTTCACTTTAATATTTTGCCTTGTCTTTTTGACATTTTCTTGCCTGGAGATCTAATTCCATTAAATATGTACATTTTGGCGGGGGGGGTGGTGGCTGGAAGTCCTCATGTATCTTTCAGAGAAATCTTAAAAGCCCATAAGGTCTGTAGGGCAGCTTTTTTCAGGTGCAAATGAGACGCAGCTGAATATTGTCTATGAGGTTTTCCAAATTATTTATATTCCAGCAGAGCTTTACCTTGCACTTTCTGTGATAGTAATAGGGGAAGAGGTAAGCTTCCATTCCGCCTTCTGTGGAGCTCTGTCGAACCATTTTAGTCCTGTTGAATATCTGGCATGCAGGAACTTCCTTTAGTTGATCTCCACTTTAAGTGGCTTTATCAGGCATTGTCATGCCGGGAACTTTGCCCTGATGGATGAGGTCAACAGAAGCTTAACAGCGTGTCCAGTTAGCATTGTGCTGCCTACTAGTCCCTTAGGCCTTTGCAGATGGGCATGGGTTGACTCCCTCTTCATAGCCATTTGACTTCTTTAGCTTACATGCATCTGCTAACCTGGAAGACTTCTATTCCAGGTTATTTAAACACTGTAGGTGAAGTGGGATGTTTCCTGGTGTACCTGGGAATCCTATATCCTTGCATCCATGATTTCTTCTGTTGATTTCGTGTCTCATTCCCTACATGTTCAGCTTTTTTCCCCTCCCATTCAGATGAAAGCAGACGCCCACTACAAAGATTCACAAACATAGGGTTTTAGAAGCTCACCTTTGCTGGTTTGTCACTATATGGGGGGCGGGGGAGCGGAGGGGGCTGCAGCTGGGGGTACCCAAAGATGGAGGTGGGAGTAGGGGTAATCTCCATCCTTTCTGCTATGCAATGGCATGACTGCTTCGTTACTACCTGCTTTCCAGGAGTTACCTTTACAGCAGGTAAGGCCTTCCGATAAGCCAGGAGAAAATGCACTGCCATTGAAAGTTCAAGTCAGAACACCAAGAAGCTGCTGCTTGGCTGGGACATCCACGTTCATGTGCAGCATGACTCACAGGTTCAGGACGGCAGTGCTGGACTCAGCCTCCTCAGGCCAGTCAGCTCAACGAATGGCTGCTGCCTAGGCCGTAGCTGTGTGGGATGAGAGAGGAGGCCACAGTCAGGAGAAGTGTTTCCTTTGCATTCAGAAAGCAGGAAATGCGTGGCTGTGGTTATAAGGGTCTCTGCTTCCAGATGATGCATCTGAAGACGATGGGGCGAGGCATTAGAAAGCAAGCGTGACACCCCAGAACAAAGAGCAAAAGAGAGGAAAAGAAAGCAAGCAAATCCTCCCAGTCCTGAATGCAAAGAGTCCCAATTCCCTGTCCACCTTAGACAATTGGTATGTCCAAGAAATCTTTCCCCAGTTCTTGTTTTCTCCCCGCCTCTTAAAGCTTTGTGTCATCTCTTATCATCGGCAAAGCTTTGGGTCTTCTCGTGCAATGGATAACCGCAGCAGCTTTGCTCAATTACTTTCCTATCACCGAAGGCAAGGATGCGTTGGAGTTACTGCACGGTGGAGGACATGATGGAAATGCAGGGAGAGCACAAAGTGTGTTGCTTTTGCAAAATTGTCATTGAAAGGATAGCCAGAACATAAATGATACTGTTTTGGCTCCGAAAGGGTAAGCAGGTGTCTTCAAAGTCCCAAATGAGCTGTGTGCAAGCTTGTACAAACAAGCGCAGAATCAGGCCTGTTTGTTATTCACACAAACGGAGTTTAAACCATCTGAATTCCCCAGTTCCCCGAATTCAGATGGTGCACAATGGTCCATAATGAACAGCACCTGTGCTTACCTCAATTACCAGACAGTTCTGAACAACGGCAGAAAGGGCTTGCTGGAATTTTTTTTTTGCAATACTAGATTTAGTTATGTCTTTCATAATTGGATTCAAAAGCTCCAAATTCCATTTTGCAACTTGTTCATAAAATTTGTATGAAAAAGTCTGGCATTTATTCAAAAGAAATAGTCTTGGAAGGCAAAAAAAAAAAAAAAAAAAAAAAATTGCAAAACAGCCAACCACTGGTAACTAAGCAGCCAAATTATAGTCCAAGCACTTGGCAAATACACCGTCTTTTTATTATTTCAGTAATTGAATTTCTGTTAAAGCATGGAGCATAATTTAACATGAGGAATTTATTTATAATACAATAGTGTTTCCATAATAAATGCATTATTATTGTCACTTTTAATGGAGTCTTATGTATTCCCTCGGAGACTGTGTGGCAGACTCGGAGACAGCCACTGCACCAGTGTTGTTTGTAGACAATTGAATTAATTGGAGACAGGGTCATTAACTCGACCTGAATACCTCTGATTGCTTCTGTAAATAAGGTTAGAGAGCAAATGGCTAATCTTCGTTGTCATTATAGATTCCTCTTACATTTTCACACTGCCTGGTATATTAAGATCATTTTGCTAAGCAGCTTTTCAGACTCTCTTCATATTTACAGTATTGTCTTGCGTGGCACATAACCATAATTGTATCATACTTATATTACATTCCCCATATCTTTATAAAACACGATACTGGAAAAGAACCGATGTTGAATCGCAACTCATAAAAACCATCAGACCAATAAATGAATAAACCGCAGTGTATAAAGCCCATCGTATTAAAGGAAAGTGAAATCACACTGCACACGAGTTGCTTTGGTCTGCTGTTGCAGACTCGCGTCTAATTTGGCAACACAACACAGGATGGGCTCCCCAAGACGGACGCTTCTACAGAAACAGCACAGCAAGGAAAGCACTGATTACAATCTCTTTTTTTTAATCGGTTCGTGCAGTACCCTTTCTTGACCTTCTACAGCAACATTAATAACATGCAAATTACAGGAGGTTAGCTTCTTTCTCCTTGTTTGTTCTAGAATGGAGTTAAGTAAGAACCAGGTGAAATATAGATATTAATTTTTTTTACGTATTTGACTTATCTCATCGCATTATCTTGTTTTAGCCATGTAACATATTTAGAAGGGCTTTGTGGGAAAAGTTCTCCCCTTTATAATGACTGGAATCATCCAAAAAGAACATATCTTGGAAACAGCTCCCAAAATGGATCTTTCCCTAGTCATTTTATAACACAATTCAGAAAGAAAGGACTGCTAAAACACAGACAGTATTCCGTTCATGTGCCAGTTGAGTCCTGAATCTCAGCAGAGTTGCAACATGTGCTCTCCAGTTCATTGGGCTCACCCAGGACAACTAACAAGGAGATGATGATGGACAATGCCCATCCCAAGGAACAGAGAGTGTCTGCGACTGCAAGCAAGATAGTTCCCATCCATCTGCCCCAGAGGATACCCCTTTCAATTAGAAGAAGAGTGGACATCACCATCCCCAAATCCTCAAGATTGGGGAATGAACAGTGGACTAAAGTAGACTTATTATTATTCTATTATAGGCTTATTATTATTCTAGCAATGGATGAACTTGTAACATTGATATAATGGCAGTGGCCACCAGAGGTTCTGAGGGGGGAGAGAGAGGGAAGAATAGGTGTAACATGGGGGTGTTTTAGAGACACTAGAATTTTCCTGCATGACATTGCAGTTATGGATACAGGCCATTATATATTTTGTCTTTACCTACAAAATTGTATGGGACAGAGTGTAAACTATAATGTAAACTGTAGTCCATCATTAGGAGCAGTGCTTCAATATGTGTTTATCAATTGTGGCAAATGTACCACACTAATGAAGGATGTTGCTAATGTGGGAATGTGTGGGAGGGGGAGGGAGTGGGGCATATGGGAATCCCCTATATTTTTTATGTAACATTTATGTATTTTAAAGCTTCTTTAAAAATAAAAATAAAAAAATTTTAATGGACAGTTTTGTGTTGAATAATGAGACTTTTACAAGTAAGATACCAGAAGGAAAGAGAGGAGAAAGGTGAGGAGGGAAGAGAAGGAGGATGAGGAAGAGGAAGAAGAAAACAAAGAAAGAGGAAGAAGAGGAGAGGGAAAGGAAAGAATAATTCTGTGGGTTTTTTTTTTTTTTTCTTGACAAGGTAAAGATATAACTGAAAATATCAACATTGCTTCTACTAGAAGAGGAGGTCAGTTTTACACAAACCATCGTTCCTACACCAGGGACTTATTACTGTCCTACCACCAACTGGAAACCTATCAGTTTTCACGGCGTCCATGGCTAACTGAAAGGAGAAAGTTGACATTTCCTTGGGACTTTCAGTGAGTTATGTCTAACTGTGATGGTTAGGCTGATGTGTCAACTCGGCCAGGTAATTGTGCCCAGTTGTTTGGTCCAGCAAGCACTGGGTAATTGTAGTACAAGGACATTTATGGGCTTTAGTCATCAGTGAGTTTACTGCATAGATGGCGGATTACATCTACGGTCAACCAAGGAGATTGCCGTCAGCAATGATGGCCTCCCTCTCCAATCAGTTGAATGCCTTAAAAGGGGAAGTGATTTCAGCATTCAGAGAGAATTTCCCAGCTCAACTTCAGACAGTGAACATCTCCTGGGAACTCATCAAGGACCTTCATCGGAGCCCCTGGTTTGCAACCTGCCTGCCGAATTTGGACTTGTGCATCCCCACAGTCACGTGAGGGAATTTTATAAAATCTCGTGCTGTTTACAGATATCTCCTGTTGATTCTGTTTCCCTGGAGAACCCTGACTAATACACCAACAGATAGAAAAATAACCACCATTTCAGTTCTCTCAGACCCTTTGCCTTTATGTATTCTTTCTCACCACACTAACCTTTGTATCTAGGATGAGAACTTGAGTGACATTGGACTCTCATATCTAAGAATGTCCATGTGTGTATGCCACTACAACCTAGCCAGGACCCCAGTGTGGCTTAATTTAAGCATGGCTCAGCAGCAGTATCGTCTTTACTCACATGTGCTGCAGAAGTCAACATTTCTGTTCTTAGCCAGCTAATAACAGCATTATTTTATAAATGAACAGTATGCGCCTACTGCTCCCAAGTTTGCCCTATTTCTTAACCAGACATCTTAATCGGTGCTGGAATGATCTTCCTTTCCTTGGTCTTAGCCGTCTTGGACTGGAGTCAGTGGATGTACACACGCTCATTTATACCCTTATATGCACATCCACTCACAGGCACAGTACACACATGCTCACACATTCTTTCTTATCCACCTTCAATTTAGGCATATAGGTGTCTGAAATATAATGCAAGTCAAAGGGAGCGTTTTGGCGTACAACCTTTCTGGAAAATATTTCTCCACCATCCTTTCGGCCGAGTGTCTAGCTGGCGGCATAACATGCCCGGGTCTCACCATCGGGCAGCTGCAGCAGTCTAGGACCTGTGTCACAGGCAAGGCACTACCGCCAAACCACAGTGGAGTTTGAGATGGTGACACCCTCAGCCTGGATATAGTCACATCTCACTGAAAGGACAGCTAAAAACACTCAGCTCACGTGGTGCGCAAGTGAACATATTCCCCTTGTTTTGGACATTTAACCCTCTATAATCTCTAAGATGTGCATTTGTTTGGGCTTAGCTGGTGTAGACCCTGCCTGCTCGTGACTTGCTGTTGATATAATAAAAGGGTGTGCAGAGTAACTTTCAGAACATGCAGATTACCAGGTTTTTCTGATGAATGGGTTGACTGCAAATGTAATTTGCTTTATCCCAGAAGGTATTGTTAATTGCCTGTTTTGTTGGTTTTTTTAAATCATTTTTATTCTAATTTCTGCCGCCTTTGCAATTGTTAAATCTCCCAGATCCCTCCGCAAAAGCAAACACGCTGACTAGCCCATTTGTCAGTATCACAGGTCTTGCTAGTTTTTGGAGAAAGGCCCAAGTTTGTTTCCATTTCTTTCTAGATCAGCTTGTAAGTGGCTCTGTGTTCATTTGTAAAATGGGCGTAGCCATTCCTTGAACCTAATGGTCTAGGTTCAAATCCAAGGCACGGCACTCCACATCCAGGAGTCAATGTTGGATAAGGCTGCCTCTGCTTCGCTGTCTTATTACTGGGTGCCCACAATCAGACTTTTCCTCTTGATGTCAAAGACGAGTTAGGTGCAAGATCATTTGCACTTGACCTCCTTGATAAGAAGAGAGACTGTTAGCTGGAAGTCAAGATTTTCAGTCAGATACTGTTATGGGATTAAAGATCCAGTATTTCCTTTGCTGTCATTCAAAATAACAGACATGGGAAATTCTGTTCCAAATAGCTGGGCTTTTTGACTTAGAGGGTTTCAATGTAGAAGATTTAAGTTGTCAGCTTTGAATATGACATTGATGGTCTTAGGCAAAGAGTGGGAGTGAATTCTTGTAAAATCTGTCGTGTTTTTTTTTTTTCCCCTGGCTGTTTATTAATCATCCTTGTGATTTATAGTAAACTCTGGGGAGGATTTTCAGACCCATCTATCATGGGAAGGGAACACCTTCTTGTTCTCCACGTGAGTGTGTCACAATTAGCAATGCATGTGGGCTAGGAGATTTAGTTCTGTCTTTTGTGAAAGCCCTTCAAGCTCATATTTAATCCCAAAGTGATTGAAGATTTTTTCTTCCATGAGAAAATTAATTATGGACCTGGAAAAACCATCAACTAGAAAGGAAGTTCATAACAGGTACAATGTAGACTGGGCTAGTTAACATATCAAGATGAAATGATGAGAGTAGCTCACATTTCCTGCACATCGGAATCGTGGAGTCATCGTTTTAATTAAACATAGGAAGGTCTATTTGTGTGCACCACTCATTTTCAGTAAGAGCCACACCATTTATTTCTGATGTTCATGCATGTCCGCGCACTCTGTGACCCAGAGGTTGCTGTTGCTCTAAAAAACCAATTACTTTAAAAATAGCCATCCAAGGGAGCTGCACCTCGTCAATGGAACTGAAGCCAAAGACAGAGTCAGGCGCTGTGATGGGCCAGCATCCATACAACCAGTTGAAAGGATCCAAATCCATCAGCAGGCAGCCTGTTTGCCTGATTATTTCTATCAAATTGGCTCATGCTTCAGGATGTTTTGGTGTAGAGTAGAGTGGCCTAAGTATTGACTTCTCTTAAGAGTCAGCAATACACAGACACTTCATAGTTAAGTACTGGGCTTACCAGGTGACTTTGTGCTGCATTTCTATTCATTATAAGGCCATTCGAAGTATTTTTTATAACAGGAAAATTAAATACAAGTTATCATGCTGGTCACCCTGGCATACACATAATAAATAACCATACAATCTCATCCTTGCCCTCAAAGAACGTCCAATTTAGTTGTCCAGGGGAAAAGTAGCGCAATGAAATAATTTGGAAATAATTGAGTGATAAACTGAGATACCATTAGTGAAAAGAGATCAGAACAGGGAGGTGTCTGTGAGAATTATAGGCATTAGAGAAGACCTCATGGTATTTACAGTTAAACTTGAAAGATAAAGATTGAACCAAACAGAAGAGGGGGGAAATGGTCACTCTAGACAGGGCAAGCAGGAGAAGCAAAGGCTTGGAGGCGGTGTGGGAGCAGGGAGGAGTAGACAAAATGGTAGGTGTGTTGGGAATAATGGGAAGGAAAACTGGCCCTAAAGATGGTGATGAGGGATATAGAGCTTGGAAAATCTTGCAGAGACGAGCGCATCTATCTGGCAGGAAGTCATTGTCAGTTCTGAAATAAAGAGATCACACAATATAGGCTATTGTCACAGAGAACAAGTACAAAAGAAGTCAAAGACTTTGAGCCCTCACTAGGAGAGAGAGGGCAGAGAGAGAGTAAGGGAAGAGCAGCCGATTTGGCAATGGGGGGTGGGCAGGATGGCAGTTGTTGGTGGCAATCAAGAAGGCCATTGCAGACGCCATTGCAGAAGGCTAGAGGCTCAAAGCCTGGTTAGTGGGACCGAAGCAGTTTCTGGTGGAGAGGAAGTGGAACCAACAAGTGCTGCAGCACTTCAGTCTCCACCTCAGCTGACACGGGGCCTTCTCCCCAGGGTCTGCCTGTGGCTCCTCCCCACTTCTTATAAGGACACCAGTCATACTGGATTAAGGGCCCACCCAGCTCCAGTCTGACCTCTTTTTAATGTAACTAATTCCATCTGCACTGACCCTATTTCCAAACACGGTCACATTTTGAGGTCCCAGTGGTCAGGGCTTGAACATATCCTTTTGGAGACAAAGTAAACCCATAACAATGGCCTTCAGTGTTTCCAACACCAAATTCTTGCCACCTATCTTAGTAGTTGCTTGAAAATCTTTGGGATGAGTTCTGAGTTCCTGTTGCCTCTGGATATGATGCAGAGGCTGGATCTTGTGGTTGATCCCCAACTCTTTCCATTTCCTCAAACTAGACTTCATATGTAGGCAGGGGTCTCAGTAGCCTAGTGACAATCCCTCCCTCCCCCCAGATCCGAGCCACATAACATCGGCTCAGAGGTCCCGGTGCCTCATCGGTACAGCGGGGTGGATGCCTGCTCCGTCTGCCTCCTGCTGCTCTTCTGACAAGCAAATGTGCTCATGGGATTGAAAATGCTTGGAAATTGTCAGGTGCTCTGCACTTATAAAGCAGTTTGGTCTTGTGGCTCTGATGATGAGGATGTCCTACGGGGACCACAGGGGCATAGGATGGTAGGGAGGTTATGTATCTATCCACAAGCAGAGGAGGAGTGCAGACACAGATCTGCCTGAGATCTGCACAGCAGACCCCTTTATGGCTTTACTCCAGGGTGATTTTACAGGGTATGTGGTTGATGATGCTTCTCACCTTAGAAGTTTATGCTCTAAATCAAGTGACACATCAGGTAACAGATCAGACATGAAGGGGAGCAGACAAGAGCCGTAAGGAGATTGGCATTGAGAGACATCACAGAAGAAATGTAGTCTAAGGGGAGATTGAAGAGGGATGTCCACTTCCCAAACCAAGAGGCAGGTAGAAGCATCATGTGCCAAAGAAGAGAAGGCATCAAGCAGGAAAAAGGCAGAGGCCCGTGTGTTCAGGAATCTGAGCCGAGCTGCCAGCCTCGGCCTGCTTTCGTACTTTCCTAGGGAATTTAGCATGCTGACCATCTGGCCTCCCCTACTGGACCCCAGCTCCAGACCAGGTCTGTAAACACAGTGGGGAGATTCCTGAACGGAAGCAGCTTCTGGGTTTAAGTCACCCAGGGGCAGTACATGCCCTGCTCTAGCTAGAATATGTGACTGATGTAATTCTTTATTGGAAGGCTTTGACCTTGTTATAGATTCCTGGCTGCTGGCCATCTCCGGGTTCCTGACGGATGCGAGCTGCCAATCAGTCGTGCTCGGCCTTGGCGTGGACTGGGGCACAGGGGACTTGGGGATCACATCCACTTGCTTGCCTTCGTTCTCTCCCTTGCTCCCATTTTTTCCAAATGGACTTTAAAGGCCAAAGGTACAAAAACGTGTGGATGCGTATGCTCTTTCCCCACCTGGTTGGCTGTCTGGTTGAAGCTGCCTTGCTGGCAGAAACGACAGTGTGGCGTTTAACTATTCCCAGGAAAATGAAAACCTGGGTTCATTCTCCCAAGTGCAAGCTTGGATGCTTTCAAAGCGCCATGGCTTATTCGATGGCCCCACTGTTTCCTTAAAACTGTTTTTCAGCGGGCTGTTGTTCGGTACTAAGTCTTGGCGTTCTCGACTGTGAAGTGGAGGCAGCAGTAGTGTCTAACTCGCAGGGTTTCTGCGAGGAGTCCGTGAGAAAGTGCAGGTGCTTTGCTCAGACCCTGGCACACAGCGAACGCTCAACAGACAGGAGCTGGGACTATTGCTATGATTATGAGTTATGCCCCGGGTCCAAGCTGTGGCCGTTTGATGCAGTCTAATGCGTTCCGGCCTTTGGCGAGGACAGTGGCAAGCCACCGTGACCCTTGTTGGAAAGGCATGGGACATTTGTGGAGGAAAGAAACGCATTCGGTCAACTACTGGTGCAGACAAGTTAGCCTCGTGAAAGTTGTAAGCTGAAGTCTGTGGCTGTCAGAAGGAAGCTGCTAAAAACTCTTCAGGAGCAGTTTCCCAAAGAAAGGTGAAACTCAAGTGTCAGATGAAAAATGATGGAAAAATCAGAGTCAGAGATTACCGCCGGATGGTAGCACACCACCTCTTTTCCCCCTGAGAGTTAGGTCTGATCAGCCCCTGTAGTTTTGAGCCTTGCTGTTTTTAGTGTGGTCCATGGTCCGGAGATACCTGCATGGCCTGGGAGCTTGTAGAAATGCAGAAGTCAGGACCTCCCCAACTACCTGCTTCAAATCTGCATCTGAATAAGATCCCAGGTGATTTGCATGCACACTCAAGTGGGAACTGCACTGGCATATAGACTCTCTCACCAAATTACCTCTTTTAGTCCTCTTAAAAACCCTCATGATGTATTAGTATCCCCATTTTACAGATGAGGAAACTGAGACCCTTAGGTTAAGTGCCTAACTAAGGTCACACAATAATTGAGCATCCAAGCTGACACTCAAGAGCAGGTCATCTGACTTCAGATCTCATGCGCTGCCCATTGTACTCCACCTGCCTCACTAAGACCCGTAGGGAAAAAATAGAGCCATTTAGAGATGTAAATAGTAGGAAAATGGGGGACAGGGCACAGGCAGGAAGAGAAGAGTCCAAAGACCTGGGTCCAGTCAGTCCACAGACAACCGATTGCGCGTCCGATGCAGTTATGAAAAGCCATTGCCAAACTTCCTCTGCACTGTTGGTCCAGAAAGGAAATAAATGGCAGGTAAGTTAGGCAAAATAGGCACTCATGGCTGGCGATTGAAAACTGTGGAGAGCCAGTCATATCCAGCTACCGTTAAAGATCCAAATGGTCTTCTAGCAATCTTCTCCTAGTCCCTTCCTGAAGCCGAGTGCCACCTCCCAGCCCGTCAGTTGGCCAATAAGGTTCTTTCCCAGGGATGGGCATGTATGTTTGGACTTCTCTGACAGGAAACTAAATTTTATAAACAGAAGAACGTGTGTGTTCAGGGATAAGCAGCTGCTCTCAAAATTTTAATTATTTTGATTTCGTATTTATTAGTTTTCTATTGCTGCCATAATAAATTACCACAAACTTGGTCCTTAACACAACACAGAGTTATTAGTTTACAGTTTTGGAAGTCAGGCTCCCTGGGCTAAAATCAAGGTGTGAGCAGAGCCCCATTCCTTTCTAAGAGCTCTAGAGAAGAATTTTTTACCTGCTCTTACAAATTATTGGGAGAATTCACTGCCTTGTGGTTGAAGGCCCGAGCCCCCCATTTTCTTTCTGGCTAGAAACTGAGGGCCATTCCCAGCTTCTAGAGGCTGCTGAATTCTAGCCTCAAAGCCAGAAACAGCAGGTCAAGTCCTTCTCATATCGCATCACTCTGACACTCCTGCTCCCCATTCCACTTTTAAGGGCATCTGTGATTTCATCGGACCCACCGGGATAATCCAGGGTACTCTCCCCATCTCAGGGTCCCTAATGTAATCCCATCTATAAAGTCACTTTTCCCTTGTAAGGTAACATATTTATTTATGGGTTCTGGGGATTAGGACGTCAGCCATCTGGTCACCTAGGGGCAGGACGCTTACTGTCCTACAAGGTAATTCATTCTTTCTATGGGCAAATGATGTGAAGTCTTCCCTCCTATATATCCAACTCATTGGTTCTAGTTGTACCTCTGAAGCCCCTCAGAACAAGCCCACTCCATCTTCCACAGGGCAGACCTTCAGGTTTTCTCGAATGCTGTTATGTGAGTGCCCCCACCCCATCAAAATCTTCTCCAGGCAAGGTAGTACCAGACCTTTCAATGTGGCTTCCATACTTTTTATCTTATTTGCATCCACTCTTCATGCCTGGCCTTACAAATTGATCCCCTTTTGTTCCAGAAGAGCATCGAAAGACTGTCATGTTTAACACTAGGGTACCTGGACTAGCTCGTAAAGCCCATCATTTCCCCCTGGTGTTTTCAAGCGTCCCACACCAGGGCCACACTCTCTGGAGAAGGTGTCTTAAATGCCTCCTGGACTTCTTGCCCACTGGCCTGCACTTTAGTCCTTTCCTCAGCCATGGATTACCCCACTAGGGTCATTGACTTGCTAAGCCAAGTCTTTGGCTTCAGTCTGGCCTGTGACCACAAGCACCTAATGAATGCGGTTGTAATTCAAATGAGGCTCTGCTCCATTTAGCCATGACTGTTCACCCTGATGAATTCAAAAGTAAAATCTGATCTTTGAAAAGGCTGAGCTGTTGACTTTGAAGTTGTTCCAAATGTGGGCCCTTTGAGAAGTCTTATTACGTTAGGGGTGAAGTCACAGAATACACTTTTAATATTTACAGGGTATGGAGTGGATAGTATACTATATTAAACATTAATGAATTTAGTATCAAACATTATCTTTGTTATAACCACTAGCATTCCTTTTAAAAGCAATTTATTAAAATATGAGAGTAAATGGTGTGTGGGACATAATTTTAGTACAGTCTTGGTGAATGAAGAATGTGTAAATTGCCCATTACTCCCTCATCTCCAAGGCAGAATCAAGTATCGTATGGGCAAGCTTCACTCATAGCCACTTTAATATACATTTGGAAAATAAATTAGCAACATATGAAAATAAATGTAGCGGAAGTGGGAATTTAACTAGCTGAACAGCTAACAGAGTTCATTTGAAGAGCTGAAAGTGAAATATGGTGATGAATTTGCCCACTGGAAAGTTCCACAGTGGATTCCAGAAAAGGATATGGCCATAGGCCAATCGTTCTGATCCTGATGTTTGTCCTGCCTGTGAAATCAGGGTTTCAGCTTTGTACTTACTTTTTGTCCCTGGGAGAATCCCCAGATGGGTGCACGAGAGACCCACAGGACGTGAGGCCCAAACTCAGCTCTGTAGTTTACATTCCTCGCTAGGAACCCCATGGGCAGTGGATGAATAGGAGAAGCGCAGGAAGATTCTGGGGAGGGAAATTTTGCTTCCATTTTAAACAACTGTCATCCCCACCACTGCAAAGGCTGGCTCTCCCTGTTTCTGACTGTGTAACTGCCTGCAGAGAGTAATTCCTTCTCATTAAGATGCTGATGTCCTTCACCTCCAGTCTGAGTTCGCATGGTGCCCTCTCTGAATTAAGGTCCACCTTCCCTCTCATCCCCAAGACTCAATGTCCATCAGTGTTGAAAGTAAAGAAGTATGAACAGGTGGCACACCTCCTCTTGTTCTGTCTATACTGGTCTCCCCTACACGGTCATCGTCAGCATTGACTGGGCGAGTGGCCCTGCCTGGGAACACAGCCACAGATTTAGCTGCAAGAAGTCTTGGGGAAGAGAATCTTAGGTCTCATTCATTGGGCGTCAGTCAAGGTTACTCTTAAGTTTGAAAGAGTCTTTGTTTCATAGCTATATCTATATCCACCTGTACATGTTGTTATAGTCAAGTTTTCACGTATGGTTTTATCCACATCCATAATCCCTTAACCACAATTTGGAAAATCAAAAAAAGTCCTGAGAACCATTTTTTTATTTTGGGAAAGTTTGAGACCAACTCCTTTGGTGACAAAACCTGACAAACTGATGTGAGGATGTTTATTTAAAATCTTTATTTATTCCTCTTACTATGAATACCAACTGCAGCAATATTAATGGGTTTCATTAGGCAGGAGTTCCCCAGACCCTGGGGGGAGATATTATATATGATATATTAATCATATTCCTTTTTTAAAATAAAAAAAAAATCTGAATACCAAAATGCATCGGTCCCCCCAGGGCTTTGGGTAAGAAACGTCTCTATATGAATATACCACACACACACACATACACACATGCACATCAAATTTCCTACCAAGTCCATGAAGCTTTTATTTTGATTTAGCTGAGGAATAAGTTGTTTTGGTAGATAAAGCATTTATGTTTTTAAAAAGTATCTCACCACAAGGCAATTGGTTTTGCAGGAGTAATTCTTGTGATTGTTTTTTTTTTTAAAGATTTTATTTATTTATTCATTTATCCCCCCCTTGCTGCTTGTGCTCGCTGGGTCAGCTAACCACGCCGTGCGGGCGGGCTTGCCTTCACCAGGAGGCCCCGGGAACCGAACCCGAGGCCTCCCATATGGTAAACGGGAGCCCTACTGATTGAGCCACAGCCGCTTCCCATGTTTTTTTTTTTTTTTTTTCCTCACAGAAGTTGCTCAAAAAATAACCCAATAATATTTAAAGAAACAGGAAATATGTCCAGAAACATTCCAAAGTAAATCGAGACTCTAGTTGGGTAATATTGGGATGACAAGTTTCTTATGAGAAGCCAGAAATTAATGCATAATAGAAATGAAAATTTAGCAAATGGGCTTGTGACCTGAAGATCGTAAGTGTGGACACAGATTAGACCTTAGCCCTCAATTCACCCCTCCCCCTTCTCAGTATTGCAAATGCTCTGTGTTGTATTGGAAACTTTACCCGGAGAATTGAAGCTAAGTTAGCATAGTCTGGATTAGTCCTACTTTGATATGTGCTTTCAAGCTTTATTTAATACTGTGCTGGTTTGAAACTCCGTGTACCTCCAGAAAAGCATGCTCTTAATGCTAATCCATTCCTGTGGCTGTGGACCCACTGTAAGTAGAACCTTTTGAGGAGGTGACTTCAGGTAAGGTGAGACCCCCCTCAATCAGGATGGGCCTTCACCCTCTTACTGGAGTCCTTTATAAGAGAAATGAAGAGAGAGAGGGAAGGAGGGGGAGAGAGAGAGAGAGAAAGTAAGTCATGGAAGCAAGAAGCTGAAAGCAACGGAACCTGAAAGAGAAGGGAGAGACCAGCAGGTGCCGCCATGTGCCTTGCCATGTGGCAGAGGAGGCAAGGCTTGCCGGCAGCCAGTCTTCAGGAAGAAAGCATTGCCTTGTTGAGGCCTTGTTTTGGACATTTTTGTCTGCCTCAAAACTGTAAGCTAATAAATTCTCATTGTTAAGCCAACAACAATTGTATAGATTTAGAAGATACTTTGCCTAAATATAGTGTCATTACCAAAGTTACGAAAGGATCTGCAGAATGTGAAATGGTGTGGCCACTGTGGAAAACAGTTTAGCTCTTCCTCAAAAAAAATTAAATATGGAATTACCAAATGACCTGGAAAGTTCATTCCAAGCCATATACCCCAAAGAATTGAAAGCAGTGACTCATACAGATGCTAGTACACCAATGTCCATAGTGACATTATTTAAAGTAGCTAAAAAGTGGAAGCAACACCAAGTGGTACCCCAAATGTGGTATTTAATTCAGCCATAAGAAGGAATGAAGTGGTGATCCATGTGACAACATGGATGAACCATGAACCACATCATGTTGAGTAAAATAAACCAGACACAAGAGAACAAAATACTGTATGCTTTCACTTATATGAAATATCTGGAATAGGCACAGTCGTAGAGACAGAAAGTAGAATGGAGGGACTGCAGGGGGGGAAGGGAGAGGCAAGGAGGAGCAATTGTTTAATGGGTATAAAGTTTCTGTTTGAGGTGATGAAAACGTATTGGTAATGGATGGTAAGTGATGGTAGCACAACATTGTGAATGGAATTAATCCCTCTGGATTGTACACTTACGAGTGGTTAATATGGGAAATTTTATGTTACAAATATGTTACCACAATTTTTAAAAGGTAATAAAAGAGGTCTAAAAAGGAATGCAGAGAAATAAGTGTCCTGAGTTTTAAATCCACTACTTCCCCAGTCTCTATCTCTATATCTCTATCCCTACCTCTATCTCTGTCTCTATCTCTGTCTCTGTCTCTATTTCCATCTCCATCTCCATCTCCATCTCCATCTCTGTCTCTGTCACACACACACCTTTCCAGCCAATATAGTCCTCTATTTCTTGAGCTTCCCCTAATCTCTTCGTGAATTTGGCAGAGGATGTATTTGCAGATAACTTTTACTTAGCAGATAGGCATTTAAGATGTGCTTGCAGTATATGAAAGAAAATACCCACCTGGAAGACTAAATGGGGTAGTCTTCAGGGGAAGGCGCAGGTAATGGGGAGGTTCTCTGCACTGGGTGGTAATAATGGGGAGCCCTAACTGGCTTCAGAGCCAGATCTCATCCCCTCCCAGGCAGCAGAGTGGTTCCCATCCAATGGGCGAGACCAATGATGTTGGAAATGAATAGGCTTGGCCGAGGGTGCGGGTGGGGACATGAACTCATTTGGGATCAGACAAGGAGTGAAGGTCTTTGCTCCCGGAGCCCTGCGGGGGATGGAGAGGAGAGGAGGTTCCTTGGGGTCCCTCTTTCTCTGGTTTGGATGTGGGGGTCACAGGACCAGGGGGCCTCCAGGGCAAGAATTGGGCTCCCCAGATGGAACTGCTGCTTCCTCCGTGGGGAATGCAAGAGGAGAGCAAGGCAAAGAGCTGGGGGCATGAGGCAAGGAGGCTCAGTGGGTGAATGGCCAAGACAGATAAGTGGGGCCAGATCCAGCATGACAGTGAATAGGCTCTGGTCCCCAACCAGCCCCATACCATGACCCAGCTTTGTTTCCAAAACGGAAAAGGGAGATTACCTCCCAACAACCACCATGTTTAGGGTCCCATTTCTGAGAAAGGAGAGCAAAACTCAGTCCAAATAGACAATGAGCAGAAGGACAGAAAGGCAGTGACCGTACCCCAGCATGCCAAGAGGTCCCTGAGGTGGATGTGTGATGGGGCCCAGAGAGAAAACCACTTGGTAAGGAAGGGGTATTGATTACCAATCAAGGCAGAAGAGCAAATGGTGTCCATGTTCAAGTGCTTGGCTGGGCCAGCTTTCCTGATGTAACGCCCATCACTGGAGATGACTGGTCTCTTAGGATCATATCCCCTGGTAAGAGTTTTAAAGAGTTTACAGAAATCTTGGCAGAGGAGGCCAAAGGTCAAATTCTCCCACTCCCTTATTTGGACACCCAGCCAATGGCAACTGTGGGTCCACTCCTTTGGGGGGGTTGAGGGCCACAGTGTGAGTCTTGGCTCTCTAACTAGCTGTGAGGCAGAGGCCAGCCCTCACCCTCTTTTGGTTTCCTCCTTTTGAAACGAGGGGTTGGTGGGTCCAGAGTTTCTGTTTGGGGTAATGGGAACATTTTGGTCATGGATGGTGGTGATGGCAGCGCGACATGGTGAATGTCATTACCGCCACTCAAATACCGCTCAAATGTATACTTTGAGAGTGCTGAAATGGTTCATTCTAGCTTGTACGTATGCTACCAGAGTGAAGAATTTACAAAGCTCCAGAACTGTAAGACACAAAGAGTGAACCCTAATGTAAACTATGGACTATAATTAATAGCAGAATTATAATCGTATGGTTGCATCGATTGTAACAAAGGCTCCTCACTAATGTGAAATGTTAATAACAGGAAAAACTGCGTGCGTGAGATGGAGAGGGGTTTATGGGAACTCTGCTCTTTGCGTGATTTTTCTGTAAACCTCCAGCTGCTCGAAAAGAAAAATGAAAACACAAACAAGGGGTTGAGTTTGCCCCTTCTTAGTGATAAAACTGTCCCATGAGTATTGCTAAGACCAGGGTCCCTTGACAAACCTGTGAGCTTTTGAACAAGATGGCGACAGAACTTCAAAAAGTTACTTAATAAAAACTGGAAGGAATAAAACGAGGACACGTAAGTATCTAAGGCTCTGCTTTTGTCTGCACCAAAGGGGCTTAAAGTTTCCGTGTGGAGTGAGAGGGCAAGTCATTGGGCCGGGGGTGCGGGGCGGCTCCTGAGCCTCCATTTCCCATCTGTGAAATGGGGACTCTAGGATTCGCTCCGCACTGCCTAGCTCATAGATCCTAGGTCCTTAAAACTCGCGTGCTCAACTGGGCTGTTTTCCCTCTGGTTTGGGAAGGAATGGGGCCGTGAAAGATGTGATTTTTCTTTCAGCCCACCCGTGGCCACACCCCAGGCCCCAGCTGCAGCGCCTGCCAGCGGGGCTTCAGGAAGCTCCAGCGACTCAGAGAGCAGCTCAGAATCGGACTCAGATACAGAAAGTAGCACCACCGACAGCGAATCCAATGAGGCACCCCGCGTGGCTACGCCAGAGGTGGGTGAAGTCACCAGGACCCCAACTAAGATCTGCCTGTCCCCGAGGCAGCACTCCCGAGGCATATGCACATGTTCAGCATAATATTTACTTCTTTTGACTCGGAAACGTGTTCAGGTATTTGATAGCATTTTTTTCCCTCTTGCTGTGTGGCTTTGGCCAACTCAATAAGCTACTCTGACCCTCAAACCTCCTCCTGTGTGAAACTGGAATCGTCATAACTGGGCTTGCAACCTCTTTTGAGAGAACCAATGGAGCTTGTCAAAAACCACTTCTGGCCCTGGGGACCTCACCTCTCCCTCTAGGTTGAAGCACTGAATTGCCACGTGGCAAGTGAGACCCAAGAGGGGTGGCTTTCTGGAAAGGTGAAAGGTGGTGGTTGAGAGGGTGTGTGTTTTGATCTCAGTTTGCAGCCTTCAGGTGTGCTTGATGATAATTCATGAGAACGTTTCACACAGCCCCATGACAGACCAAAATAATAATTTTGACAAGAAAGAATTTGCCTTTCCCCTGCCATCCTCCCTGAGTCCAGGGTAGCAATTCATGTTCCCCAGAGCCTGTACCTGTTCCAACTGGCAGCCCCACCCCCTACCCCCATGGCTTATCCCAGGTAGAAAGTGGAAGAGCCAGGACTGAAAGAAACCCAGGGCAGTGAGTGTGTGAGCAGAGCTGGTGCCTTTGACCCCGGAGCTATGCTGCCAACAGTGGCAGCCAGTACAGTTTCCTCAGCTCTCACCTGGCATTGTCCTGGGCAGTCCGGAATCACAGCTACTCAGTGTCTTTAATTCTGTCACCCTTTATTGGCTGGTGCTGTAAGACTCAGCTGATGGCTTTCAAAAGAAGCTCGGTTCTAATCAAAATGATGGCTCTTTTAGTTCCCCCAGCAGGAGTCAGAGTTGGGCACCGAGAACCTGAATTGTACGCTTCATTTCCATGGCTTAACAGCGAATGCTAATGTCCACGTGCATGTCCCCGTAAATCGGTTCTCGCCCGTCTCCCGAGGGAAGTGCAGTGTTTTTGGGGAAGTCAAATCTGTTCATCCTTTGATAAAAATACAAAGGGCCCATTCTGTTGGCAGTGAATTACAGCATCATATAGGTGGCACTTTGGCCGATAGAGAGCCTTTCCTTTCGAGTTCCACTTGAGGCACGCTTACGTTTTTTCCAGTATCAGAGAACATTACGTCTGCCTCCCGGTGAGAGCTGAGAAATGGTTTCTCTACCAGGCCCCACTGCCCACCCTCTGGAACGAGTCTGTCTGAATAAGTCTTTCCTTCCTGGCCAGAGTGGAGAATACATATAGGGAGGCGTGGAAATGAGTTTAAGTAAGTAGACCAGGGCCAATTGATGGAGTGTCTGGCAGTCTAAGTAATTTGATGTGTGTGTGTGTGTGTGTGAGGGTGTGTGTTTGCATCCAAAGCTTTAATTAGCTAAAAGTCAGCCTACTGAGGTTCTCCTGAATGCTTCCCAAATGGGAAATGAACTCTCACTGCTATTTCTCCATCTGCAGCCTGAGCCACCCTCAACCAACAAGTGGCAGCTGGACAAATGGCTTAACAAGGTGACCTCCCAGAACAAGTCATTTATTTGCGGCCAAAATGAAACCCCCATGGAGACGGTGTCTTTGCCTCCTCCAGTCATCCAGCCAGTGGAAGTCCAGATCAAAGTGAAGGCGAACCCCACCCAGGCCCTGGCTGAACCCAAAGAGAGGCCTCTCCTCACTCTCATTAGGGAGAAGGCCCGTCCACGGCCCACCCAGAAAACTCCAGAAACCAAGGCTTTGAAGCATAAGTTGTCGGCCACTCTTGAGACAGCCTCTCAAAGGACAATGGGGAAAAAACAGCCCAAAAAGGTCGAGAAGAACGCGAGCCTTGATGACTTCCCCTGGCCCAAACCAAACGTCACCAGCAGCATTCCCAAAGAAAAAGAAAGCCTGGAGCTCCCTGACCCACCGAGAGGCCGCAACAAAACCACTGCTCACAAACCAGTCCCAAGGAAAGAACCACGGCCCAACATTCCCGTGGCTGCCGAGAAGAAGAAGTATAGAGGCCCCAGCAAGATCGTGCCAAAGTCCCGGGAGTTCATCGAAACAGATTCTTCCACGTCGGATTCCAACACCGATCAGGAAGAGACCCTGCAGATCAAAGTCCTGCCCCCTTGCGTTTTGCCTGCAGGGAACGTTGCCAAATCCAAGGAAACTTCTGGTGCCAGCCTGACCTTAATTAGCAGCAGCGTCAGTAACAACAGTGCGTCCGTCGGTACCGAGGAGCCAACCTTCTCACCCATCCCTGTCGTGCACACTGAACTGGTGTCCCCTCTCCAAGATCACGAGAACCCCAAAAACCTCTGGGTGAAGATTGACCTTGACTTACTCTCGAGAGTACCTGGCCACAACGCATTACAAGCAGCGCCCACCAAACCAGACCACAGGGAGCCTGCCTCGAAACCGAAGCGTCAGACCCCTGCCGCAGCTGCGGAGAAACCTGCCCCCAAAGGCAAGCGTAAGCACAAGGTAAGCTGTCCGATGCGGCCCGCCCAGGCCGTGAGCAGCGACTGTCTGTTGGCGACCTTGATCTTGAGTCTTATTCTCCAGGAAGCCAATGACGACAGGTCACAGACTTTGGTGAAGGCAACGATGCCCTCCGTAAGAAATGCACTATTTGACAGGGCCAGGCAGGAAGCACCAGAAATGTTTGGGGTTTGCCCACCAGTGGCATGAGTGTGCAATATGGCGCCAGAGAGATTATGCTGTGTAGGAAAGAAGAATGTGACGTGAGCAGAGCCCCCTTCCCCAGGCAGCTGGGCCCCTGGGATCAGCTCCGGAAGCTGCTTTCGTGGCCCCCTGATTCGTGGCTCTGCAGTAACCCCACCCAAGCATCAGCAGAGCACCCGGTGCTCCCCAATGTCCAGCTCCATCCTGGGGAGCTTGTTAATTTCTCCAGACAATGTTAGCATCCCCCCAACCCAGTTCTACGTTGACAATGCCAGCTCCTACCAGACACACGTCCTGCCCAGCCTACTGGGGTCACTGACCTATACGGTAGGCTTGGCTTGTGCAAATCTGCCCCGCAAGAGGTTAGGGCTGAACTCCAGGGCTACGAAGTCTTCCCGGGAGGTGAAATCCAGAATGGCCACTTCCATTTCAGATAGGAGGTGAGTTGTGTCCTACAGGCTCCTTCTGCTGTCTCGCCACATCTCAGGGCCCATTTGTAGAGCAGCATTGGTCTCCTGGGGATATTTGGCTACCAGTCAATGGCTGCGATGGTGGCTGGAGAGGAGGTTCTTACTCCTTCCCACATTTCTTTTGTCCCTTCCCAGGAGAGCCTTATGTGTGGTCATAGAGGGCTCTGATTGTACCCATGGCCAGACTCCACCACTGACCAGGCTTCTGTGAGGATGATTGAGGTCTTCATTCAGCTTTAGGAGTCAAAACCCAGAGGGTACCATCTCTTAGCTGTGCACCAGCATACCTACAGGAGGTATTCTAAAATAGATTCCAGAAGTTCTAGGACCCTGGCCTGAGCACTGTGTCCCCACTCTTAGTGATGACAGTGATACAAACAGTGGTAAAACAGTACCTGCAGACCCTGCACGTGCAAAGGTCCAAGGGTGTGCCTTGCACACAGCTCATTTACTTGCATGCTGTTGATTGTATAAGTCATCTGTAGAGGTCGCCTGCAATCGCCATGCCGCTTAGACCAGATGTAGGCCAAGAATTGCCACGTTAGTTCTAAACTACTCATTTTGGGGGCATGGTTGGTGGGAGAAGTGTCTAAAACTCATAGGTTCTCTTTGCTTTTGTGATGCAATTCCTGTGCCACCGGATCTCTAATCAGAGGTTCACGTCACAGCTCTGCTCTCTCGAATGCCGACTTCTCCGTATGACTAGGCTAGGCAAGGCTGATTGTTTTTCTGTCTGATCAGAGGTGCTCATTTAACTCCCCTACCCAATCTAGAATTATAAAATAGAGTCAACCTTGCCTAGTTTGTTTTTCTTAATGCTGGGAAACCTGGTTGCCTGAATGTATTTCAAGCTCCCTATATTTGTTTCCTGTTAAAGCCAACAGAAGTTGTGGAGAAAATCCCTGCGAAGAAGCAGCGCCTGGAGGAGACCACGGCTCTCTGCCTGCTTCCCCCTTGCATCTCACCGGCCCCACCCCAGAAGCCTCCCAACACGAGAGAGTGAGTTTGCCCTGTCTCCTTAGGAGGGCTTGAGGGTTCAGATGCTCAAAAAAATCCCAAACTGACCCCATTTGGGGTATCCTGCCCCAGGGGAATGTTAGGTAACAAATGGAAGTCACTGACGAGGGTGGAATAAAGGGTAGAATACAGGCGGCCAAATTTGGGGTGGCCCCATGAGCCTCTCTGCGACATTTCTTCCCCCCAACTCAGACCGATCATAGAAGTAAGCCCAAACAACCTTGTCGAGGCAGGCAAGGAAACGAATGAATTAAACAGGGGAAGTATCAAGAGGCATCTCTCGCTTTAACCAGATCGCCTGTTTCAGGCCAACTCGCAGTTCCGATGGTGAGTCACCAATTTCCCTGGCAGAGCAGCCTCTGGGTCTTGATGCTCAATGCTGCTTGAGAGCCAGGAGCTACATGGCTCACTCTCAGGAAGCTGGGAGAATGGTGTGTTTAAGGAGGTCAGAAGCCTGAGGGCCCGCTGTCCTCCTCTTGGTTCTGCTCTGTGTCAACAAAAGGCAGCTGGGGATGGAGACGTTCATTCCATCAGCTGGGCCCTCTACTCCTTGCTCCCTCAGAGCAGACGGTGCCGCCCTTGGGCAGCAGGCGTCCTTGCCTGCTCTTCACTCAAATGGCACCCGCTTTCCCTGGAGAAGTCCTGCCTCTCTTTATACCAAGCATTTTGACCGAGTTCTTCTGGCCTGTCAATATAATTTAACGAACAATCATGTCAGCTGCTTTAACATTCCATCTGGGTAATTATTGCCATAAATTCATTCAAAATTAGAGATTACTTCCATCAAAGACCAGTTTGGGAGCCTATTAGCAGCCCAGAGCAGAGAGGCAATCTGGCTAACTGCTGCTAACAATTGATTTCACGGATTACTGTTTAACATCAGTGATATGGCATCAATCTGCCACAGATAAGATGTTGGACATCAGTTATCAGCTTACAAGTGTCTGGATCCTGGATCCTTGTTGTTTGGAGACAAAAGGTAGGAAAAGACCAGATCTGCTCTATGTAATAAGGAGATTCGGGCCCTGGGTTGCCTTTCTCCCTCAGGATCGGTAGCTACTTGGGAAGTAAGTCTGCATTACCTGGTGTAAATTTTCTCTGAGCCATCCCACCCCATACTTGGAGTTTTCTGAACTAGAAACCCTTCGAATGGAGTTGACTCTCTTCACCTCAGGTGGGCCGGGCATGTGGGGAAAAACCTGCTCGGGCAATGGTAAAGCATGGTCATTCTCAGGCCCTCCTCCCTTCCGAGGAGGAAGGACGAAAATCAACCCCCACATCTAGTCTCCCTAAGAGGCCCATTGACCTGTCATTTTCCTCATCAAGAGAGAAGGCCAGGTATCGGGCAAATGTATAGGAACTTGAGTGTTCTCATAACATGGTGTTTTTAATCCATGGTCTTTACAGCCTTCCCTTTTTTCTAGTAGTTAGGAAGGTAGTGTCTACCTAGTAACTTTTACCATTCAAGAAGGGCCTGAGTCCTAGTCTTTTGCTCGTCCAACAAATCCAGGTTTCTGAAAAATCTCCAGAGGTGACAGAGAAAGAAGGAAGGACTGGCCTCTCAGAAGTCTTCTCCTGATAACTCTCCCCTCAAGCTTTGTTTGTTCCTCTGATCTTACTGGCCATTCAGACCAAATCCTTAGGAATTTCTAGCAGACAGCGTTCACATTTCTAAAGGAATGTTCTGGAACTTTCTAGAAGACAAGGTTTATCGTCCTAAATGAATATTCTAAAGCCAGCAAAGAATGCCACAGCTGACTGTAAGAGCTGGCGTTCCTCGTCATCCAACAGAAGGACCCTTCTGAGTCCCTCCTGATCTTTCTCTGGAGTTTGAACCATCAGCAGGGCCTCTCAGGAGGGGGTCGGGGGGGGGGTGCCTCTTGTCCTCCTCTGGCCTGCTGCATGAAGTACGCAGAGAAGCAAAAACTATTCTTGTAGTAGAAAGCTAGGACAGTGACAGAGTGGTCTCTAGAAGGTGGTCCCTGGGTGTCTTTCCCCAAGTAAGTCATTAAAAGTTTCTGTGATTCAAGGTCACTGCCAGGCATAGATGGATAGCGGGCCAGGTCATTGGTGACTGCTACACAGAATGCACTCCATCCCCACTGGTCAGTGCGGTGGCAGATGGGAAGGCTGGGTGTGATTGAAGTAGCCAGTGGCAAATCAGTTGTCTCTAGGAAGCAGCTCTGCCCCGTACAGCCTCCACTGCCTTCTCAGGTAGCTGAAATAGCGGGGGGAGTGGCTTCAACTGATGAACCACTCACATCCTATAGGTGCCTCAGCAATACTGAACATCTATCTGTTCCTATAAATTCCCAAAAGTTGGATGCCTCTGTAATCATTGTATTTTGCATGGTCCGATGTTTGTGGAGCTTCCCCACGGGCAAGAATCTTAATCCATCCGTTCATCACCATTTTAATCAGGTATCGTGACTATCATAAAAAAAGGTTGTATGTGTCAAAGAACCATAGAAATCCATTGACAAGTATTTTGAAATTAATTCTAACCAATTAAGGTAATGCGGAAGAAAGAGTTAAGGTGATTTGTTTCATTTTGTTTTAATTTCCTTCATGACAAAAATTGACCCATATTTATGAAGCAAAAGACAGGGAAAATGGCAACTATTATAAAACTGGCAAATTTGTGCAACGCAGTGGAAGTGGGACAAGGATACTCTACTGACTTTCACCAGTTCAGGAAATCAGACTTGAATGCTCGTTCATCTTTGATTTGTTGCTTTGCGATATTGTAAATCTATATTCCTAGACACTGACTGAAATTGACCAAGAGGAAAACATAAATTTTTGTTGACTTAATTTGCTATTGCAAATTGTAGTCAATAATCATGAAAAGTAAATGGTTGCGTAGTGCAATATTAGTTGTCTAAGAAAAGCTTAAAATCCAAGTAATCTTCATTGATTAGACTGAGACAGTAACGAAAATGAAAATCCATGACCCAATTACCATGTTAAGCAGCCAGCGTGAGGTTTTAGTTGTTCTTTTTCTGTTTTATTTGCAGTCTCAGTCTGTTTGATGGTGACCGTTTAATGAGCAGATAAATCAGTCCAAAAGCACAGGAATATTTTTAGGATTGCAAATGTCTAGTATTGCAATATTTTAAATGAAGGTTTGTTTTTTTTTTAAGTGGAGTGCCTCAGGACTTCAGGAGACCAAGTTAATTTAAGGTTGGGGCCCCTTAAGCCTTGGCCTTGGCGGGCCGGGTAGGATGTTTTGCACACACAGTTTGCAAGGTATCTCGAAAGCGTGAGATTCCTTTCCAAGTGATGTCTCCGCATAGCATACCATTAGACCCATAGCCTTCTGCTAATTGATTGCTGGGCCATTGACTGAGTGCTTGTGCAGTTGTCCTAGGGCAAAGTAAGGACCCTCCTGAAAAAATGATGGGATTCAAGTCTGCATTGTGTTTCCCATAAACATCTAATTAACAGTATTCTGGAAAGGTTGCAAATATCCGGCCACAGCTTCAAGGACGTGTTTATTCTTAGATTCGTAGGAACGACTATCTGCCTCTCTCTCTCTATCTATATGCATTTCCATGTACATCTCACACCACAGATAAAGGAGCATGCGCTAAAATGGCACTTTAGCTGAAAGTACCAGCATCGAGGGCTGAATCAGAATAGAGAGACTTCCTGACAGCCTACACGTTTTGTTTCCTCAGAAATACTTCCTCCAGGAGAGCAAACAGAAAGAAAGAAGAAAAGCTCTTCCCTCCTCCACTCTCCCCACTGCCAGAGGAACCTCAACGCCGCAGAAACGGCAGCAGCAATCACGGTGCCTTCGGTCAAGAAAAAACCATTTCCCTGACCGGACAGGTCACCTCAGCCAAACCTAAGAGAATCGAAGGCAAATTCTGTGCTACTTTCAGAGGGATATCTGTGAATGTAAGTGTCTTTGGACAAATACCTACCTCAAGGGTGCGAGAAGAAACAAGTTCCCCCAGCTCGTCTCCCCTGACATGACAGGGGGAAGGGATGGAGGGGCAGTGGGTTCAAATCTCGATGATCCCAGCTCAGGATGGGTTTTTCCTTCCAGGTTAATTCTCCACCCTGTCTTGCTCTTCCCCAAACAGTCTGGAGGTCCTTCGATGCAGTCCCTTCCTAGCTTGGCTATAGGGCCTAGTTCCATTCATTTAGTGAAAGAAAGAACAAACGAATGGGCTGGGATTGCCATCGATCACTGACCTGGGGCTGGAACTCTCGTTTCGGTGCTCCGAGGTACAGCTTTCCACCACCCATGGCTTTGGGTTTTCTGCACCGCTCCTCCATCCACATAGATAGCTGAGAAGTTACATCACTTTTTACATGCATGCGCCCAGTGTATTTTCATTTGTCACAGCCATAGGTACCCAAACCATGGAAACCACCAGCCGCAGTGTCACTAATGAATAAACACATGTATATGCGGAGATTTTGCATCCCTGTGCACCATGGCTCTTTTCAACCGAATAGCCAAAGCAAACAAGTAGAAAGGAATGAGTTTGCAAATCTCTGCTGCCAACTTCATGGGCTCTGAAAAGAAAGTGCCCATTTAATACTCCCTGAGAGGTCATTAGGCCCCTGAGTTTTGCAGACCCCTGTTGACATGTTCCCCCTGTCATCTGAGATGACTGAGATGGCCTATGTAAATTTCACCACTGATTTCAAGCACTTGCTCTAGTAGGAAATTGCCATGTTCTGTGTGAAATTCATGCATGTGTGTGTGTGTGTGCGTGCATGTAAACATAATGCATTTGTATTTACAGATGCCGACTCTATAATGTGGGGGGAATTAAACCATCTGTTCTAAACAGTAATTGTACTATCTATCCTATTTTTCATACTGAATGTAATTAATATTATAAACTCTGCCTAATGCTTGGTTCCATTCAAGCTTTTGGAGGGCATACACCAGAGCTAGGCAATTCTCTTTGTATAGTGTCCCACAGATTGTCACAAATAATTAGGTGCTTAATACGTGTGTTATTATGACAATGACGCTGCTTACAAGAGTTGGAAACGTCATTTCCACAAAAGCTGCAAACTACAGGGGAAACCTGGTAAATTGGGCCATATTTGCTCCTGGAAGTACATCCTTCTTCTTAAGGAAATCACGGGGCTCCCTGTGGTAGGATCAGGTGGCCAGGACCTCTTCTTTGGCCATTCCTTCCTTCTCTCAGTGGTTTAGAATCTGGGGGACATCGTAGCATAATTTTGCCCACCCTGGGAGTTGAGAGTCACAAGGAACATCTCTGACTCCATCAAATGAGTGGACTTGACTGGAGGAGCTGTAAGGCTTCTTCCAGCTCCAAAAGCACCTTCAATTTTGTGCTCTTGGAGTCTTCTCTTGGCCATTTTGGCATGAGGTCCTGTTTGTGGACTCGGTGGGTACAGGGGTGTGGACAGAGAAATGGGCTTATATAACTTGGATGATCACAGCCAGATGAAACCATCTCCAGTCCGGCGTGCCATGCATGACATCAATGCCGTATGCCTGCCAGGAGTGGTGGTTCCGGGTTCTTACCACCTATCTTGGCCATTGAGATGAGTGGTGCTGTCTTGGGCTGACCCCATTGTTGGGACTGAGCCAGTGTGCCTCTGGCAGGAGAAACAGAAGTCTGGCTTAGCAGTTTCAGATGGCTCTGCTTAGGTCAGATTTTGGGGGGTGAGCAAAATCCACGGTGATCTTTAAAAATATCTCCTCTACACTTGTCATAGCAATTTTCAGATGTGAAGCCTCATGGCACATTTGATCTCAGTGAGCCCTGGGTGGTAAGAATTACTCGAGAGTCAGAAGGTCCAGGATCAAGTGGGCAAGCTCTACTTTTATAGATACAAGGAAGTTCACCCGTGGCCTTAATCTTTAAAGTGACCTTGCTGACCAAGACAAGCAGGCATTCCGCCAACACCAAGAGAACTAGGCTGCGTGTCAAAAATCAGAGATGGTTCCAGTCCTCAAAGAGCTCTCAGCCTCAAGCAAGACATGAGCCATGCACCCCGAAGAACTAGAATATGAAATATCAGGGGCCTGGAGTCCCAGGAGAGACCGGCCTCTGAATGGTGTTCCCAGAGGAGGCGGTGTTTGTTGAGTTGGGCCTTTATGGATGAGTAGGGTTGAGAAATGAAGGGAAGGGCTTTGTCCACACTCAGCATGAACCAAAGCAGGAAAGTAAAGAAACCAGGGGTGTGTTTGGTTTGGTTGAAGCAGAGGTCCATGAAAGGAGGCAGTGGGAGATGAGGTGGAACGTTGAAGCCAGATCTGGGTGGGGGGTGGGATCTTCCAGCGAAGGAACTCAGACTTTCTTTGGCATTGGGTTCAGGGTACAGTGACACACTTGGAGTGTTGTTTAGGAAGCTCATACTGGTGGGCAGCAGGTGAAGGGTGGGATGGAGAAGTTAGCTCAGAGGCTAGGCGTCCTTGATACAGGTAATGGAGAAGAAGGAATTAAAGATGAACTAGAACACTCATTTGCCAAAAACAAAAACAAAAAAGCTTAGGAACATTTTTTGGAAAGGAAGTCAATTGACAGAGCTTCAGATGGAAGCCACGGTGGGGCGTCCCTGCCCTGCTGAGTCCAACGCCCCTGGTGTTAGGGACTACCTCATTCTCTGGGGTCTTCCCAAACCCAATTTGGAAATTACTCTCTGACATGGAAAAGTCCTCCATTGTAGACAGGGGAAGCGGACCTGCCATTAATGGGATTAGGAAATTGGCTCAGGGATCTATTTGGTTTCAGGGAAATCAGAGGTGCTACTAAGCCTTGTAAAAAGAACTCTCCAGAAGTTGTTATGGCAGGTCTGGAGCTGAGGAGAGAGGGCCTTATCTGCATAGTGCTCAAGCTGTGGCCATGCACACAGGAATGACAGATCTTGTCAAGGAAGAACCAAGGAAAGAAACTTCTAACCTTAGGGTGATCTCAGTGTATCAGAGCAGCAGGAGGAAGAGGCAACATGGAGAGAATAGTGAGAGGGAGAACGACAGTCAGGCAAGCCCCGCAGATGCCAAGGGAAAGACACGTTGTGGGATGGGTTGGGCAGGGTCTGCCCTGTGAACAGAACAGGGGAACGGCGTGGCACAGCGCCATCACGTGGACAAAACGAAGCTCTATCTTGTCTTTACCCATTGATCTTTGACCTTGAAATGAGAGGCGTCACCATCTCAAGACTACCAAATGAGAATATACACTCATGGGCCATTCGCTTAACTAGAAACCACACAAGTGCCTCACGTGAACAAAAGGGCTGCTGCCTTCTTCATCCCAGCATGCTGACTCTTGCAGTACAATACCTGTTTTGCTGGTATTTTGCTGGACTGGATGTGGTATTTTGTAGCAAGACCTGCGGATTTTACTTACCCTAGAGAAAGTTTCTGGACTGGGTCCCCTTTCAGAAAGTTTTCCCTACCTGCCTGCCTCCCTCCCTCTCTTTCTCCTTTTCTCCCTCCTTTCTCCTCCATCTTCCCTCTCTTTCCACTTCCCTCCCATCCCTCTCCCATTTCCTGCTGGATTCAGACCGTTGCACATGGCTGTCCTAATGAGATGTCACACCTGAATCGCTTGGTGTTTGGGGTCATCGTAGAACAAAAGCTGGTGATTCACGGGGCTCTTAAAATATTCCAGGGGCACTTGTTTGTTTCCTTTTCAACTGCCTTGTTTCCCAGTGGGCTTGACATTCCAAGCATTTATGAAACGATGTTCTTAAAAGCTGGACCTAACGGGAGCTATTTGTCCTCTTTTTTATCCCCCCAGGAGGGAGACGCTTCCAAAAAGGCAGCTGCCTCTGCCACTGTCACTGTCACCAACACGGCTATCGCTACTGCCACTGTCACTGCTACTGCCATTGTCACTGCCACTGTCACGGCCACCACCACGGCCACAGCCACCACCACGACCACTACCACTACCATCTCCACCATCACCTCTACCATCACTACTGGCCTCATGGATAGCAGTCACCTGGAGATGACGTCCTGGGCGGCCCTGCCTCTTCTCTCCAGCAGCACCACCAGTGTCCGGAGGCCCAAGCTTACTTTTGATGACTCGTAGGTTGTCCTCAGTTTGGGAGTTCTGAATGGGTGGGAACATGCTGGCTTTTCTCAATGCCTCAGCTCCTGTGGCCTTATAAGTATACCCACACGGCCACCCCACTCACACATTTCTGTCCCCACCAAGAAATGGCTTTGGCCTCTTTTCCATTGAGAACATTGTCACTGTTTCCAAACAAAGCAGATGCTTTGTTCTAGGTTGCTTTGTCCTTTCTTATCTGTGTCCTCAGATACAATTGTGTGCCAGGAACTAGATTTACATCTATGTGCCGTTTGAGCTCTTGGGACAAGTGTAATGTTTGGGCTTGGAGGATGTGCTCATTTATCCTAATGGGCCATTCGGCACTTAAGATTTCATTTACAGGAGGAATAGTTCATGGTTGGTTATTATAGGAATGTCAGCATCGGTATGCCCTTTTTTTGTTTTTGTTTTTTCTTTTCATTTTTGAGGCATTGTATAAGAATGGATTTGTAGCAAACGAATGTTTTTGACTCTTCAGTCTCTTAATGAAAAGATGAAAGACTTCACTACTGGTTTCTGAAAGAGTGCATTTTGTTTGTTTAGGGTTCACAACGCTGATTACTACATGCAAGAGGCCAAGAAGCTGAAACACAAAGCTGACGCACTGGTAGGTGTCCTCCCTCACTGCTTGGAAAGAAAACCAAGAAGGCACTTTAGGAGCTCCTCAAACTTTCAGTAGCACAACCCAAACCTGCTTGGCAGCTCGCTGTTCTTCTGATATAAGGCAATTGGAGCTGCTTCTTTCTTTAACACCGGTCATTCCCCACATCTTTTTGAGCTGCATTGCCCTTACCTTAATGGTCGGTATTCATTTCCCCACTGTTCCTCCCCTTGCCCCAACTTCAGAATAAACACTATTGTTGTTATGGTTACAGTTAATCTTAAAACTCTCCTGGAGCTGACGGGAGCTCCAGTTGGCTCCTGCAAACCAGCACTGGTATGGGGTAGGGAGGGTCATCGAGAGCTGTTAGCTGGCCTCAGATATTGGCTTTGGGCACTCAGCTGTAGGGAAAACTTGGCTCCTTGCTGCATTTGATTGCATGTCTCCGGACCGAAGCCCACAGACAGGCTGGGTCCCTGAACCTAGAAAAGGAAGTGCTGTCACCTGGATTTACTAAGACACTTTGCCCAGCTGCCTCTAAGTGTTTGGGCCACCTAGACCAGTGAAGAGCTCGGCATGTTGGGTCGTTTGACTTGATGGATACACCTAACAGTGGGTGCCACACGTGACAGTCATTTGGGAAGCTTTTTAAAAAAACCATCCCTGATGTCCAGATCCCACCCCTGACAATTGAAATCAGACTTTTCCAGAACTGGGACCCAAGAGGGGTGGTGAATGAAAGTTCCCCACGTGATTCCAAACTACAGCCAAGCCAAGTCTCCAGACTGTCCTGGAGAATGTCCTGGATTCAGACTCCTCATCTTTGACTGAACCCCAGCACATCAAGGGGTGTCTGTTCAAACCCATTGTGTTAAAGAAACAAACACCCTTGATCACAGCATGCACCTAGCCAGGACTTAGGTGTCCCATGGCATTTGACACCAGGAGGCCTCTCACCTTTCTCTAGTGTGACTTGTCCCTTAGAAACAAGTGTGTCCTGCTCTTGCAGACAGAAATGACAAGGCAGGCTGGAGATGCTGGGAAGCTGTGCCTTTGACCTTGGCACAGGTGGCGGGCTATTTGAAAGGCACTGGGTGGTTGTGCGGCTCGCTCTGACGCCCAAGGTTTTCTCTGAAAGTCCGCAACTCCACAGCTCTGCACAAGGGCTCTGGAGCTGGCCCTCGGCCACAATCAGAGCAAGGGAGCACGTAGATATTCCTTGGACAAGCTGTTACACGAACAGACAAAATTGGGGTGTGCGTGGGAGACCACGGAGATGAAATGTTTGAATGACTGAGAACATCAGAGCCACAGAGATATGTAGAGATGCTTGAGAAGCACCCCACTCTCTACCTTCTGGGGTGGTTTCTACGTACCCCCAAAATCACTCCTGGGGTAACCCATTTAGAGCAGCCTTTCTCAGTGGGGGAAATACTGGCCCCATGGGGGCAAAAACTGACTCTTGGGGGGAGGGTGAAAAAAATCTCTGATGTTACAATGGTTTGTGACTCTCCAAATGGCCGCGACACATGAGGATACCTTCAGTATTAACACTTCATTGGTGGGGGCAGTGCAGAAAAAAACTGCCTAAAAATGTTCCTTGCGTGTGATCATAAAAAAAGAGCATAAGAACCACTCATTTTGGGGAATGATGTATTGGCTAAGCTTATGTCTACACCAGAACTGGAAGTGCCCTTTTCATTCAACCCCCACATTTTCTGGATGGGCAACTGAGGCCCAGGGAGGGAGTCTGACTTGGCCATTAATTGGCAGAAGGGCCATGTGATTTGCTCTCTGGGCTTCAGTTTCTCCTTTTGGAAAAAATCCTTCCAGCTATGGGTTTTTGAGGGAAAAGCAACTTTCTAAAATCAGGTTGTAAAGATTAGTTTCCAAGTGGCCAGTCAAAGCCTGGTGGCCTCTAAGGAAAGTATGTGGTGAGGCAAGAGAGGTAGAAGATAGCTTGCACGTATACACACACAGGTATTGAAGAAATCACTTTGAATTCGGTAGCAACTGATATTTTCCTACAACAGCTGACAGAAAGGAAAACCCCAGATTTCCTGCAGTACATAAAAGCTGAAGAACATTTATTGTAAAGACTCATTACAACAAGAGAGTCTGCAGGACCTCTAACTCGTCATTTTATGGTAGCACTTAATCCTTTGCTCGAGACAGCTCCTCTGCCATTTTGAGAATTGAAACCTTCACGATTGCACAGAAAACATTTTGATAAAAGGTACACAAGAAAATTAAAGGAGCTAAAATCTGCATTATGTTGGTCCCTTTACATAAAGTGCCTTATTAGTGGAATTCCTACACCCAGCGATCGGAAATTGAAAATGTTAAAGACTGTTATAAAATACTCACTATAAAAGTGTCATCTGTAATATTCATTATGCATAAAAAAGAAATCAGTCTGTCTAAGTCAGTTTAATCATGGCCGTTATCGGGGCTAAAACCTTTTGCAATAAAATTTTACTAAACTAAAATAGTCAGCGGTGCCATATTTTTGGCTTTTTGACACACAATTGCAGACCATCATTTACAATGAAAGTGATGCGATTATTGTCAACAGTTCGCACTATAGCTTCACATTTTTCACAACAATCGCCTCGATTTGCTACCCCTCTCCTGGGGCTGGGGTCAATGTGCTCACAGATGGTTCTCAAGCAAAGACTATATTTGTTTGTTGCCCAAGAGGCTTGTAAAAAGCAGCGCTCAGTTGCAATCTCTGCCTACAGGCCATCGCACTGACTGATGGGTTTCAGTAAATTTAGCGAGTAGAAACTAGTCAAGGCAGTGATTTGGATTCTGGTCCACCAAAACGAAACCTACAGCACCAGCCTCAGTGCCATGACAAGAGAACCTTAAATCAGTTACTTCATTGTTCATACAAATTTGTTCATTTTCATCTACCCCACCCCCCGCGCCCTCATGGCCACCAAAAATATCTCCAGACATTGCCAAATGTTCCCAGGGGGGAGGGGGCGAAATCTCTCTCTCTCTTGAGAACAACTTTTCTATAAGGAGTAGTAAAGGGGAGGTATCATGTTGACGAGTCATCTTCCTATTCCAGTTCGAGAAATTTGGCAAAGCTGTGAATTATGCCGACGCGGCCCTCTCCTTCACCGAATGTGGCAACGCGATGGAACGTGATCCCCTGGAAGCCAAGTCTCCGTACACCATGTATTCCGAGACTGTGGAGCTCCTCAGGTTAATTGCCTTTCTGTGGTCGTCTTCCTAAGCTCATTTCAGTCATAATTAGAACCTGCTAGGTTTTTAAAAATATCATTTCAACATATTAATGATTTGTCCAAGGCATCTTCTTCGTAGAAAGTCATCATAATTAGTTCTTGCCATTTTATTAATGTCATGGAAAATTTATAATTGATGGACACTGCTTTTATAAATTATCCCCTTCAGAGGTTATTATGTGCATGTTATAATTCGCAATATTCATAAAATTAAAATTGAAACATAGTGGGTGGAGGGAAAGTAGAGTAATTTCACCGTTTAGCACGGTCACTTGTCTTTTCAAAGATGCAGTTTTATAATTCAAAAATTAAAAAGTGGTGCTGTCAGGATTTCTACTATAAACCATGTCTTCTAAGAATTTCTATCTTGGTTATTAAAAAGGAGTGGGCACTGCGCCAACTCAAAGTCGGTGTTTAAGGCCGCAGGTATGGAGTAGAATTTCCATGTATCTGGCATTAGAGGGAAACAGAAAAGGTGGTGGCGGGACTAGATATGAGAGGATGACAACAAGAGAGGGCCTATTAGGCACCCAGATTATTGGTTTCATTTGCATTTTAAATGAAATTTTCTGGCCCGTTGGTCTTGGTGGAGTAGAATTTGTGGGTAATCAAAAATTCCTAGAAGAAGAAGAAATAATATCCATTCTGGTATTTTCCAGTAATCTGCAGATATCTGTAAAATAATTTAATCCACCCCCAGAAGTGGATAAGTGCCATTGTTCGATGGGTGAACTCAGTCATCGCTTCTGATTGAGCAAGGAGTTCTTTACCTGAGAGTCCTTTCTGTCCCAGCCACCCTGGGGGTCTATCAATCAATAATGCCAGGTTTTGATTGTACCTGCCTTGTATCTGCATAAACTGTTAAAATCTGAAGCTAGTTATGCCTAAAGCGTCAGGCAAGCATTGGACAACTTTGGCAGGTATAGTTTTCCCAGGGAAGCATTCCAAGAGATCAGAAGAACGGAAACTATTAGGGAAAAAACAGCCATATTCTCATAGAATCAGAAGATTTATTTAAATCCACAACAGGAGGGAGATTGCAAGGAAAGCTCCAGGCTTGGCTGCCAGGCCACCACCACCATTCCACAGCTCTTAGGGAAAATTGATTTCTCAGTGTCTATTCAAGGCTACCTGCAATTTTCTAAGATTCACAAGATGAAAAATCTGGAGAAACAGTGTAGGATTCAAAATTGAGGGAAAACATTAGTGAACAAACATGGAGATAATTCATCCTCTCTGATTTTCCAGAAATGCAAATGAAAACAAGGTACTTTTTCAAACGAGCAAGAATATTTTAAAATGTTAACATCCAATGTTAGAAAAAAAAAAAAAGCATGTGGCGAACTGGGCCTCCTCGGACGCTGCTGATAGGAACGTAAATTGGTCGTTACAAATTGAAAGCAGTATGGCAATGTGAAGGAAATGCCATGCAAATGTGCATTCATATCTCTTGGTCCAGTAATTCAACCTCTGGAAATTTGAATTTCCTCCACTGAAGAGAAGGATTGAAAAAGTTTGGCATTATGTATAATCGGAAGCAATTAGAAGCCAACCAAATGATCAATAATAGAAGAGTAATTAATTATATCGTATTTCAGTCAATGGAATACTTTGTAGCCATTGAAATACCGTAATTTTGAAGACTGCAGCTCCGTGAAAGTATTTCTCACACTGCAGTGAAAGCAAGCTGCAGATTATATGCGCACTACAATTTGAACTGTGAAAAGTGTGTACACATCTGGACACTGCGAGAAGGGAGACGAGATCACAGCTGTGATGGGAGCAAGGTTGTGGATGTTGTCCTCCTCTGTTTTATTTTCTCCTTCCATAGTAATTTTATTTAGGAAAATCCATACTCTGAAAAAAATACAAAAGCGCAAAACCAAACTACATTTAATGGTAAAAAAAAATAAACTAAATGTAATGTGAATCATCGAGCGATATTTATTTCCAGTAAGGAAAATATTTGTTTTCCCTCAACTGCTTACAAAAGACTTTGTTTTGTAAGCACAATTTTTTTTTTTTCATTCTATGGCATTTTATTCCCCATAGGGGAGATATCTCAATAGAACTTGGTGAAAGTCAATGGAGAATTTATGAACCTTCACTTTTAAGTCAATATTTTCCAACTTTGTTTTTATTTCAAAATAATTGTCGATTCCCATGCAGTTGTAAGAACAAACACAGAGACCCCGTATACTCTTCACCTGGTTTTCCCCCATTGTAACATCTTGCAGAACTCTAGTACACTATCAGAACCAATGTGTTGATATTGATACGGCCTGTGGACCGTAGTCAGTTTACATCGGTTTCACGTCCAGTTGTTGTGTGCTGTGCTCCTAAGGTGATTCTGACCTACAGCCAGATTCAGGGACCACAAACAAGATGAGCTTCACAGGATCTGTTCAAGCCAGAGATCCGTCTCCTTTTTTTTTTTTTTTTTAATTTTTTGTAAAGTATATTTGTGGGTATATCATTTATTTGAAAGAGAGAAATTTCAGCTGTGAATGAAATGAACGGAAACCCCTGGGTCTTCGGTCCATTGAAGCCATTGAAGCTGCACTATCCAGGCACTTGAAATGCGGTTGCAATTAGAGGGCAGCGCCAATAGGAACATGGTTTCTAATTGTGCAATAGTATATTGATGCGATTTGATTATTCTCTCCCCGACAGTAGGCTGGCTACAGAGGGGAGAGCCCCATTTCCCTTATTCAAGCAGCCAGACTTGCTCTGGAGCCTTGGGAAGCTGTCATAGAAATGTATTTGTGAAAACAAGCAGGGCAGCGCAGAGACTTGACATTTCTGCGATCCAACTGTCAAAGAACGTTAGATTTATTACATAAGGAAAATCCCTTCGCTTAATATGGCAGCAGCAGAAGGGACCCACCTCAAGGGCGCGAGTCGTTTTGTTTGAAAATATTCACTCCACAGAACTGGAGCAATGACAAAGGGAGAGCTGGGGGTAGAATATGGAGGGGACCCAGAGACCTGATTGGCGAGCCTGGGGACCCTGGTGGGGAGCGGGTGCGGGTGGCTGAAAGGGAAGAGTCCTTAGCGCAAGTGCCTTTTGGTAAAGGAGAACTAATGCAGCCGCCTGCATGCTGTAAACTTTCTTTTGCAACACTGAACCCCATTCCTCATTCTACCACAAGTAGCTGTGAAATTGCATTAAAGCGCAGACAATTTTTTGCACTGAATTGATTTTCAAGAGCCAGAATGGAACGTGCTCCGGTACGAAGTAAAAAACGGGGCAAAGGCAACCATTTACCACCCCAGTGTGTGGCATGGTAACAATTAAAGAGAATGGAAAGACAAAATATACAAGCACCATAAATTAATGAGCTTAAAACGCTGTGAGGTTGACCTTCCTATTAGAAACAAAGTAAACGCCACTTTCTCTTGGAACATATTCAAAACGTGAGTCATTAGGAAAACCTTTTAACTACTGTGTGACCCGGGTCTCCCCACGCTCACGTATCATTGACCTCATCTGTCATAAACTGACCCAAGACTGACACTTTTGTCCAAAATCTAAAAATACGGTTTAGCTAGAGTGTTCCTAGAAACAGGATTTTGTGAGCACTTAGACCCCCTTGCAAAATAACAATAAATCTCTGGCATCGTCCTGGTACCTGGGCTCATGGATTCGCCGACTTGCCCACCCACGGCAAACTTGGGGCTCACCCCTTCCCAACACCAATCCCCACTTGAGCTTTTCCTTTCCCTCCAAAGGTATGCGATGAGGCTGAAGAACTTTGCAAGCCCCCTGGCTTCGGACGGGGACAAAAAGCTGGCAGTATTGTGGTGAGTGTGCGCCATGGAGCCGCTTAGGCCTCTCGTCCCCGGTTGTTACTCTTGTTTTCCATTAAACTCTTAAGGGCTAACTAATGGGTTTCTTCAGTCGCTGACTAAACATTTACTCTCCTAATTTATACCCCTATCAAGAAGGGATTTCAATGTTTCCCCCTTCCCTTTTCAAACAAAAACATGTCTTTATTTACGTACGGTCCTCAAGCTAGCCAACCTTGGAACAATAATTGCAAAATATGTATCAGCATTTTTGGTCACATTTTGGATTTCATTAAGTACCGGCATTAACATGATCCTTTTCTCATCACCATAGTTACCGATGTTTATCACTTCTCTACTTGAGAATGTTTAAATTGAAGAAGGACCATGCTATGAAGTACTCCAGATCCCTGATGGAATATTTTAAGGTAATCCTTATTTTGTATAACTTCCAGGTAGAGGGTGACTCAGACTGCCACTGTGCCATGGCAGGCCTGCAAGGATACGGTCACTGACAAAGACGAGGTTGCTATTCCCCAACCTCATTCGGGCAGGCCGTGGGCCCTCCCACCTCTCCTTCTGGACTCGGCAGATCACTGTTTGATTCGATTCCAGGGAGAGAAGGCACAATAGTTCAGCGTCCCCATTATTTTCCAGACAGACCAAACAGCCCTGGGCAGCTTCCCGGGTGCAGTGAAGGGGTGTCACCTTCTGCCCCGCCAGGCACGGGCAGACTCGTCAGGAGACATTTGTGGCTGTGGGTGTGGCCAGGCTCCTTTAAGATGACTGGTTACCTTGATTACCACAATAACTAACACAACAAACCCATCAGCCACAGAGCTGGCGTTTCTAGTTCACGATGCACGAAAGCTAGTTCGACTCCAACATGCAAGGCCAAAATTTGGGAATATCCAGCATCTGAATCCAGTGTGTGGCAGGACACGGCTGTATGAGAACAGTGTGGCTGGGTCTGGGAAAAAGAGCAGGTTCCCAGCTCTTCTGGGGCGTGGCCATCTAGTCATAAAGCTAGCAGAGGCCCAGCAGATGACCATTCTTTCATAGGTTACCTTAACCTGTGCTCTTGAACTTGAGCGGCCATCAGCATCCCCTGGAGGGCTTGTGAAAACAGAGACTGAGCCCCATCCCCGGAGTGTCGGATTCAAGTGGGGCTGGGAGGGAGCCCGAGAATTTGCCTCCCAAACGGTTTCCCCGGTCCTGCCGCAGCTGCTTGCGGCTGCTCTTGTCGTCACACTGCAGGAGCCACTGAGAGAGCCTCTGTCCTCTTTGGCCTCGCATGTGTAGCCAAACTGGTGTAAATGATTCACCATCTGGGAGGGCTTTGAGGCCCTGTGAGGTTACAAACTGGAGGCTGCAGAACGTACCTTGGCCGTGGGCCTCTGCGGCTCCGGAGAAGTGCTGCGTTCTTACTGGACTCCTGAAAATGCTGGTTTTGCAACGCGGCCTGGGCCAGAACCCCAGAGGCAAAGGAAGAAGCACAGCTGCCAGGAACCCCAGCCTCTGGTGAGCCCTTCATAAGCAGTCTCACCACTGACTGGTTGTGGAGGTGCCGAGGGACAGGTTGAGCTCTGCTCCACAAGTGCATGGCCACAAAAATCCAGCAGGCCCATGCTTTAAACCAGCCCAGTGGCGGCAGAGGAGGAGAAAAGAATGTTTAACATTCCGTTGCAATGCAGCCGTGGACTGGCTACATTGCTAAACGGGGAAAACTGTAAGCTGTGAGGATTGGCACGTAAAGACAGCAAATCAGGGTGATTCTAGAAAAAAAAAAATTTTTTTTTTTTTTTTCTTAAATCCCCGCTTGGTCCCAGCACATTCCTGGGACTTCAGAAATCCCTGCATCCCGGGGAGGAAGTTTGCAGCTTGAGTTAAAGGTGCAAAGCATTCCTGTACTCTGAAGAGCTTGTTTTGCAGAATCAATTTCAGACGAGGGTAATTAAACCACTTCTTGGAGAACTGAGTCTGATTTCACTGGGCCTTTCAGTAGGGACGATCTTTCATCAAGTGACTTTCGTGGTTCTGATTGGCACCCACTAATTATCCTACCCAGCTCTTTTCATCGCGTGTGCGTGGTGGTGTGCTGACGAAACAGGAGGCATCCCGAACTGCTGCAATCAATATTAATGTGCTCGAAATCACACTGGCATCTGGTTCTGAATTAATAAAACACAAAATAGATGTCCTTATTTCCCTCTCTCTCTCTCTCTCTCTTAGCAAAATGCTTCAAAAGTCGCTCAGATATCATCGCCGTGGGTAGGCAATGGAAAGTAAGTACTTTATGAAAATTGTTTTTTCTTGAAAATGAGTGATTCAACAGACCCCAAATAGTTTGCAGTGACAACCCAGGAGGGAAGGTCAAATGCTGTGCACCCAAAATTCTTGTCAGATTCCAGAAACGTTTAAAATGAGGTTGATAACAAATTTGTTAAGTATTTGATCTTTAAGCCTGTTAATGAGACGGCAAGGACCACGCCGTTTCAGGGAGGCAGAAAAAAGTTAACCTCCACTGCAGCAGTTTTTCGATGATTCACTCAGTACTGCAAGACCAATGAAATATTCATTGATATATGGTAAGTGCTGTTTAATAAAACCAAAGGCATAATAGTTCTGAAAATGGGAAGGTACTTAGTCAGCCAATTATCTGAGCCTTATGATAGTTTTTATGTCAATACTGAAATACCCTGGCCTAAAATATAAAAGCATCTACTCAAATGACGACAAAATCACACGCTCGTGCGACCTTATTTAGAACTCTCCGTGCTTGGGGGAGTGCAGTCTTCACAGCCCTAGCCACCTCTGGTTCACAGAATAAGATACGTGAGCCCCTTCTTTTTGCATTTGTTTCTCTGTCTCTAAAATGGAAGGGCTAGACCCGGTAAACTCTGAGACCCATCCAAAGAGCTATCCCTCCCTATTAAGAGAGCCGTCTTGAATCCCAGTTAGGTCTGAGCCATGAACTCAGCCAGGTGACTTTGCTTACCTTGCTTGAGCCTCAGTTTCCCTTCTGGTTCCCATGCCTCCCCCACCACCCCAAGCCCGCTGCCCACAGGGAGCAGGAAGGAAAGCCAGAGAGACGATTGTGGAAATAGACTTTTGCGAGGAGCATGTTTGCCAACGCCAAGCTGCTTTGTCCATCTTTTCTCATTTCAGAATTCTTGAGTCCCTGATTCAGATGCTTTCTCTGAGAGTGAGGTAGTCTCCACGGCCACTGTCTAAATAAATATCTACAGAGCACACTCCAAAAGCAGTGGGACGATGAACTCTACTTTGGGATCCCAAAAACAGAGCCAGGGGACAGACCTATGAAAAACTAAGCATTAACTCAATTACCACATTGAAAAGAAGCCCCAGCTAAATTGCTGTGTTAGGTCTTCCTCTTATATTGACGAACCAAAGGGAAAGAGCAATTTTTTCTGAAAGTTCAACAAATTAAAATAACCACTGAAAGGCCCCGAGAAAGGAAGGGCAAGGTCAGGGAAGCAGCCTTAAAAGACTCTCCGGAAAAATGGTTAATTCTGAAACAAAACAACTCAAACACATCCTACACTGGTGAAGTCACATTAAAAGGCTCCTGAAATGATTGTTTAAGCAGCTTCTGCCTGAAGAAGGCCCACTCCCTTTAGCCAGAGAGAGAGTTTTTGAATGATGCAACTCAAGACAGTCTTCCAGGGGTGATGCCCCATCCATTCGGCAAACACTTCCCAGCGCTTTGCGCATAGCTGCCACCTCCACTGCACCGTGTGCTTCTGGAGTTCAGGCCCTGGAGGAGGTGCTGTGGGGACACAGAGGTAAATAAGCCTCAGGAACTAGCTCCATGGGGGCTGGGAAGAAAAGGGGCTAGCAGAGTAGCACTTGGAAGAAGAGAGGGGGAAATCAACTTAGTATAGATTGAACGAGAGCAAATATGGAAGCCAAGAGATCTGTTAGGAGAGAAAGGCAGTAACCCAGGGATGAGGTGATAGTGGCTTAGACCAGCGTGGTCGGGGCAAAAGTGGGGGAAGGTGTGTGCTTCTGGGTGCATGCTCCTTTGTATGTGCCATGGCAGACGAAAGACACGGTTTGCAAATGGACACACAGAAAGAGCAGGACAAGGTGCCCTAAGTAGTGGCAAGAGCCAATATGGAGTTGGAGAACATGCTCAGGTGAAAAGGGCATTGGCCTTCTCTTAGCCATTGTCACACTTTCTTAGGCAGGTTTTGATGTTTTTTTTTCAGTTCTTCTGGTAATGCCCAGAGCAAACCCATGCCCCAGCTCTCCCAAAATCTTATCTCCACTCCCGATTGCTTAAAAGTGCTTTGAAAGGAGAGTTAAACCTAGATTCACCATCCAAGCCGGCAATTCCATCCCCATGTACATACGTGAAATAATTGAAAGCAGGAACTCAACCAGACACTTGCACACTGATGTTCACAGTTGCCAAAGGATAGAAGCAACCCGAGTGCCCACCAGCAGACGAGTGGATCAACAAGCTGTGATATGTACGGTAGAATCTTAATAGATAATATTAATAGAGAAACACAATGAAGTCTGTCCATACAGTAGAGTATTATTCAGCCATAAAATGTAATGCTGTTTGCTGACACATGCTACAACATGGAAGAACCTAGAAAACATTATGCTGAGGGAAATAATCCAGATACAAAAGGACAAATATTGTTTGAACCTGCTTATCTGAAATACCTAGATTAAGCAAATTCATAGAAACATAAAGTAGGTTAAAGCTTACAGGGGTGACGGAGGAGGGAATAGAGACCTGTTGCATAATGGGGGCAGAGCTTCTCTTTGGGGTGATGAGAAGTCTTCAGGAATGGACAATGGTGATGGCAGCACAACAGTATCAATGGAATTAACACCACTGAATTGTACACGTAAAAATGGTGAAAATAGTGCCTTTTATGTAATATAGATGTACCACAATAATCTTTTTTTTTTTTTTTAAAGTGTTTGCTGTTGGGTTCACAATAATCTTTTCTTAAAAGGTTTAAGAGAAAGAAAAAGGGAATGGAAGGGGAAGAAAATAGCTTGAACTATAACCCCTCAATGACACTTAGGTATTTTAAACTCAAGAGGGCTTTTCAAGCTGTAAGAGGGAAAGAGGGGGGATCTGTTTTCCCTGGTGATGTCCAGACAGGATTGGAAATCATTCAGTCCAACCTTTGCTTTTTTTAAATTTTTTGTTAAAAGATCCTTAGATTACATAAAGGTTACACAAAAAATATAGGGATTCCCATACTCCTCACCTCCCACACCTCCCACACCCTCCCACATAAACATCCTTCATTAGTGTGGCACATGCATTGCAATTGATAAACACATCCTGGGGCTTTACCATTAAGCATGGACCATAGTTCACATTGTAGTCTACACTCTCTCCCACACAGTTCTGCATGGTATATGCTGATGTAAAATGGCCTATATCTGTCATTGCAATGTCACTCAGGACAATTCCCAAGTCCCAAAAAAGCCCCTGTATTACAACTGCTTTTCCCTATCCCTGCCCCCAGAGCCTCCAACGGCCACTGGCTCCACATCAGTGTTGTAATTTCTTCCATTGCTTGAATCACAATATGTCTATAGTAGAACACCAGTAAGTCCACTCTAGTCCATAGTTCTTCCCCCCATCCTGAGGAGTCTGGGATGGTGACGTCCACTCCACCTCCAAGTGAGAGGGGGCTTATATCCCATGGGGAAGATGGGTGGGATTATCCTGCCTGCAGCTGCAGACTCTCTCCACTCCCTGGTATGGCCATTGTCCATTATCGTCTCCTCACCAGTTGACCTGGGTGAGTCCATTGAGCTGTAGAGTAGGAGTTGCAGCTCCACCGAGATTCCGGGCCCAGCTGGCACATGGGCAGGCCAGAGGCTCCAGTCTCTGGATGTACACCTACAAACTCCAGCACCACATATAGCCAACCTTTTCTTTTATTCGAGGAATAGAAGGCCCAGGGAGGGGAAGGGAGGTGCTCAGGAACAAGCAGCTATTCCATGGCAGGGCCAGGCCATGAATCCAGGTCTCTTGGGATTCCAGTCTACTGTCACAGCACCACCTGCCCCGCTTTCAACATTTGTGGCACCTGACAGCCTTGCACTTTTCTCTAGAGCAGGGATTCTTAACCAGGGGTCCGTGGAAAGATTTCAGGAAGTCCATGAGCTTGAATTGAAAATTCAAAAAAACATTAGTCTTGTGGGGACGTGTTAGTGTGATATATTTATTAAATAATACACAGTATAGTGTGGACTTAGTAAGGGGTCCGTGGTTTTCACCTGACTGCCAAAGGGGTCTGTGGAACAAAAAAGGTTAAGAACCCCTGCTCTCGAGGTCACAAAGGAGGACTTATGCCTTTCTTACCTTATATTGTCATCTAAGAGCTAATGACCACCACTGAGGGAAAAGACTAGAAAATAGCAGGTACAACCTGCCACAACAACCAAAAAATCCAGCGTTCTCTGCCTTTTTTGGTCATTAGCTAACCTTGCTGTGCCTAGGTCCCTTAGCTTGGACATCTACACACCCCAATTCTGCCTCGAGAAGAAAGCATTGTAGCAATAAGTAAGAAGATATCTCCAAAATTATAAACACAGGGAAACTGTATGAGCCAGCCAAAGGAGTGCTGATGCAAAGTTCCGGAAATCTATTGGGTTTTATAAAGGGTATTTATTTGGGGAAGAAGCTTACGGTTACAAGGCCATGAAGAGTCCAACTTGAAGTTACTTCCTCACCAAAAGTCTGTTGTCACGTGTTGAAGCAAGATGGCGGGCGATGTCTGTGAGACTTCAGCCTTCCTCTTCCTCTTAAGGCTCTGTGGGCCCAGCTTCTTCCAATCTCAGCTGGAGGCTGGAGGGCTCCTTTCTTTCTGAGCTCAGCTGCTCTGGTCTCTTCACAAAGTCAGCTGTAAACTATCAGGCTCATCTCTCTTCCGGGGGCCTCCTGCCATGTCTGTGGAGCTGTCTCTCTTCCTCTGTGTTCTTCTGTGTATCTACTTCTGTTTCCTTGATTGAGCATCCGTTTATATAGCCCACCAAGGCGTGGGGACTCAAACATAGTTGCCCTAATGACGTGGCGGAATCAAAGCCCTAATCTTGATTTAATAAAGTAAAAGTGAAACCTCTGAATTTAATGCAATCAAAGGGGCATCACGCCCAGAGGAACAGACCAGTTTACAAACATGATCAATATCTCCTTTTGGAATTCATAGATAATCTCAAACTGCCACAGAAACCCTCATTCCCTCTCACACCAGGCAAGTGCAGAGCAAGTGGGAGGGGCACGTGGCCAACTCAGGGCAGGGGATCCACTTTCTCCCTCAGATGAGAAGGGATCAGAAAGCACCAGAAGGATCTGCTCTGTTGGCAGAAATGGGCAAGGCCTCTCACGGGGTCATTGGCACTGCCTGTGTGAGCCTCATGTTTTGATTGCTCCTGGATCTAGTAGGCAGCACTATGGCGTTTGGGTATATGGCGGTGGCTGTCCCCCCGAATCCTGTGTGCATGCTGCCTTGTGAGGTGCACATCTGTTGTGTGAGCAGGTGTTGGCTCTGAGGAACATGGGCACCCCAGAAGTCTAGGTGATGTGCTGGGGCGGGTTTGGAACTGTGAGGAGGAGTTTCCGTCAAACATGCAGGCTCACAGAATTCCAGACACGGCTTCCCTCCTATTTCTTTTCCTTCCCCCAAATGTTCTGCCATAAGAGAGGCACACATTTGTTGGGCAGTTTTGGGGAGTGTGGCTGAAGGAAGACGGCGAGGCACAGGAAGCCACCCACGCTTTCGAGGCTGTCACTGGAGGAAAGATGACCTCCATGGTGTACGCAGGGGCAGGTGACCCCTTGTCGCTGATGTTAAAGAACTAAATGAAACTCTTATCTCCAAACATTAGTATTGTCCAAAATAAGAACTCTGAAGACTTCTCTTTATAAACTCCTGTGTGGCAAATGGTGAGCAGTCAACAGCCCATCTCTGTAGCATCTAATAACCCTAACAGGATATTCAGAACCCTACCTTTCTCTAGCTTTCCTAATACTGCTCCTCGGGGGGCACTTGCACTTGGCTTATTGTGGCCACCGTGTTTGGAGCAAACCGTCATTGTGTTTTCCGCAAAACATTCTCATAATAGACCAATACTGTCCTTCAAGTATTTTCTGACTGCCAGTCGCCCTTCTGGCAGCAGGTAGATAAATCCTCATACCTCTGAGCTGGTGCTTTCTCTGAAGCAGCTCCCCATTTGTTATGTATATTTAAGGGAAGAGCGCCGTTGTGTTGACGAAAGCTATGGGGGAGCCTCTAAGAAGAGGTGGTGGGATGTGGGAACAAGCTCCCCTCGGCTGGAGCTCCGGCACTCTGGCGGAGGGTGGACGCGGGACATCCCGCTGTGCCGAGGGAGGCCGAGAAGCCAGCTGTCACTCTTCCTTGCCATCTTAATGAGGCCTGGCTCTTTCCCGTCCTCAGGAACACTCCCTCCCCAGTGTCTCTCAACAATGTCTCACCCATCAATGCCATGGGGAACTGCAACAACGGCCCAGTCACCATCCCCCAGCGCATCCACCACATGGCCGCCAGCCATGTCAACATCACCAGCAACGTGTTAAGGGGCTACGAACACTGGGACATGGCCGACAAACTGACAAGAGAGAACAAAGGTATGCTCATCTGCTTCACGCCTTGCTCGGCACAGCCGTGCCTTGCAGACTGCACTTTGGCATGGAGACCTTCTTCTCTTTCTGGCTCTCTGACTTCCAGGGCTCAGGTGAGGGAAGAGAGGCTTTAGTTAGCTCAAGGCTGACACCGTGACCCAGTTTTGCAGAGAGAGTGAAGGCCCTGGGATTCTGTTCTCCTTTCGAAGCTCCCACGAATCGCAACTGTGATATATTAGCAAATAGCGGTTTCAGAATTCCCCTCGATACTGAAGGGCAACTCAGAGAAACAGAGGCGAGGGGAGAAAGAAGGATTTACCGGTGAATTAAGATCCCGTTGGCTTCTGTGGTCATCTTTTCTCTTTCATCGTTTGCAGAGAGGTGAGCTTGAACTAATGATGATCATGATCAGCGTGAAAAGTCCTAGCTGAGCTTTGGCCCTTGCTTGCCGGTACGAGCCTAAGCTCAGCTGGTATTTTTCACACTGACAGCTGGGAAGAAGTATCAGGGCCCTGTTCGTGGGTACACATGAGGTTTGCTACAAGAGATGGGCAAAGAGGACCCTGCTTCACCAGAGTGAGGTGGTGGTCTTTGACGATGCATACTGCCATCGGTGCCCCAGCTGTCACTGAGGCTCGTGACAAAGCCTCCCCATCCTACGGAAGCTTGGATGTAGAAAGAAACTAATTTTCCCTGGGCCACTCATTTGGCGTGGTTGCTTCTGGCCCAGAGGTTATAGGCTGCCCCACTCCTGTCAAGATGGAGACAAACATGGGCCTTTCGAAATCCCACAGCAAAGAAATGGCAAGCAGTTTAGAGCAATAGAGCATCCTGGCCAGGAGCAGGGAGGTGAGAGTGGCCTGCACGGTCTAGTGATGGCTTCTGTGCACGATGGGGGCAAGCTGCAGGCCACAAGCATGCACCTGGACATCCCCAAGGGTTTGACCAAGAGGGACTTACTGGGCCTCCTGGCCCAATTCTTCTCCCAAGACTCAGAGTCCTCACAGCCCGGGCAGCTCTCCTTCCCTTTCCACTCAGGCCCCATGGCCTCAGCTTCTTTCCATTCGCTCTTAAAAGCTGCCACTCTGTGATGTGGGCCTGGGGTGGTTTCCATCCTAGGGCTGACGGTGGAGTGGGGCACAGACTTACCAGCCCCTCCTCCTTGCTCCCCATTACAGACCTTTTATGTGGGCACGGTTTTGCTGCTGAGCATGGAGGGAAATCGTTCCAATAGAGTAGGAAGGATGCAGATTTTGGAACCTGATCATTTACATTTAAATCCTGCCTGGGTCATGCGCTAGCTTGCTGGCCTTGGGAAAGTTACCTAAACTCTCTGAGCTACCTCGTGGTTCCCATCTATATGATGGAAATGATGATGAGGGTAGTGGTGGTGGTGATGAAATCTCCCCAGAAGGATGATATAATATATGTAAAATCCCGAGAATAAAATTGGGGGTGCAAGGTAGAAACTCTTTGAATATTTGTTCCCTTTCCTGAACCCATAATATTATATATATCTGTGTAACTCAAAGATTCCATGACTGTTGAAGCCCTTTCCATAATCTGAGCTTGCCCCCTCAGCCCAGCTATAAACTTACACTGACTCCTGGGGTTATTTGCATGTGTGGGTTACATCTGTTTGTACAGCCATCTCAATAATTGCATTTTTTAAACACCTGCTCTATGTCAGGCACTGCACTCTTTGCTTTATCATTTCTTATCTCATTTATCCATATTTTATAGATGAAGAAGATGAAACTCAGGCTCAGTGAGGTTCAGAGACTCACCCATGATACCACAGTTCTTAATGGTAGAAGCAGGAATTGAATCTAGATCTGTCCAATTCCAGAGTTTGAACCCTTACTCATTAGGCTCACTGCCCATCTAGAGACCAAAATTCACAGTGGGTCCTCCAGGACCTTCAGTGAGATTCTGCCCTCAATTACCTGAGTAGTGGGCAATTCTTCACTTGTCTGATTTTCTAGGCTTCTGGAAATCCAGCAACAACTGATCCAGAGAGAACCAGACCCATTGGGGGTTCTGGAAGTCCAGGTGAAGACATAAGCCTTTTAAGGCTTGCCTAGCTTATCTGACTCTACCCTTCTCTATCTTATCTTGTACTGGTGATTGGAAGGCAGTCCAGTATTTATGGCTCTCCTTTGTAATTGCACCCATTCTCCAAACCTGTAAAAGTGATTCCTCCTAAACTAGCTGCAGAACTTTCCAGGAGCAATGCAGGTCACTGTGCCGATGTTAGGGTGAGATGGTGCTAATCTTATCACTGGCTCAGTGTGTGGAGGAGTTGCTGAATTCCCTGCCTAATATTGAATCAAAACAACTCCAGCCTTCTGCCAGCAGAGTGAAAACATGTCCCACGAATGTCGTCACAGGGCTCTTCAGTGGACTTGGGAGAGGACTTGGTTTGGGATCTTCTGGTTGCAGCCTTGAGGCTCACACTCTTGTTATTTCTGATCTGCTTAGATTTGGGCATTTTCCCCACATCTGCCTTGTCCACCTAGAAATGGGAAACCGAGGGCTTGATTGGCACTCTGTCTCCCACTGGGGGCCACCTGTACTTGCACTTTTGTCAACACAATTATGCAGTGGAGATGGATGAGGTTGGCTCTCCCAGTGGAAGGTCTCCACCCCCACCCCATGTCTGCCCACCCAAATAGCTGCAGATGGCATCTTGTGCAGGGCTCTGGCACTGAAATGGGCCCATCGGGCCGGTGATGCCCTCTGCTCTTTGGCATTGAAGCCCTGTTCCCTAGCTCCCCCGCTGCTTACACTGCTGACTTGAAGCAGTTATTAAAAGGGTGACCTGGGTATCTCATTCCGAACACACAGAGGGCTTTGCACAGAATACCCAGGGGACGTCCTGGCTCACGGGAGGCTCACGTTCATTCAACAATGACTCGGCCTTTAACATGCCCCCTAATATTGAATTTCATAAGAAAATATATTAGATGCCAAAAATAATTTACTCCTTTATCAGCAGAAATTTTTCTTTATTGCATAGTACAGGTTAAAAAGTATCACATAATCAAATGAAGTTGATACCTAAAGAATGAGCCCATATGTTATACATAACACGAAGAATAACTGCATTGTGTAGTAAATTACCATCTGCTGAGCAATCAAGCGCATGGAACCCATGCAGGGAAATTGCTTTCCCAGGAGGCAGGACAGCACCCCTGTGACTTTAGGGCAGTCTCTGGTTTCTCTCCACCCAGATTCCTCACCCCTGGCCAGCACAGGTCCGGTGTTCTCAGGTGAGGCTCCTTCCCCAGTCAGGAGCTAACAAAGAGGATGCCAGAGAGTCCTCTCATAGCCAAGGTCACCCCAGCGCCAAACAAGTCAGTTCAAACGTGGGAAGGGGACTTTGTAGACCTCATAAACTTATCCCACATATTCCCCGCCCCACCTCCAGGAGACGTTCAAAACCCCAGTGCCATGTTGGTGGTGGAGGCTCAGTTCTGCCTCCTTCCCCAAGTCAGCTGGAGTGGAAGCAGCTGGGCATTCTCACCATCTGTGTCATGGGGCATGGGGGAGTTGTCAGGTGACAGATTCTCGCAGGTCATTTTCTGTCCCGAACACGATTAGCGTAATAAGACTTATGAAATCAGATTCCTCCCGGATGTTGATTTGGCCTTGGGTGCTGATGGTTAAAACCACTGTCCAGGTCCACTGACTTTGTCTGCATCATGCCACGAAAACTCACTGAACTCAGTTCATTTAGACCAAAGGATAAGAGAGTAAATTTCCATTTCAATAGTATGCTGAATGACAAACAGCTTTAAACATCCACGAGATAGTAATGTACTTTTAGAACCTGCTGTCTGAGAAAATACATAGTGGGAAAAAAAAAAAACTTACTCTGAAGGCAGTAACAGATTTAAATGAGCTTGTGTTTTATTGATCACAATGCCAGCAAACACTATGAATGCGTCAGAGTCGTTTTTGAGCTCACTAGAGATTAAACTAGCAATACCTGATACACAGATGGGATTTTGGTCCCCTAGTAGTCATTCTATAAATGTCTGTTGATTGACTGATGGACTGAATGAATGAACGAACAAATGCATAACGTCTCCCAAGTCCACATAATTGTGGTGTTGCGTGAAGGCAGCTTAGCACAGGGGAGCATATTTCCATGATGCCATTTAACGGTCTGACCGAGGTCTGCTCTGATTTTCAGAATTCTTTGGCGATCTGGACACGTTGATGGGACCTCTGACCCAGCACAGCAGCATGACCAATCTTGTCCGCTACGTTCGCCAGGGACTGTGTTGGCTGCGCATCGACGCCCATTTGTTGTAGTGGGTGCCCTCCCCCCATCTCTAGCATCACCACCCATCTCTCTCCCTACCCCAGTGCACTGATGGTCACTGGTGGGCCTCCACTCATTTGAGAAGTTTCTCTTTTATTCTGTTTGTTTTTATGCTTCTTTTGATGGCTGTGAAAAACAGAAGTCATTGTAAGTGGACACTACAACGTGAGAGCGGTGTATGTTTTATTACCTAGTCATTTTTCAGTATTTGATATGCATTCTCAGATCCCTCCATACTTTTGTGCTTTATGGAATGGCACAGTCCCTACAGTATTGTTTTATGTCCACACTACCCAAAACAAAGAATGGAAAGCATTTGTGATGATAACAGATTCCTGAGAAATGACACAAGATGTCTTACCTATATATGAGAACTTAGACACAAAGGACCTGCAAAGACTTAAATTGTCAGCAATAGCTGTCTCCCGAACTATACTCTTATGTCCAGAAAAGAACGTATTTCAGAATCCATTGTTAAACTTTTGTGCTTCCCAGAGACTCAATCTTCAGGTGAGAATTTTCATTGTCAAAACGCACTGGTGAGCTGTTGTAGCAACATCATAAAATCAAGATGGGTAGGAAAAAGAAAATAAATGAGCATAGCAGTGCCACTCTTAAGATGCTATGCCATGCAACCAGAGGACATTTTGTTAGCATCCCTTCTTCCTGGTGCCCTATTTTTTAAAATTTTAATGATGAGAAAGAGTGGCAGCATTTATTTGGGCAACTCTAAGGCATCAGCTGGCATCTGTATTTTTGAAAGCCAGTTTATTGAGACCTATTCCATGATTGGAAGCATAAATCCTCACCTGGGATTCTCTTTGTGCAAGGCTCTCCTTTCAAGGAAAAGTTCAGTGGATGCATGCCCTAGGAACCAAAATGCTATACTCCAGTCAGAGATGGTAGGAAAATTCTGGAAAATTCCAGACCAAGAATCCACACCTCTGTCTCCTTTACAGTCGGTAGGTGTGTCCATAGTTGGCAGGGTTTCTTTTTTATTTTATTTTGCTCAAGTCTATGGACACAAAAGTCAAGTTATCATGACCTGGAAGTAATAATATACAGTTTGCTTCCTAGCTGCTTTAAAATATTTACATTCTGGACTTCCCCAACTATTACTGACAGTTCATATTTTTACAGGGTTTCTTTTTTCCTCATCTTCTTTCTTCTTTTCTGTTCTCTTCCCTTTTCCTTTTTTTTTTTTTTTTTTTTTTTGGCTCATTTGTTTGCTTTTGACTGCAATACAATCACTGATGTTATGAAAGAATATATAAGTTGAAACAATTCCGTGAATATTCCAAAGAAGACTCCAAACTCCCTAAGTAGTAGCTAGCCTTTTTTAAAAAATGAGATTTGGGGCAGTGCTGCACCCTGGGGTGCTTTGAAAGAGCCCTGAAGATTGTGAACAGTTCACTGAATTGGGAGACATGTCCCCCATTGGTTGTGACTATCCCCACCCCTTGTGATCTGATGTCCCTAAACATCACAATGTAAATATCATCTTTTGGTGTTCCAGCTCACCAGAAGACTCCCCCAACCGTAGAAAACACTAGAAATTGTAATTCTCTTCCACACAGCCCTCAACCTATAGAGTTATGGAATTCTGTTCACTGAACTATGACCAGATAAATAATAGATATTTTGCACACAAAAGATGTGCAAACTTGTATGGTTTTTAAAGCAACTCATACAGGGCTGTGATAGGAACGGCAAGCAGTCACTCTGTACTCTCATGGTCAAAGTTTGCCATCTCCCCAGTTGTAAAAGAGCCAGACTTGAGTTCTACTCTGGGCGTCTTTGAGCTCAGGGCCCTTTGTCATATATTCAAGTTGTGGAAGTCGGGCTCCAATGGCTGCAGCCATGGCTGATGGGAGCATCCCATCAGCCGAAGCCAGCACTTTTATGCTCCCAATGTGGTTGAGCTTTCCTTCTGCAGTATCAACAACATCAGTACTCACACATGCACACACAAAACTTAAATCTGAGAGCATCTCTCCTGAGCCTCTTAAGTGAGGAAAATAAGGGTATATGAAAGACTGTGAGCATCCACGGCATTTATTTCAGGTTTGTGGGTGTCACCTATGGAAAATGAAGCTGATGGCTTTGCAGTGACTCAAGTTCTCTGTTCGTTTTCCACAGCTGCCCGGGTCAGGTGCCTGGCTATTCTGTAAAATGAAGCCCACTGGCCTGACTTGTAAGTCCCACCTAGACCAGGATCCTAAACCATCCTTGATTCAGGAGTAGATTCTTCTTGAAAGTCAATCTCCAGACATTAGAGGGCAAGGGGGCAGTTTCCCAAGGAAACGTGCTCATTGCCGTGTGGATGAAAGGCTCGTGGCTCTAGTTTCAGCGAGTTGTCATATCTACTCTACCTACAACAGGGAGGCAGCAGAGGGTCCCACTGCCCGATGTCACCTCTGGTGGCTGAGTGCAAAGGGTGTGCCAAGTCAGTGGCATGATGATCAAATCTGACAGTTGAGCTCAGCGTCACCACCTGATTTTACAGTAGACCCCCACTCTTAACAGCAGCTCAGAAACCAACTAAACATGGAGGACGAGTTCCCTTCCCATCCCAGGGCCCAGGGCGTCTTTTGGTTTCATGATGAAGGGAGGGTGTATTCGTCACATAGGTACGCCGCTATTAGAGGGACTGAGGTATTTGGTCAAGTCAATCTCTTCAGTGTCCCAGTTCATGGAAGGGATCTGAGACATGTGGCTGGCAGTGAGAGGTCCTGCCTCTGGAATGAGTTCCTTCGCCCCTCCTTGGACCTTGACCGAGGCTGGGTGAGGCACACCTAAACAAGCATATGGCGGGAAGGGGCTGGGCAGAGTCATGGTCAGTCCCGCCTGAGCAAGTGCACGGGAAGATCTCAGCCCTGTAACGTGACCCAGCTAGAGCCACCACTCTGCCTTCATTTGTCACCCAAGCTCCAACCACAGAGGGTTTGAAAAGTTTGTGTTAGGACATTGGCTGGGCTTTGTATTTTTAACTAGCTTTGGATTTTTTAGTGGTTTTGTCATATTACTGTCTGAGTTTGGTAGGTAGGATTAATTTGAAAAGGAGTTTACTGGTATGGTTCTCAGGGTAGAATTTAGCCGTAAGCATGGTTGTTAGCCAGCCTGTAGACTGTTAATTACTTAATAATCTCACTGGGAAAATACTAGTAGTTTTATATTTGGATGGCATAATTGGAAAAGCAGATTAGCTGCTACTACTTCTAAAAGATTTGAAGGTGGGGTGCCTTTTTTCCATGCACTGACATGAAAAGATACAAATCTTCAGTCAATAAATCAGAAACCATTGGGCAAAATGGGTTTTGTTGGGTTTCCAAGTGGATGGATTTTCATTTGGGCATTTGCATCACTCAATGCATTGGATTCGGTCTGCATCGGAAAGATACTCGTTCCATTGTCTCGTGCCCGAAGCTATTGAATTCTGATTTTTGTTTGACTCAAATTGGCATCCCGGAGTTTGAAGTTGGAGCTTGAAGTTGGAAAGCATTTTTGAAGGCAGAATCGATTTAGCTGTGAGAGTGCGACCCCACGTACTTCTCAAAAGACATGATGAAGTTCTCCTGCATGAGCTTGCAGGTGGGAGAACCAAACGGGATCACTGGGTAGGACTACTCAGTAAGGCAATGAACTGCTTGTTTAGAGAAGCATCACTCTCTGCATGGAGAAAGTGTGTGGCAAGATGACAGAGCTGCACAATATCAAACGAATGGGTTTATTCGGTGCCCTAATTTCAATTCCGTGGGCGGGGGGGTGTTGAGCCAGTTGGCAGTTGGCGGTGCTCTGTTACGCAACTGGCGTGCTAGATTCTTTGTCGTTGTCGTCGTCGTCATCATCATCATCGTTTCTCATTTCCACTCACACAACCCTGTTGTCATAGTTGAACTCTGACCCATCTTCTCTTTGGTGTCAGCAGACTCCAACAACAGAAATGGCATCTGTGTGCTGATAATCAGCGTGTACCCTGGCAGGAGGCCAATCAGATAGGCTGGTCGGAGACATTCATCTTTGCGTCTGAGATTTTCGGGGAAAGAAAAAAACATGAATTCCTTTTCCATTCTCCACCTCACAAATCTAGAAGCCCTCTTTACTAAAAGCTTCACGTTTTTTGCTCTATCATCGATCGGCTGAAAGAAAATTGCACCATGGGAGGGTGGAGGGTAGGGGCGGGGAGAGGAGGGTGGGGTAGCCCCTCCAGGCCCGACTGCAGTTCTTGTGCCTTCCTACTTCTGATGTAGAGGTTCCAGGGATCATCCATAGGGCTCACGTTGGCTTAGGGGACACTGAGCTGCTTTGCGCATCCATGATCAGTTGTCATTCTTCTAAGAGATTGGAGCTTTGCTGTTTCATTAACTGTGCAGTGTAGACCAATGGTATTTAATAAAAATTATTCAAAATTTCAAATTCTTTTTGCCTGTGACCTCAATTTCTTTGGCTCTTTGATTTTTACCAGACTTTGAGGAGGGAAGCGGGACGCAAAGGAAGCCCCTGGCAGGCTACTTCAGGGGCAAACCCAGGCCTGCCTGCTGGCACTTGCTGGAGAGCAGTAGTGTTCAGACCAACTGCAAAAAGCTCCAGAAGCCAGCCCCAGTGGATGCTCTCAGTTGGGGAGAGTTTGTTCTTACTGGGGGCCTCATGATTTCCCAGGCTCTGCAGCGGGAAGCCAGCTGCCATATCCAGAGCTTGATAAGAGTTTCAGATGCTTTACCTGGTTGATTTTGGCCTGTGCCACCTAGGTGGCCACCAAATCGGTGAGGTGTCTCTGAGAATAGAACCCAGTGGGGTAGCCTTGGGTAGCTAGATGCCTCCTAGACACTCGTGCCCTTCTGCGGTACTGTGGGGCTTGGAAAGTCAGGGGACGAGGAGCTCCTGGATAGAAAGCAAAATTGGGGAACCACGCCAAAGAGAGGGGATTGATATCATGTGGTGCCTTCTTGCCCAGCCCTGGTGCCATCTTCTCCTGTGGCTCTGACCGGAGCTCTGCCTGGAATGCATCCAGGGGTGGGCTGGCCAGTGTTGAACAACCGGCTCTCCGAGAACAAAGGGGCACCTTGTTTGTGGCAGTTGCCAGGTGCCATGGTGTAAATACTCCCACTGTGACTGATTTCAAGCTAACGACTGTGATGTCCCTGAACCCAGAGTAGGGAGGAGATGCGCGCTGTCGGCTCTTGCGAGCTGAGGCGAGTCATCTCCAATTCACTGCTGGATGCAGCCGGTCAGAGCGGGCGCAGAGTTCACGTGTGTGTTCATGTGGACGTGCACACACGCACACACTTCCGTGACTGAGACGCTTACATGGTTTTTACACATGAATCAAGCTTCTGTGAGGGTCGATAGTCGACGGTGGGTGAGAACCTCGCAGTGCGCTCAGCCCTGGAGGCCTGGGTTCTAAGCAGGAATGAAGCCCTCTCGACTAAAGGGACTGATGGGTCACCAGTGGTCTGTACATCTCCACGTCCCGCAGGGAAAATCGAAGTGAGATCGGCAGTTAGAAACGCTCGTGATTGGTAGGGTATAAGACAAGGGAAGGTGAGTAAGTGTTGTTTTATTAGTCGTGTGGTTATGTTTCAATTTCCAAGTGGAGTTCCTAACTTTCAAGTGTAACTCTGATAAGTTATTTACTCTTGCTCCTTCCAATGGCAGCGTTTTTGTAGGTAGGAAACTTTAGGGCCTCTATGGAGAGTAGCAGAATCCCAAATTTATTAAGTGTGGTTTTCTCATAATAAGGAAACTCAATAATTCTCCCATCTCCCTGTTGTCGTTCAGAAGGTTTGTACTTTAGTGATTAGGGCTCTAAGTTATTTATTAACATGTGTTTTAAATTAGAAGTATCGACTTACTGTCCGAGCTCTGAATTCAAACCAGAATCTCTCCGATATCAATTGTAATGATTAATATTCAGAAATGATCGTCCAAACCAACATAAGTCCCTCTTCCACCCAATACAAAGAAAACTAAGGCCCCTAACAAGAAGGCATAAACCACAGTCTCTCTTTCGAAGAGAATGAGGGTTTTATTAAATACACACACACGCACATGCACACACACACACACACCTTTTTTTTATTAGAGCCCCTCATAATAAATCATCCTGAGAGAAGAATAGAAAGTCTCAAAGGACCCGTTCTCCTAGTCCTGTACATCTTCTGCAGTTAATAAGAGGTTTGTGTCTGGAAAGGTTGAAGAACTTGCCCTGAACTCCTATTTTTCTTTAAACATTTCCATGTTCTGTCTGGGCCTGTGTCCACGGACTAGCTTTAGCCCTGGAGGAGAGCCACATCTCACTGTCTTTCTCTCTTGCCTCTGCAGTACTTTCTGGAACCAGCACAATAAGGGTTTGGGGGTCCCACTTCCTGGTATTCCTGCATCATTTGTCTTTACTGGAGGATGTTAACCTGGGTCTGGTTTACTTGACATTACACTCACACAGGGACTCTGAGTCCTACTAGGTGGTGGAGCAACTTTCACGGCTACAGAGAGCTAGAAAAGTGTTTAACACCATCTGGTGCATCCCCTATTTCAAAACCCTCCTCGCTATCAATCGTCTTCACCCACCAATAGTGCAAATGAGATCGATTCTGTCTCAAGACAATTTTTCAAAGAGTTTTCTTCTGGATGATTCTCCTCTCGGGATATTTTAGAACGAGAAACGTCTGAGGCGAAATCCCACACATGTATTGAATTCTGAAAATTACTGGTTTTATTCCTCCATTCGTTGCGGTAGTGCTTCTGGAGATTCTTTGATGTAGCGTTGTCCACGGGTAAAATGACTATGTTAGAAGTGAGCCCAGTAGAGATGCAGTCCTTGGCATCAGCAGGTCCCTGAAATTCTCCCCTTTGCACACTTGGCTTGTCGTGTGACCCATCCTTCGGAACCTCTGAAGAAGGGACTGGTACCTTTTCTGTCCTGGTGCTGGTGGTGGCTGTGGCTGTGCCGTGGTGGTCGTTCTTCCTTGTCTCTGTCTCTCTCTCTCTGCCTCTGGCTTTCGCTTTCCTGCTAGTGCTCTTTCTGTCTCTGAACCAGTGAATAGCTGAAGTACCTGTGAGCTTCTGAACCGTACTTGTTCATGCTTTTCAGATGTAACCGATTAATAAAAAATAGATGTGTCCTGATCCCCAGCATGCCACCTGGAAAGGCATGTGGTATTTGGAGACATGATTACGAGAAGAACGGCATTATCAAATAGCACTATAAATATGAGTCTGTTGAATTCATGTGTCCAGTCGTATAACCTTGTGGAGCAGTGTTTTGACCTTTGCGACATCATGTTGAACAAGTGGAGTGGTTGCAGGCAGATGGGCAGTGTTTATATCAGGATTGTTCCGTGAACTTTAGTTGGAGGCCTGGCAATGGCAGACATCTCCGGGCAGTGCCGAAACCCTTACAAATACGAACAACAAAAACTTCTGTTCAAGAAATCCCCCAGAGTGCTTCAGTCAAGATTTTTTTTTGTTTTTAAGTTCATCTTTTATTTTTTCCCTTTCTCCTTTTCCTTTTTCGGGGGTGGGGGTGGGGGGGTGGGGGTGGGGGATTGTTACTGTTAACTGAAGAAATATTTTCATTGCAATGGTATGTTTCTCTCTCTCCTCTCTCCTCTCTCCTCTCTCACTAAAATACTGAAATCTGGAGTCTTTGGTAAATCTGCATTAGACTAGCCTATAGGTCAGGAATGAAGTCGAAGCAGAAATCTGTGGGTTTCCCAAGAGGAACACTCCATTCTCAAGGGCCCTTCCATACCCACACTGACAAATGGTAAGAAGGACAGAGGTAGATTTTGCAGAGGGACACTTTTACAATATCTTCTGAGCTCTAATACAGTTTAGCAAATGACTCCACCCGTTTTTCTAGAAAGTAACTTGACTGAGACTTGCAAAATACCCCTGAGAGTTGCCAGGGATGTCTTCTGCCTGGTCTATGGTGTGTGTGTTTGCTTTGTATCGATGAAAGGCACATTCACGTCTTGTGTGCTCATTCGAAGTATTTCCTAACATTCCCATTCGCCTGTATATAAGAATCAGAAAGAAAATTCCAACATGTTGTAAATGAAGATGGGACTCTATAACATTTTCTCCTGTTCTTGGGGAAAAAAGAAGACATTTTCATGCGTATTTTAACCAGAAACCTTGCATATTTAAGCGTCATGGAAAATATTTATTGAGTAGCAGGATACAAATGGGAATTTAATCGTCATCATATGCTTTGTGGGGGGGAGGGGTGCTCGCCAACACCATGTTGCTGGATCATTGCGGCAAGCCATAACTGCACAAATGGAACACGTGGAGTGTGTGTGTGTGTGTGTGTGTGTGTGAAAGACATGTGACATCATCTCTGGCTTACTGTCCTTCATGGGATTTTAGCTTTCCCTTCCCACAAAACATCGTCTTACAGTTCTAGGGGACCATGATTATGATACCATGTGGAAGCAGGAATTTGAAAGGAAAACTTTCCTCTTGGAAGCATTTGGTATAATGGTATGGCTCAACCACATGGTTTTCAGTGGCCTTTGTGAGGGAAGAGGCTCATGGGAAGATGCGTGGAGGCCACGTCAGCTGCAGCAACGCATGAGCTGAGTTGGGTCCACAGGGTTGGCGTGCACTTGCCCTGGGCTGCGCAGGCAGCTCAAGTCCCTGGGACCCCCGTCCTGGCCTGGGCTCCCTCCGAGTCAGGAGAGGAGCAAACCTGACCTGGTCCCTGAGAATCAACCTCTGTGTGAGGCCCTTCTCCAAAGGGAAGACCCCTTTCCACACGGATGCCCCCGCGGGGGGACCATGCAAACGAGACAATTCCTAAAGTGCCCCCTTTGTTTTCACATACTCCAATTCGTCTTGAGGGCCCCTTTTCCTTGGGTGCAGATTTCCAAACTTCACACTCATTGCAGATTCACCACCTGTCATTGTCCTCGACACGCATGCTAGTCTCGTCAGCTCTTCAGTAAGGTCAGGTGTTCTGTATAGACCAGGGTGGCTGTTCCAACATCAAGCAATTAATGAAACATCATCTCGGTTTTTAAAAATGGGTTTTGTTTGCTTTATATGTATAAAACTGTATCTGCCTGTGTGGCTTTGCATTTCAAATGTGTGGCACACAAGCATTTTGTTGGTGCTTTGTTCTCGGTACAGTAACTCGGTGTACAAACATTTTAATGTCGTTTTGTTGTTTTCCAACACGTCTCTGTAAAAAATGATATTGGCTGAGCTGGTGCGTTGGTTTCTCTCATAGAGGCATTAACTATACTGCCAATGCATTGAATTATTTAAAATTGCAAAATAAAATTTTTATGAAAATCTGGTTCTAGACGTGTAGATTATTCTGCGTACACTCTTTCCCGGCCTTGTCACCCCCTCTTTCACGTTATAACACATAATCGGTGCTCCCACTTACCACGACAGCTTTACAACTGAGAGCCCTAAAGAAAGCAGCACTCACAGTGCCAGTCATTGTATGAGAGGGAGCCTTGGGCCATCGTTCAGAGCCCATTTAAGAGAACACCATGGAACGTTTAGATATTGGATCCTTCAGGCACAGCACACGAAAGTTGGCAAGGTATAAGGCCTAAACTATAACACTTCCTGAGAGAAGAGACAGAGGAAATGGGAAAACCGGACGGAAAAATTAAAAGCACAGTTGGCCGTGACCTTTTATTGCAGAGGCAAGGCAAGCACTAATTTTAGAACACGATACTGCTTTAAAGTCATCAGGAAAAGGTTAAGTCATCTTAGGTATACTCTTTTTACTGAGACAGAAGGGCAGGTCATGTAGTTTAGAAGTAGGTCCTTGAAAATATTTCACCCTTTCCAGGCAGTGAAAGAGCCGGTTTGGGGAGCTAGACATTTCGTCTATGTGGAGTATCTTCTATGCCCATAAGAAGTGAGGAGTCTCAGTGCTGAGGCTTCGTCTGGCCAAGTGTGAACACCGATGGCACTAAATGTGGTTCGAAACCCATCGTTGTGATGCTACCGCTAAGAAGTCCAACTCCTTTCCATCATGGGAAGCCCACAACAGCCGTAACTATGACCGTTTTTCTTAGGGGACGATGAAGAGCTATTGGAGTGGGATAAATAGAGCTAAGTGGGTTATAAATTTGTTTTGGAACAATCCAGTTGTGGTGGTGGTTCTCTCAAAAACAGGTCTCAGAAACGATGATCATCCCTAGGCAAAAGGAGTGCCGTGCGGATGAGGGCTGGCAGGAAAGACACAGGAAGCCATTTTTAAAAAATCAGTGCTGGGATGATGCCGATTGAGCAGCTTGGGCAGCGCTTAACTGTGTGCCAGGCACTGTTCTAGCACTTTCTTCTCTGTGAGCGGCCCTGCGAGAAAGGTACTACTGTTCTATCAATGAGGAAACAGAGGCACGAAGAGGTTTTGCTTCATTTTAAAAACAAAAGTAAAGAAGGGCCCTGAGCCCTCAGGGAGAGATGTCCTCTTCGATCCTTCCAGAGGCTTCCTGAGACGTAGCCAAAAGAAGACAAGCTTGTGTCACATCCACGGCCTTGGCTCGGCAGAGCTGTCATACCTGTTTGCTTTGAAGACAGCCCCGGCCCCGGCCTCCCCGCTGGTCCTTGTGTGTGACATGCAGAACGTTTCAGGGGGCTGAGCGCACTGGGCTTTGAGGCACTTAGCCTTTCTGCGCTCCACCTGGTTCTTCTAGAAAATGGAGCTGATAGTATCAGCCTTCTCCCTGCTGCCCAGAGATGAGCCAGCTCTCACATAGACCAGAATCTCTCACCCTAGCTCCCTTGTGGCAACGCTGAGGATTTTGTTTCCCCAAATAATTTCCCTTGTCCGTCTGCCATTATCAAGGCCAACAGCCTTCAATCTCTGAGGGTGAAAGAGTGGTGAGGAGGACAACTTCAAGGTTGCATTTCTAGCTGGGGATATGCCACAAGTGTATCACTCAGAGGGCTTAGGAGTACGATGCACCTTGGGCTTTGCAGAGAGAAAACATTTAGCTTCGTGAGTTTCTCCAGGAAACACATTTTGGCCTTGGGTGGGAAACTTAGTCCTCCTCTCCCTTTTTTAGAGATGGAAATAAAATTGTAAAACCTTCAGCTGGAATTTAAGAGAGATCTGTGTAGTCTCCTAAGGGGGATTTTGCTCACAAGTTCCAGGTATCGTCATTTGAAATTGATACACGTTCCCTGGGCCCTTTGTGGTTTTGATTAGGCACGCACAGGGTCTCTAGGGACTGACTATCACACAACCTAGTGTGCAAGGTCAGGAAGTGGGAGGGGGCAGGAAATGACCTTCTGGCCCTGTCCTTCTAGCTTTGTGGCTCTCAACCCTCGGCAATGCCAAGAGAGTTTTTAACGAGGTCTGTGGTCGGGCCTGACCTCCAGGGATCCCTAGTGAGTAGGGCCGTGTCTAGTCTTCGCCATCATTTAAAGCTCTCCTGGGCATTCTAACACAAAGCCGGGTGGAAGCATCCCTAAGCTAGGCTGTAGCTGCCAGGATACTCACCTTATCAAAGAAAGAGCTCGCAGTTATTCATCCCAGCTTCCTGAGGGTGGTGGGGAAAAAGATTTTGAGAGTAAAGAGAGGACAAGAGAATAACAGTGCTTCTAGAAAACATCCCAAGGGAATCCAACTCAGAGTATTCTTCTCCCGGGAGGGGATTTCTGTCATGCTTGTCACTCTCCAGGAATTTTCCAGCTAGCTCAAACCACAAATAATAAGACAGGCCTTGCAACAGGCCAGAGATGTGAGGGGAAAACGGAGAGATGGGAAACACCTCTCTGGCAGCCTTCTCTCAGGCATGACTGGACTCAGGCAGAGGTTGATGGTGGTGATCTGAGATGCTCCCAGGATTCTCAGTTTGGAGGGCACAACAATCTGGAAATGACCCAGAGAGTCGAGGTTCATTTAGAAAGCCCCTCCCCAAAGCCTTGTTGTGCCCAAGCATTTGCAGGACAGAAAACTGCAGACACAGCTGAGGGAAGCTTCCTGAAGGTTCCCCAGGCAGCCACAAGGCTCCAAAGGGTCAACCAATAGGTTCCATTTGAGGTCCCCTCCTGGGTTGCTCGCAAACACCCTGGACACTCCCTAAACTGAACAAATCTTGGCCCAGACTCACTGAGCCATGGTTGCCAAGAAACACATCCTAAAAGTAAAGCCCTCACAGGGCAGAGCCTGCTCCCTCAAGGTGTGGCCCGAACATCTCCAGGACCACAGGGTTGCTCGGAAGACCTCTGGTCCTCCTGGCTGTCTCCACAGCCTCACACTCCAGCCAGATGGGTACATGGCCTCTGCCTTTACTTTGGGGTTTGGGTCCAGCTCACCTGCCACTGTCTGCCTCCTGGGATCACCTGATGAACTTTAAAACTTACCAATTCCTGGGACCCACCCCCAGAGATTTGGAACGAATTGGTTTGGGTGCCACCCCTCCCCCCACATTGGTATTTTCCGGAGCTCTCCGGATGACTCTAATCATCAGGGTTAAGAACCATTGCTCTAGCTGAAGTGCCCCAGGAACTGGGGCTACACCCCCATATCCCCCCTTCCCCAGTGCCTGGCCTTGATGGGAATGAACCCTCGTAGACTGCTGAAATTCTGAGCCCGTACCCTGTCTCTGGCAGGGTATCGCAAGCCATTCTAAAGCCAGAGGACATGTGGGCTTGGGAGCTCATAACCAGGCCCCATGGTGTCCTCCGGGGAACACTGACCATCCTTAAATTCTCTTCTGCAACTTGTCACCAACAAAAATAGTCATCAACAGTATAATTCTAATCTTTCCTGACCCAACTGTCAAGAGCCCATTGTACCCCCTCGTGAGTTAAGACATGTCGTGTTTTCTCCTTTCGTTGGGGCCAAAGAGAAGGCCTAGGTTTGCACTTGACCTCTGCCCTGCCTCCCCAATGACTGTCCCTTTTCTGGACAACAGCTTGGCTTGATGCCCAGCAGGAATAAGGATTGGAGCATGGCATGCCGTCCCTGGCAGAGAGACTAACATGGGGCCTTGACCTAGGGACAGAGCAGAGTGAAAATACACCCTCCCTTGTGTGCAGCTTTTCCCAACATACTTGGCAGCTCCCAAAGCACTTTCTGCAAGCAAGACAATCTCTTTTAAGTCCCTGTTTCATCCTGAAACTTTTGTGTCACTTGTGTTAGATTCTATAAGATGTTTGATTGAACATAAAAATAATGTCTCTACCCCAAAACTTCCCAATTCATGCTCCAGAAAGATGTTCCTTGCTTCTTCCCTGGCTTGGCCAACTCCTAACACATTGCCCTGACCTCAATATGCTCTAAGACCATTTCCAGTTCAAATGTGCCATGAGTTTAACCTCTGAAAGTGGCTCTCAATTCCGGCCCTGCCCTGTAGTTGATTTTCTCATCATCATCAACTGGACAGCCTCAACAGTCTCCCAGCTCATCCATCCTCCCTCTGGTCCCATCTGATTCCAACCCAGCCAGAGTTCTGGAGCCAAGAGTCATGTTACTCCCTCCCCTTGCAACCTTCCAGGGGGTCCTTGTCACACACTGGCTAAAGTCCAAACTCCCAAACTTGGATCTGGCATGTTCCCCCAGCCTCATCTCTTTCCACCCCTGCCAGGACACACACCCTCCACTTCTGCCACAATGGACCATTTGACCTACCGAAACTCTGAGACCCTTTAATGTCCCCAGTCCTTTCCTCGGGCTCTCACTCAACCTGAAATGCCCATCCTGCCCCACACTCCCACCGTGACATCAAATCCCTACTCATCTCTCCAGGCCCAGCTTACATGCCAGCGTCAGCCGCTATGGATTGGCATGTGCCTACAGGGTGTCTTGAGGGAGGAGCTCTGAGCCCAGAAGACCAAATGACTGACTGGGCCTGGGACCGGGGAAGACTCCAAGGAGGAAGTGATCCTTCTCTCAGTCCTGGCGATTAAGAGAGGAAGGACCTTCCAGAAAGAGGGGCAAGCGTGGGTGCAAAAGCATGGAAGCACGAGAGAGCACAAAGCCCAGCATGCTTGGTTTGGCCGGAGTGTTGGGACAACACTGAGATGGGCCTGGGGCATGAGGCCCTCATGAGTCTGGCCAACGTGTGGGCAGGGCATTCTTAGGAACCACTTCACACATCTGTCCTGAGACCAGGAGGGACAATCCCAGGAATAGGATTTGCATCCATTTCCAAAAGCACATGAGAAAGACCCATGGAGGGGAACTGAACTCAGCTCCCACAATTCCCATCAAGCCTTGGTGTGAAATGATGGCTTTTTCGAGAGAGGTGATGCTGCTTCAGGCACATCTGGAGATGTGAGTGGAGAAAAGGCTCCTCCGGTTGGCATTTCGGCTTTGTGTGTGCCTTTCCAGTGGAATCTACAGTCTCGGCCAGCTCAGAACCCAAAACACAAAAAAACTGTAAGATGTAGGTAATGCCTGGCATTAGCTTTCCATTGCTGTGCAACAAAAGGCCAGAAGCATCATGGCTTTCAACCACACATACCCTGATTGTCTCAGCGTTTCCTGGGTCAGGAGTCCAGACGTGGGTTAGCTGGGTCTCACAAGGTAGCGGTCTGAAGCATAGGGTCCTCTGTCAAGCCCCCTCAGGTTGTTTGCAGAATTCATTTCCTTGCAGCTGTAACACTCATGGAGACTTACTTCTTTAAGGCCAGCAGAGGCCAGAGGCCAGCCTCTAGACCCTTTTGTAAAGGGCTCGCCTGATTAGGTCAGGCCCACCCAGGACCAGCTCCCTTTAGATGAACTCAAATCAAACCAGTTAAGAACCTTTACTTACATCCACAAAATCCTTTCAACTTTGCCACATAACGTAGCCTGATCATTCGGGCAACAGCCGTCATATCCACAGAGCCCAGCCACACTCGAGGGGAGGAGATTACGCAGCGTGCATACACCAGGGGGTGGGAATCTTGGGGGCCACCTTAGAGTCCCACCTATCATCCGCCTCTTGGGCAGAGAAGACTTCACCAACATGGTCCTTTGCTCCCTGTCTCAGTTTTTCCAACCAGAAAATTTTTGACGCCATCGTTACTACCGTGATGCTTGGGGGAGCATAATAAATTAATGAAGTAATTGCCTTAAGCTCCTTAGTCAGATGAAAGGTGCTATAGAAATGCAGATTATTATTATTTTGAAATCTTGTGGCTGTCACTGCAAAGTTGGCACTTAGTTATTAGACACTGTGCCTTTGCCATCTAGCAGCCCCCAAGTTCAATAACAATGCTTGTGTTTTGCTTCAAACCATTAATTTGAAAATAACCACCTTGCTGCTCGTGACATGCTGATGGGGAATTATCTGCCCTGGGAACTTGCCAGCAAGTAGTATAAAAAGAGATTTGCATTCACCCGAAGCTCAGATGGGAGATCCAATCAGAAAGCAGGAGGCATGTATGCCCTGCAGGGACTGCAGAACTGTGGTGGTGGCACATCTGCCCCAGCCCCAAGGGGCCCCAGTGTCTTGAGAGGCTCAGTGCAGGCCAGTGGCCGCTCTCCCTTTGACTACAGAGCCCAGAGATGATCTGGGACTTCCAGCCCCAGGGGCCTGCTGGGGGCAACTTCCCTTCCTTGTCCTGCTGCCCAGGCCTTCCGGGAAACCCTTCGCCCTGCTCCCCCACCCTCCCCTAGCATTAGAGTCTCCAACTGGCCAAGCCTTGATCCTCCAGCCTCACTCTACAGGCCCCGCCCACCTCCACCCCTTCTCCCTGAGCTGCGCATTGGCAATCCCCATCTGTTGGTGACGCAGGATCTCTGTTCCACGGGTTTCTCCTTTATTCCTTCTGGAAGCCCCCACCCCATCCCCAGAGCTGGAGAGTCCTCTGCTTCCGTGGCCCCCTGTGGCAGCGGGTGGGCTGAGAACAGTCTCAACAGCAAGACAGAGAGAAGGTGGAGTGAGTGACAAAGGAAAGGCAAGCCGGGCTGGGCCTAGAGACCCAAGGCTGTGGGAGCTGTGTCTCTCCCCCACTCTGCTGGCAAAGGGCTGGACCCCAGCTGACCCAAATCTTTGGGTTAGGCCAGTCCCCTCTCACTAGTGTCAAGAGACCCCTCCACCCCCACCCCAGTCATTAACAGGGCTGTGCAGCCCTGGTGCAATCCTCCCAGGGCCAAGGGGCCTGGACTTGATGTGCAGGGTCGCAGGAGCAAGCTGGGAACGGACCTGTCATTTTCCTTGGCTCTGAGCTGCAAAACAATTCTAAACGCTTTCTGCTCCCTGGGTCAGTGGCCTCTCCTCACTCATTCTTTCAGTGGACAGGCATTATGTGCCCAGGATGAGATCCCGGATGAGATCCCTAATGGAGAGCCCACGTGGAGCTTAGGGTCGAGTGGGAGAGAGAGAGCCATTCAGCAGACAATCGCACAAAGGTGAAATTGCAACAAAGCCAAAAACAATGATGTAAAATTGACTGGTGCTGTAGGAGCCGGTGATAAGGGGGCGTGGGAAGTCAAGGAAGGCTTCACTGAGGAGGTGCCAAGAAAGTGGAATTCTGAAGGCTACATAAGCCTCAAGCAGACAAGGAAGAGAGGGAAGAGCACTTCAGGCCTGGGAGCAGTAGGTGCAAAGGCCCTGAGCCAGGACTTGTGGCTGGCCTCGCCTTAGACTCTCAGCTGGCCCTCAGACGTGCCCATTGCCCTCACGGCCTGAGCGGTGGCATCATTTACCCATCACCAGCCCTGTGAGGGCACCCCTAAAGGACCCCCACCAGGGTATGCCCACCTCCAGGAGAGGGAGACTTCGGATGAGGAAAAAGCCTGTGGGCCAAGGCCGAAAGGAGCATGCCCAGATGCTGGCTTCAGCTCTCAACTCCCTGGACCCCTGAGATGCGATACAGGTTAAGGGCAGCACAGGTGTTACGTGGTGGAGTGGCGAGGAGGCAGGCCTTGGCTTGAAATCGCCACTCTGCGGCTCAGCAGTCACGCCCTCTCAATCATGCCACTTAACGTCCCGGAGCCTCGATTTTCCCATCTGTAAAGTGGGGATAATATAAATGCCTCCCAGGATGGAGCCCATAAAAAGGGTATAACAGAAAGAAATACTCACTAAGCACTGCTGTCACTAACAGACTGGCCCCAGCTCCACCACCGCACGCTCACACATGGCTGAGTTTCTGGAACTGGAGAATGACAGACGCCCTTTGGCTCGTGACCAGGCAGGACGAGGAAGTTGGGGCCACAGAGGACAGGCCACCTCCTAGTAGGACAAAGGCCAGTGGGAGGAGGCGGTGCCCGGCCCCTTCCCCAGGGCCCCAGGGAGCTGCTCCCTCGACCTGCCCCAATCCAATCTGGTCCTGGCTAACCACCTCTGGCCAAGTGGCCATATGGCCCCCCTGCTTCCCAGGGACAGTAATTTATGGCCCTGCAAACCCTGACCCCTTTGTTGCAGGGCCATTGTATTTGTTAGCGTAAAAAATCTCTGAAAAGCTGGGGAGGGACACACAGGAACCCGGCCCCCCACCCCACCCCCTACCCCCACCCTCCACACCACCACCCCAACTGCTAAATAATTTCTGGAATGAGTTGTCAGGAACCTTTTATTTACTGATTTCGCGCATTTCATTTATTTCTGGCACGGGGCCAACCTTCCTGACAGTTAAGATTTATTGATTTAATTGCCTGGGGTAACCATGCAATAAAATCATCTCAAAGATAAATTTTCATGGCACTGTGCAGCATGGAGGTAATTTTTCAAATGCTATGGCTATATTTCTGCAGGTTACAGGTGCAAAATTTGCTTAAAGCAGGGATGTCTCATTATGGCAACTCAGGAACATTGGGGCCGGCTCTTTAGTGGCAAGTCTTGAAAGAGGACGAGAGAGAAAGGGACAGCAAGAGAGAGAACACCAGTGAACACAGCCCTTTCGGGACGGAAATGATATTTTCTTAACTGGTTCATATAGTCAATGCCCATGAGAAAGTGGGGCCTCACTTTAATTAGGAGTAGGCTTGGAGGTTATTTACAGTGCGCTGAGAAATCACTTGTTTCCAGCTGTGACATACTTTGTACCGCAGGAGCCTGACAAGGTAGATGATTGCCACTTGTGACATTCGCCTTTACTGCTTCTTTAGATCTTTTTATTTACCCTGTTAAAGTGCTCATTACAGTGCCGAACAACGGCTAAATGAAAAACTCTGATTAACTCCCAGGTTAATGGTAACATTTGGGGAAGTCAGAAATAGCATCAACTTTTAACAATGTGAAATCTTTTCTTATCTCTCTTGATTTATTTTTTACAGTGTTTTTGCTTTGATTGCAAGTTTCAGATGGTGCCGTTTAATAGCTTATTAAACTTGCAGCCGAGCATGTTTTGCTGTTGGAATAAAATTTTATTTTCGCTCAGATGTAAACTGTCAGAGCAGGTAGGGATTTTTTTTGCCTTCCATTTTGTTGAATTACAGTGGCCAGGGTCTGGCCACTTTCTCAGGTGCTCTTTGTGTCACGCAAGCCCTTGCAGCAGCTGTTCTGAAAAGCTGGCCCTCCGAACCCCACCCCAGCCTGTGCGGGGGGCAGCTGCCAACCTGGGGTGGAGGGCAAGCTGTAGGCTTTTCAGATGGATCTGGGTGTGGGTCCCGAGAACCGTGTGCTGTATTTGAATCTCAGCCCCCGCCCCCTCATTGCTCAGGTGGGGAAACTGAGGCACAGAAAGTTAGGAGACATCCCAGTTGGATCTTCCCATTGTTCTACTACCTACACTGCCTGCAGTAGATTGAGTTGTGTACCCCAGAAAAGAAATATGTTCTTAATTTTTTTTTTTTTTTTGAGGTGCCGGGGCCGTGGATTGAACCCAGGACCTTGTATGTAGGAAGCCTGCACTCAACCACTGAGCCACATCGGCTCCCCTGAGTTGGTTTTTTCGTTTGCTTGCTTGTTGTTTGTTTTTTGTTTTTAGGAGGCACCGGGAACTGAACCCGGGACCTCCCATGTAGGAAGCAGGAGTTCAACTGCTTGAGCCACATCCACTCCCCATGTTCTTAATCTTAATCCATTCCTGTGAGTGTGAGCCACACAATAGGTAAAAAAGGTAAAAAAAAAAAAAAAAAGGGGGTGGGGTGGGGATAAATAGGGCCTTCTGAAGATGGTATTTTTAGGTAAGGTGTGGCCCAGCTGAATGCAGGTAGGCCGTAATCCTATTGCTGGAAGCTTTATGAAGAGAAAGCCAGCTGGAAGTCAGTGGAACCCAGAAGAGAAAGACAAGGCCATCACCACATGACAGGAAAGCCGAGAAACCCCAAGGACCGCTGGCCAGCCAGAATGCGGGAGGAAGCCAGCCTTTTGGCCTGTGAAACCGCAAGCCAATAAATTCCTGTCGCGAAGCCAACCCGTTGTGCGGGGTTTCTCCTTGCCACTGGGAAACTAAGACACTAATGGCCCTTCTCATTACTCACTGACATGCCGTCCAGCTGTGCAGGGCCTTGGCCCTCGCTGCCCCCTCTGCCCTTCAGTTTCTCCATTCACAGGTTAAGGAGGCTGGAGGAGATGTTCACAGGGTGCTCAATGAGCTCAGACAGTCCGTGACTCTAGGACACATGTGCGTGGCCGTGAATACCACTGGCCCACCGTCCCCCTGAACCGTTAGGCATCCCGAATCCCATACCCATGCCTTCCAGTGGCATAGGTTTGCACCACCCACAATTTCCTGGCTAGGTATTCTCTTCAAAAGGAGAGGGCTTTCGGCAGCTCACAGGCTGTGACTGGCCGAATTAGGACCAAGTGAACATAGACTACAACTGAAGAGGCAGCCATGGGGATTTGAGCCCATGCAGACCGGTCGCCCTGCCACGGGCAAAGGCTGGGTGGGAGCTGATCCCAGGAGGGCAGTGTCCATGCAAGGTTTCTGAGGCTTGGGACCTGGACAGGTATGCTAGGCATGGGGTCTGTGGGGGTATGCATGGGTGTGTGTGTGCACATGCATTGCCATATCCCAGAGTCCTGTGCAGGAGAGAACATGACCAAGGAGGAGCTACATCAGTCATGAGAGGGTCAGACCTGTACCTGACTCAGCAGCCTGCCGGGAACATGCTTGGCAAACTCTAAGGTTCAGAGTCCTCCATTCTTTCCCTGTAGCCACAGCCCCCTATCTGTTCCCTGCCTCCACTTTTGTCCCTCTAGTATACTCTGTCCACACCCTAGCCAGAGGAAGCTTTCCAACACACAAATCCAAGCATGCCGTCCCCCCACCTGAAATCCTTAAAAGACTCTCATCACCCCAAGATAAAGTCTAGAAGCTTTAACAGGACTTGACAAGGGCTGGAGGACCTGACCCCTGCCTAGCCCTCTGGCCTTCCTCTCCCTTCGCATCGAACCAATCGCCAGCTCCTCTACAGCTTCAGTGAATGGTCCCGCAATTGACTCAGGTGCCCCCAAATTTAAAAACCCACGGTAACTTTGTCTTTTTTCCATCCCATAACCACTCATATCCATCAAGAAGTCTTGTCAAGTTGACCTCCAAAACAGATCTTCCCCCTCCACTACTTCCACCCTGGCCCAAGCCACCATCACTTCTTACCTGCATGTTAGCATTTTAAAGGCTTTTGGAAGTCTCATGGGAGAAGAAAGCTATTTAACTAGGGGCGACCCTCAAGCCCCCAAATAGATTAGACAATGGCTTTTGTTGAACAATTATTCAACAGCTATTTATTGAATGTCATCTTTGTGCCGAGAATTTTTCTAGGTGTTGAGAATACATCAGTGGAAACAAGAAGACAAAGACTCTTCTGGAATTTAGGTTCCAGTGGAGGCGACAGGCAATACAACACAGAAACTTGTGTACCTAGAGTATCAGGGAAGAAGCGCTACTAAAGTAGGGCAAGGGGATGACTGACGAAGGTATATGCTGCACTAGGCTGGTCAGGGTGGGCCCCTCTGAGAAGGTGGCACTGGGGCCGAGGCCTGAAGAATGTCATGGCAAAGACAAAAGGTCTGAGACAGGAGTGGCCTTGGCTTCTTTAAGGAACATCAAGGAGACCAGTGGGGCTGGAACGGAGTGACTGTAGGCCGTGAGATGACATGAAGACAGGCCACATAAAGACTTTGCTTTTTGGAGAGTTTTGACTGCTGCACTGAGTATAGTCTGACAGAATCGGTTAAGAATCCACCCACTTACGGCCACCTCCATCCCCTAACACCCTAGTCCGAGTCGCTGTCTCCTCTTGCCTGGAAATGAGAGATACTTGGATGCTGGATGTAAATAGAAAGTAGAGCCCCCAGGATTTGCTGATTGATTGATGGAGGTCATGCCATAACGAGAGGCGTCAAAGATATTATTGGAGCGATGTTTCCTGGGTAGGCAAGAGGGGAGGGGATTCAATGAAATATCAGAGCGTTAGTTCTAGCCAGGAGCACAGACAGTTCATCCATTCTCAGAGAAGGGAAGGCAATGCACACTGGCACACGCCTTAGAACAAAATGTTCCAGCATTCCAGAAAGCACTGTTCAGGAAATGCTACTTTGAGGATAAATGCCAAACTCCAGAAACTCCTTGTTCGAGCTCAGTCTCTCAGGGTACCTTAGCTCTCACCAACCCTGCCTGGCTGTCCTCCACACACTCATACACCCACCCCTACAAAACCCTTGTGACTTTTTTGTGCCCACTCTGTTCTCATGACCTGAAATGCCTATCCTCCCATCTTGGACTGGCAGATCAGTTTTGTGTGTGTGTGTGTGTGTCCCTCGTCCCCCTTCTTCCTGGAAATTAGCACAAAGGAGCAAACTAAGTCTTCCCAGAAGGTTGTCCAGGCCAATAGGCTGTCCTATTTGAACACAAAATGATATCTTAAGGCCTCCAGCCATGCAGAGTCCCAGATCTCCCTGGGAGAAAGTTCCGTGTATGAGATGCTCTGCCCTCAACAACCAAGACCCTCTGCACATCTGATCCTCTGGTCCTTTCTGCTCATCCGGGATACTACAAAGGAATGCATGAAATCAACCAGAGTCCTTCCCCAGGCAAAGAAGACAGCAGCCAGTGAAGGACTAGTTTGTGTCAGGACAGGGAGCAGGGACTCTAGAAGGACAAGACAGAAAGGTGACCCTCATTGAGGATTTCTGGAAGCTTGTTAGATCCCAGTTAGTCCAAGATGAGGGGTGGCAAATGAAGGTCTCCCTCACTTGGAAGACGTTAAGATTATAAAGCAGGAAGCTCATGGCAGGGAGGATATTAAAAAGCACACCCTTGTGCTAATTTGGAAACAGCCAATTGGAAGAATGCACAGTGCTCTCTGGTGTAGAAAGCCGGGTCATATTTCTGACTAGATCAAATTCCTATGGGCGTCAGACACACTTCTGCTGCTGTCCCATCAAATAGCAGTCCAAATTCCAAATGCACCCAAGCATTTATGGCTCTGCCTTAAGATTTTTAAAAAACTTCTTATTTTGAAATAGTTCCAAACTTAGAGGATGGTTGCAAAAATCATACAAAACCCATACAGAGAGCTCCAGCCTACCCCCACCCAGATACCCAGATCCACCAACTTTTAGCATTTTGCCACATTTGCTGTATCATTCTATCTATCCGTTCATCATCATCATTACCAACACTTTCTCTCTCTCTCTCTCTCTCTCTCTCTCTCTCTCTCTCTCCTGTCTGTCTGCCTAGCTAGTTAGCTACCTATTTATCAATTTTCTAAACATTTGAGAAGAGCTTATATATATCATGCTTTAACATTTAAATCCCACCAAGACGTATATGTTTCCCTAATTAGAAAATTCCCTGGCAGACCCTCCAAGAACCTTTTTGTTGTAATGACCTATCTGCCTGGGTGGGAAGATCAAGCAGGTTCCCTGGCTTGTCTATGCAGGCGATTGACTAACCTGCTTGACTGGTGTGCGCTACAATGGCCATTACAGATTGAGCATGATGCATACACAGTCAGTGGCTGAGTGGGTCCCACTTGTAGGCCATGTGCCCATGCAGACTCTGCCTGGCTTGTGACCACCTTCAAGAGGCTGGCTGGTGTGGTGGCAGCAACCTGGACAGTGCGCATTTCCCCACTGAATCAGGTCCCAACTATGGAGCCAAGCAAAACAAAATCCCTTGAGGTTTCTTCTTCCTGGAGTAGCCCTTCCTCAGGGTTTCCATGACTCGGCCAACCTGATGAGCCCAAGAGAAACCAGGGGCATAAACTCTGACAGCGGATCCAAAAGGAATAGGCAACACTTTGAAGGAATTAGACTGGGTCTTCAGGGATAATCTTTCATTGCGTCCCACCCAGTCCCAGCTCCATGTTGAATTGAACTGCTCTGCCTAACTTCCCAGCCTCCATCTTCTCTGAAGCCATCCAGTTGCCTCATCCACTCATGCCCTCAGGAGTCAAAGAGTCACTGTACACCTACTGTGTGCGAGGCCCAAACTGACCATGGAGGATCCAAAAAACGATTGTGACAGGCTTCTCTCCTCAAGGAGAGCCAGTGCTAAGAGACCTGTGGAGATTCCTGTGGACACAGCTGCACATCCCACTCCTTCCTCTACATCAGGAAATCTCAAGCTTTGTAGTCTTAGGATCCTTTTATACTCTTAAACATTATCAAGGACCCCAAAGAGCGTGTGTTCATGTTGGTTATGTCCATCACTATTTATTGGGTTGGAAATTAAAGCTGAACATTTAAAAATATTAATGTATTAATTCATTTTAGAAGAAAATAACAAACCCAGTATACGTTAACCTAAGTAACATATTTTATGAGGTACAGCTATAGCTGCCAAAACAAAATTAATTTCATGAGATGAGGTATGTTGTTTTACATTTTTGCAAATTTTTTAATATCTGGCTTAATGGAGGATAGCTGGCTTCTCCTATCTGCTTCTGCACTGAGGTGGTTTCAACATGTTTTAGTTGAAGTATATGAAAAAAGTCTAGCCTCACATAGATTTGCATTTGGAAAAGGAAAAGCTATCTTAATACACTTTTCAGATAATGGTGGATATTTTTCTTCGGTTTGACACCAACAACTCCACAAGAGATCAAGGAATTTTTTATACTCTGCTATATGAAAATCTATTGCTCTTTCTTGCATTGAAGAGACTCTTTTACCCATCCATGATTTTGTAACATCATGCATTGATCATTTGGAAAATCTCGATGCCCTGAGTTAGGTCAGTTTTCCAAATGATGACACATTTCATCACATAATCTTCACAAGTCACGCCTGTTAATATCACCACCCACCTTTTGGGAAGAATCTTTAAGTATTTGGAAATTATCAAGCTCACAGTGACGAGTCCAAGTCTTCCAAAATTCTAATTTTTGCTTGAAAGCAAATTTGCTCAAATTTTATCACTGGAAACAAATTACTATCAGTTGTTTTCCTTGAAGTGACAGGCTCACTTTCTTCATTTTTTGAGAAAATGTCTACTAATATCCAAGTCTAACTAACCATAGTTTTTCTGTCGCTCATTCTTTCAAGTCAAAATGGGGTTCTATGGGGGAAAAAAACAGCCAATTCAGCTCGAAACTAAATATTCCTCAAGTGATTTTCTTAGACCTGACTATCTTAGTATGATATGTAACACAAAAGCTTTAAGCATACTTCCCCTCTCATCCTGCAGAATATTTAAAAGGTATGGATGCAATGGTTGAGCCTTAATAAAATTTCTACTTCTTCTACTTTGTCAAGAATAGTCTTAGGTGAAACTTGCATTTTTTTAAACACTGCAAGCACATGGTGGTAAAGAATACCGAGACTACTATTACATTTTGATGCCACTGGCTTGGTTTATACTAAGGTGCAAATGTCCACATAGTGAAGAAGACAAATGATGAAAAAAATATTTTGACTTCAAACAGTCTCCCTGAAGGGGCTTTCGGGCATCTAGGGGTTCACTGATCACACTTTGAGAATCACTGTTCTACCTCATTTTCATGCCACTCCCCTGCTCAAAACCCATTATCCTCAGCATAAATTATAATCCCTTAAAGCGGTTTACATACAACCCCTCCAGGCTGCAAACTTTGTGAGGACAAGACTCTGCTCCATGCTGTATCCCTGCCACTAGGCATTTAATATTGGTTGGATGGATGGATGGATGGATGGATGGATGGATGGATGGATGGATTAGTTTGGGAGTGGTATCGAATATAGGGCACTATTGAAAGGTTTGCCAAGAGGTGGCCACTGTGCTCCCTGGCTCATTTCTCCACCTTTCTGGTTTCTGCATCTGTGAGTGTGGACAATGCTTCTCTAGGAGGAAAGGTGCTTTCAGCACAAGATGAGCAGAGGCTACATACACAGAGCGCCCTCTGCAGGGCATGTGTGAAAATTCCACTCACTTTCTTCGAAGGCCATTTCATTTCTCCTTTTAAGACACTGGTGAAGCTGGCTTAATGAGGACTGATGGACAGAGGGAGGAGCCTCCGGGAGAGAAGGGCGTGCCCTACAGGTAGGTTGGAGTGAACCACAGTGCTGTACAACAAACAGCTTTTCTGAGCCCCTCCACAGAGAGCCTTAGACGTGAGAGCGACATTTGCAAAGAAACCCCATATTTAAAAGGGAGATCTGAGGGAGGTCACAAAAGCAGCAGGAGATGCACACAGGTGAGACTGCAACCGGCAGGGAAGCTTTCTCTTGTTCCGAGCTGCATGTGAATGTGTGAAGCCATCGAGACCACTGAGGAACACACGGGAGAGCTCTGCTGGTGTGGGAGACCTTTCTACCTCATTCACTGGGGCCCAGCACTGGTCAATAGCCGGAGCTCTGTTGAATGAGTGAATGAATGAATGAATGATGAAAACTACATAACCTAAAGAGTACATCTTACCCTTATAGACTCAGTACCTAACACTGTGCTGGGCACATAGTAGAGACTCAAGAAATGTTAATGAAAGGAAGGGAGAAGAGAAGAATGGATGAAGAAAAGAAGGGAAGGGAAGCACAAGTCAAACTTCCGAGTCATGGAACTGGTACTGCTACAGGCAGAGGAAGGAAATTTATTCACATGGTCCTTCTTTGTATTTATACGGCATACTTGCCAGTCTCATTGAGCTCTATAATTACTACATCTTGTGTGTTGGGAACACAGGTTTTGGGGTGACAGTTCAATTTGTATGCTCCCCTGCACTTTTACAAGATGGAACTTTTTTTGCAGTTCCTGATGTTTGATTGCTAAACACACCCACATTTCATGTACAACATCTGGCACATAGGAAGTCCTCAATAAATGGCAGCTGTTGTTTTTGTTGTCTTTGTGACTGCTCTCCCCAAAGCAGGGAGAGATCTGGCCAAGGTCCCACAGAGAGTAGAGACTCACAGATGAGCCTTTCATCCCTGGCTCTCCATTCACCCACCCACATTCATCTTACCAAGCACATACTGAGCTCCTCTGGGGCAGAATGAAGAGAAAGCTGTCCTTGCCCTTGAGTGATCAGTCTGTTAAAAGTTTTGGTCAGGACTGTTATCAGTCCGATAAAACAAAAAGCAAACTACGAGGTGTGTCCCCATGCCAGACCAACTCTCTGTAAAGATGGCATCCTCACCCCACTTAGGCTGACATAGTGCGCACTGGGTCACCCTTCCACAAGGATGCCCCCCCTTGTCCCACTCAAGCTCTGTCTCCTCACACTGTTCTGCCCCTCTTTGTGGACACTCTTGCTACCCTGCTCAGGCTCTGAATCACCACACCAAGCCACCCTTCTTTACAGACGTCCCTCTTACCCACTTGGGCTCTTGTTTCAGCATGCTGGAAGGTTCTTCTGTGTGGACGACCTCCTCACCCTGCTCAGGCCCTGACTCCCCAATGTGGATGGTAGCATGCAGCATGGCACATAGAGTTGCAGGCACACAGAGGGTCCTCAATAAATCATAGATGGCATATTTTATTTAAGAAGAGACATCTTAATGGAAGTCTACCATTTCTGGCCAAGAGACCCTGGCTTGCCCCTCAGATCCCCAAAGTGTTATATAGAAATCAAAAGGGAACAAGACACATAAAAACATGAAGCTAGTTCCTTGGACTTGATAATTCTGACAAATGGTCCCTCACTCTACTATCCCTAAAAGCCAATTGCAGAACCTTCAGTCACTGAAATAAGGTACCCCACAGTATTGTGGTACTATGAGTCCTCTTAGTGACTTCATGAGTTTTGTAAGGAGTCAGCTCTCAAGGGGGCTAATATAAAGCTAGTCACGGGAACTTCTACACCATTTGCTCGCTTAGGATGTAAAGATGCAATGACAGGTGTCCTCCCAGCAGTCAGTCAGGAGACAGCTGAGATTTCATGAACAACTAAGTCACAAGAGAAGAACCACTCTGTATTTCCTCCGAGCCAGCCTGGGAGGTACCAAAGCATGCAAGCACATGGCTCAAAAGCCACTTATACAAGTGTAGCATTTTGGCATTGTTTAGGAATTCCAAAAATAGATATTGGATTATGTTTGTGAACTTGTCTGTTCCTCTGGGCATGATTAAATTATGATTAGGGCTTTGACTGGGCCACATCAGTAGAACATTGAGTCCCCGCAGGGATTCACAGAATAAACTGCACAGCAGAGAACAGAGTGGGGGTTTTTGAACTGGAGCCCCCAGGAAGTAAGCATGCAGAGGAGCTTGGTCGTGAGGAAGGAGAGAAGGCCGGGGGAAAAGAGACAAGGCCCCGGGAAAAGAGACAAAACATTCACCTGATAGTCTAGAGCTGGCCTTGTGGAGAGACCAAAGCAGCTGAGCCCAGAGAGAATCGAGCCCCAGGGAGAGAGACAACGCCTAGAGAGCCTGACCATGGAGCCTTAAGAGGAAGAGGAAGGCTGAACGCCGGCAGCCATCTTGCTCCAACACATGGCAACAGACTTTGGTGAGGGAAGTAACTTTTGCTTTGTGGCCTGGTAACTGTAAGCTTCTACCCCAAATAAATACCCTTTATAAAAGCCAACAGATTCCTGGTATTTTGCATCAGCACCCCCTTGGCTGACTAATACAACAAGGAAAAAGATTGAATTAGTAGTTATATATAACTTCCCGCAAAAGAATGCACCAAACAGAGGGCTTCCCTGGTAAATTCTACCAAACGTTTAAAGAAGCATTTACACCAATCATTAAAAAACTCTTATAAAAAGTAGAAGAAGATGGAACACTTCTCAACTCATTCTATGAGGCCAGGTTTACTCTGATACCAAAACTAGACAAAGACATCACAATAAAAGAAAACTACAGACCAATATCCCTCGTGAATATAGGCAAACATCTTCAACAAAATAGTAACAAATGGAACCCAGCAACATATAAAAAGGATCATACACCACGACCAATGGGATTTCTTCCAGGAATGCACTGTTGGTTCAACGTGTGAAAATCAATGAATATAATACAATATATTAATAGAATAAAGGACCAAAATACTTGAACATCTCAATAGCTACAGGAAATGCATTTATGTTTTCTTTCATGAGAAAACCACACAACAAACTAAGAATAGAAGGGAGTTCCCTCAATATCATAAAGGGTATCCAAGAAAAATCTACAGCTAAAATCATACTTAATGATCAAAGACTGAAAGCTTTCCCCATAAGCTTAGAAACAAGACAAAGTTGTCCACTTTTGACATTTCTATTAAACATTGTGCTGGAGGTTCTAACCACAGTAATTAGGCAAGAAAAAGTAAGAAAACACATCCAAATGGGAAAGGATGAAGTAAAACCACCTCTCTTTGCAGGTGACATGATCTTATATATAGAAAATCCTAAGAAAATACACACAATAAAAGATTAGAGCTAGTAGATAAGTGCAGTAAAGTTGCAGGATACAAGAGCAACATGCAATTGAACGATCTGAAAAAGAAGTTAAGGGAAAATTCCATTTATCATAGCATCAAAAGAAACAGTTACTTATGGATGCTAAGCCTGTACATGGATAGACATCTTTCATGGTGTGATTTCAATGAGTTAGCACAGGACAGTCATACCAAGTTTGAAAGCACTGAGCTGGCAGGCAGTGTGCCACCTTTAATGAACACAAGCCTTGCTTGTCTGCTGATAATGACTTCACTTTTCCATACAGATGACAATCCAACCAACACCAAACAAACCAAGTGATCAAGAAACAAACAAAAATTGCTACGGAGCCTTGAAACTTCTATCGAACCACACCACCTAACAGTTTGATGGGAAAACCCTTGGAACTGAGCATGAGAACTAGGACCAAGTTCTTGCATTCAGGAGCCAGACGTGTATTTCACTCTATCATGTGCCTAAGCTGGAAAGGGGAGGCTAACGGCAATAACAGGAACCCCCTCACCTATCCAGAACTCAGAAACCTGGTGGCCTCATCTGTACAGAATATGGCCAAGAGGCAGAAAGGAAAGCAGGAACAGCCTGTGGTCCGCCACCTGCTTCAAATATGTTCGGTCAGCACCTGCTTCAGGTGTGTCGGGTCATGATCCAGGCACTAGGGACACAGAAGAGGGTCAGCCAGAAGCCCTGTCCTCATGGAGCAGAGGAAATATCACGAAGTATTTACTCATGCAGTGGTCCCCAGCCTTGTAACCACAAAATATTTCAACGGACCTCCAGCGATTAGATGAACCATTAATATTGGAAAACACATAATGTTGAAAGGAAACTATGACTCCAGTAGCTTGTTTAAACAAGTTTTGATTTTATTCCTCCAACAGTTTGTATCTATGTTGAATGGCAGACATCCTGAACCAGAGAGGTGGGTCTACTGGGAATGGTGTGTGCATGGATGGAATTGTGGAGGACCTGTGATAACTCCACATTGGCCCCAAGTTGGCACTCACAACACGAGATCTCAGGCACCTTCCCAGCACCCTCTGGCCCAAGCTCGGAGGTGAACACAGCCGGGATGTCCTAGACATGTTTGCATTTTCCTCTTGCTGAGTTTCTGGTTGGGTCTCAGTTCCACTGGAGAAATGTAGTCATCTGTCCCGCCTTTTAAAAATTCATTTACATGTTTATCAACTACCTCACCTTCTTTTGTAAGTTGTAGCATCCCTGCTGGATCTCAGCTAGGAAGCAGAGGCAAAATAAGAAGTGACTGTAGAAGTCTGAGCCCAACTGGGGACACAGGCACACTGTTTGGGCTGCTGACAGAAGAGCATTTCATTCGATTGGGAAGTAAATAATGGTATTGGTGGATTTAATTAAAACTGAAATGCAAAATGTAGACTTTGCTTTCATTTATTGCTTTCGACCTACTTAGGAAGTAGCGTGTGAGCCCAGTCTATGGGGAATGGAGATAAGGGGAAAGAAATGTAGACATGGTTGGGAAATACTTGATACAGTCAATAGACTGATTTGTAGGTTTTCTTCAAAGATTACTTCGTTCAATATATCAGATGCTGGGTTATGGCATTGGGCAGGCATTAGTAAATCACAGACCTTGGCTCAAATCCCATGGCTGTCAGTCTTTGTAAATAAAGTTTTATTGGCACACAACCATATACATTTGTTTAGGTATTGTCTAAGGCTGCTTTTGTCTTCTACTATCACAGTTGAATAGCTACAGTGACCAACCATATGGCCCGCAGAGCCAAAAATATTTAGTGTGTGGCCTTGATGGCAAAAATCTACTGACCTATGGTCTTGGGGATACGGTTACGAATAAGACAAAACATCTACCTGCGCAATAAAAATTTATTCTCCTTATTCCATAGCATACAATAATGCTAAGAAAGGGTTGCCCAGTCAGGCAGAGTTGCCCCTAGGGTATGTAGGGCCCCAGACAACTAATTTCATAAACAATTTAATGAAAACATATGTTAAAACCTTCATGGGTCCATACGAGGCATGGTGATTTATCAATGAAGCTTTGTTGTCAAAGCCTATAAAACAGTACAGCACAAAGTGTAAACCATAAACTATCTACCTGGATTGGTAGCAATGTTTCGACTTGGTTCATCAGGTCTCACAAATGAACCTCATTAGTGTAAGATGTTAATAATAGGGAAAATTATGTATGTGGGTGGGGGGGTGTTATATGGGAATCCCTTATATTTTTATTGTGACTTTTCTGTAACCTAAAACTTCTCTAAAATTAAAGTTTTTTAGGAATTCAAAATTAAAATAAATTAAATTAAATTAATTATACACACACACACACCATGAAGGGGCACTTTCTCACACCTTACTTCTCTCAAAGCAAATTTAGAAAGCGTTGGCTAAAGCTTCTTGGTGTGTTTCTTCCAATTATTGCCTTTGGTTTGGTGACAATGAGTATAAAAAGAGTGCTTCTGTTTTAGCCAGGCCACTATGTATTACATTACGAATGTTTCTAGGAAAGCCCTTTTTGTACTCACTTGGAATCAGAACTTCTTTCTGTGCACAGCAGCTTTTGGAAGCTGTGTACCTGTGATCAGAGGGCAGTGCAGGCCTGAGTGTCTGCCAGGCGTACCCGAACTAAGCACTGGAAGCTGCTCCCCTCTGCTTGTTTGAATTCATGAGTTTTTCTGGGTGGCGGTGTTTTTGGAAGGTGTGGCATTAATGTAATGAAGTAAATCCACACTTTCTATTTGCGTGACATTTAAAAAATTGGGAAAGGGGAGGTATTTATGTGTTTGTTTATTGCCCCATGGGTGCATTTGAAGGTTCCTTGTAGGGTTTGGGCCCCATGTCTCTGTGTTCAGACCCTGGAACCTTCTCTTCAAGCTCCTTATTCCTTATTGTCCAGTGCACTGTGCGTGGCTAATTTCACATCTCCCCCTGCAAGGAAAAGGGAGCAGTGCTGTTGTTACAATATCGCGGCTCTTTAGAGCCTGATTGTATTGGAACAATCTAGACCTTGCCTCTGCAGGTCTCTGGTACCATCAAGTTGATGCTATGAATACTGGTTTCCAGGGGATTCTCTCACACGTTGTTACTGTGCTCCTTTGATGACGACCGCAAACACAAGCTTTACCCAGAGGATGCAGGAAAATGGGAATGATAAGCCCTTTCCTGGTTGCATTCAATTTACAATTTGGCCTTTTATAGCATAAATATAGAAGAGCACATCTTCCAACCATGCCCTTTCTTGAACTCCCTGGGCTGTGATCACTACATTTCTAGCATGGGATGTCTTTCAGTGTTGACTGCACCCTTGCCTTCCACACACTGCTGCCAGCAGGGAGGATAGGTGACGGGTGCATCAGTGGAGTGAGAAGACTGATACAGCTCATGAAAGGAATACACACAAACACTGTTACAGAATGGAAAGCAAGAGAGGACATTTGTCAGAAGGGCCCCTTGGAGGAGTGGGGCAATGATCTCAAAAACCCTCAGAGGAGATAGGCACAATCACCCCCAGAGGACATCTTAACTTGTGGCACAAAGCCCACAGAGGAGGTGGTGTCCTGGGTTCCAGTGGCAGGGAGACACACAGAGTAAAATATTCCTACTTCCAGTCCCCACCCTTGGGCATTGTAGACTGGAAGTAGGCTGTGAGCAGAACACAGGTAGGTGAGGGCTGATACATGGGCCCACACATGTGGCTTACACCCATAGGTTGATGGTAGACTGTCAGGAGCCCAGAGCCCTGAATTCATTCTGTGTCCTTCATGAGTGAGAGTCACCCCAATCTGAAGGTCCAATCTTGCATGATGCCTTTAAGAAATGCTGCACCAATGCCCTAGGTCATCCCCATTGACGTGAGTCTCAAAGTTCCTTGGGGCACCTAGTTGACCACATGGTCAGGAGTTGAGGGCTCTGCAGGGAAATGCTTGGGGAGCATCCCAGGAGGAGAAATGAGGACCAGGACCTACATGCATCCTGGTCCAGGCTCAGAGGGCATTGCCAGGCTGACTGGTCCCAGGTCCTGTAAAGGGAATTAGAAAATTCTGAGGGAGGCTTTTCAGTGGCCAGGACCCACACACGACTCAGTTCAGGCCTGGGACACCCTGCCTGGATGATACTGCTGGCCCTGGCCCATCCCAGGCACCAGAAAGATACTTAGAAAATTTTGGAAAGCATTCCAAAGGATGGGACCCCCTGAGGTGTTGGGCCTTGGGCAGCAGACCTGCTTGTTCCAGTCTAAGGAGATATTGCAGCCAGAGACCAACTTTCCAAGCTTCCTTCGAATCTAGGTGGAGCCATAAGACTAGTTCTCACCAATGGAATGTGATTAGGATCGATGTGCATCACTTTCAGACCAGGAGAGCTAAAAAGCAAGCATGACTTCTCCGCCTTTTGTTTTATTTCTGCCAGCTAGAAGTAGAATTCTCTCAAGGCCCTAGTGGTGTCACAGCCATAAGAAAGAATGACCTTGGGTCCCTGGATCACACTGTTGGGGAAAGGTTGATAACCTTTCCCCATATCCACCGTGGACTGCTACCTGGATGAGAAATCATCTTCTATCATGTTAAGCTACCGACATTTGGGAAGTGTATTTGTCCTAAAACCAAGTGTTATACAGAAAGTACAGCCCAAGCTTGCATGAGGCTCACATTAAAGATGAGCACAATACAGGGTTAATGCTCTCCAGATGTGAATTGCAGCATTCCGATTCCCACCAATCTCTTAAGACTGGCATAGTTTGCGATGCAATGGGACACCAGCAGATGAAGATACCAAATGTCTGGAGGTCACAGCTCAGGAAAGAAGGATTAGCAAGAGGGATGGGTCTGTGTTTTTAGCAATTCACATTTCTAGCAGCACTCCACAAAACTGACTCTTCTCTTCTAGATTCTGACAGCTGAGTCTGAGCTAGCCATAAAATTTCTCCAAAGTTGGGGAGCCATTTTAGAAGTAGGGGATCTAGGACAATTGCAGATAACTCTGGGACCAAAGAAATACATGGGGAGGTGTATTGAGGTTGATTTGTGTTACCTGAATTTATTAGGTAAGGCTTTGAGTAATACATGATTTCCTGACCCTTCAAACTCTCCATTTTCCCCTAAAATATAGCATATAGAACACTAATAATGGATGATATTGATTTAAGGGTAGATTTCCATGAGGAACAGATTTTTATGAGATGTAACAGTACTTATTTGAAACATATTGGCATTTATAGTGGTAGACAGCATACGTGCTGAATGGCCTCTGGATTAACAGGATGCAGGCTGTTAATAGGAAAAAGACAATGAAGATCATTAAGAATCCTAAATTAAATTGGGAACTGTAAAAATATAATCAGAAAGTAGCTGTCAAGAGGTTCCCAGGTATTAAAAATGGGGTTTCCAGTCACAGCAATCATGCTTTAGAAAACAATGGAAGGGAGACTTCACTTTTAGAGGAACTCATCTAGATAGGAAATGTCTTGGCTTTACTCCACCTTTGGGAGTTCCCAGCAAGTGGTGTGATCTCTTCTTTTGCGGTTACCTAGCTATCAGAGCTCAAGAAACACTGTGCAGCTAAGTGACGGAGTCATATGAGCGAGACAGAGCAATGGCTACAGCGTGAAAAGCAACATCTTTGTCATCAACTGGGGTGTCAGCTTCCAAATACATCACTAGTCCCTTGAGGGCTGGAACACTGTCAACTACTCGTCTTTGCACATCCCTCCAAGCAATCGCAGAACATGTCTTACATAATGATGTGCACATAGTAGGAATCAAAAGTCCCTTACTCATTGACTCATTCATTCATCCACTCAGCATATTTCCTGAGGCCCACTCTGTGCTAGGCCATGGGAATACACAGAGGGTCGAACAAGTCATGACTCCAAGCCTCCAATTTCACAGTATAGCAGGGCAGACATACATACAGATAAGCACAACCTAGTTGGATCGGCACTGATAGAAGTGAGGAGCAGTGAACTATGTGTGTGTTTGGAAGGGGAAGATGGGTAATCAGAAAAGGCTGCACAAAAAAGGTAGGATCTAAACTAAAGGAAGAGGAGGAGTTGGAGTGGGGGGTGGGTGGAGGAAAGGAAGGAATTGGATTCCAGTCAGAGGTAATAGCATGGGCCAAGCCACAGAGGCATGGAAAAGTTGAGTATGCCAGATATGGATTAGGGGAGAAGGGGAAGGAGAGAGGAGGTAAGGATGACTATTGGTTATGCAACCGAAGTTAAGCACTAGATGATGGCACAGGAAGAGGAGGAGACTTTTTGAGGTGGATGAGGAAGAGATATATAATGACTATACCATGGAAGTAATTACATATATTAAAAGCCTTTAAAAAATGTTCATAACCTTTGACCCAACACTAACTCATGGGAAATAATTAGAGATGAGTACAAAGATTTATGTTCAAGGATGCTCATTGCAGTGTTCATTTATTCATTCATTTGTTCAACAAATATTTATAGACAGTCTACTATCCATAGCAGCAGGGTACAAAACACAACCAAAATTTATCTTAATTAGGGACTGGTTAAATTCATTATTGTCCATTCATATAAGGGACTTCCATGCGGGAGTTTAAAATGCTGTTGTAATATTTAATGACATGCAGAAATGTTCAAGATGTAACAGATTACAAAAAAGGATAGCTAACATGGTTTCAGTGCTATACACAAAAAATAACACAAGGATATTTTTGCAATGAAGAAATTAGAAACTTCTATTCAAGATGGCATTGTAGGTTCATACTTGGCCACTTCATTCGTATCTCATGTGTATATGAAAAAGCAATTAAGAGACCTAAATGCTGGATTCAAAGACTCCAAAACACATCTAATAAGAGTTACAGAAGTAAAGAAAGGGCAGAAAAGAAATATTTGAACAGTTAATACCTGAGAGTTTTCCAGAACTAAAGAAGGACAGGAAAGCACACAAAATCAATTTCACAAGGATTATTGATTTAAATTGAAAGGAAAAACAACAAAACTTGTAAGAAAATAAAATAGTAAAAATAAATAAATAAATAAATAAAATAAAATAAAATAGTAGATAATATAGGGCAAAGTCTTTATGATCTTGGGGGTAGGTAAAGATGTCTTAAACAGGAGGAAAAAAATCATTAACCATAAACTAAAATATTACAATTTACACTACATTAAAATTAAGAACCTTTGTGCATCCAAAGACCTGAATAAAAAAGTGAAAAATCAAGGAAAAAGTAGAAAATATATTTATAATACATAAAAGTGAGAAAGAACATGTATTCAGAATATTTAAAGAATTCTTACAACTCAATAAGAAAAAGACATTTTTGAAAAATGGGAAAAGGACTTGAGAAGACACTCCATAACAGAAGTTATCCAAATGGAAGCAAATAAATGAGAGGTACTCACCCTCATTAGTCACCAGGGAAATTCAAATTAAAAGCACACTAAGGTACCACCTCTCACCTGCCAAACTGGTAAGAAATGAAAAAGACTGACCATAATGTCTAGTGTTGTTGAGGATGTGGAACAACCAGAACTCTCAAACACTAGTTAAGGGACTGAAAATTGGTATGGTTGTTTTGGAAAACATATATGCATACCTTATGATCCAACAATTACACTCTTTAAGTGTAACGAACAGAAAAGTATATATAGCGTACCAAAATATTCATAGCGGCAACACTACTTTTAAAAGCCCCCAAACTAGAAAAGCATAAATATCCGTCAATAGTACAGATCAACAGGTAATGGTATATTTATATACCAGAACGGAATACAGCAATGACAGTAACTAGTCTGTTTCTACATGCAACAGCATGGATAAATCTCCTCAACAGTGGTGAGCACAGGCATCCAGACACAAATGAACACCAAACGTGCGCTTCCATGTATTTACGTTTCTAAAACCAGGCAAACTGAGATGCTAGAAGTTAGGCTCCCAGTGGCCTTTGAGGAGGCGATATGGAAAGTAATTTGGAGAGCATGTAATGGGTGGTTTCCTGATCTAGATTGCGATCACATGGATGGTTCACTTAGTGAAAATTCTTATAACTACACCCGTAGGAGGGGTGCAATCTTCTGCATGTAAAGTATACGATGGTTAAAAAGACATCGAATTTTCCCATGTATCACCATATTCTTAACAGCTTACAAAAAATTACAACTAATGTGACTTATAGTCCATAGTGAACAGTAATAGTGGAATATTTGTGCAGCTTTGGAAAGAAGATATTATATCAATTCTAGAGCACAACAGTAGGGGAGTATGAAGAAGCAATGAAAACCTTCTGAAACGGACTGATGTGCTGACAGCACAACTCTGTGGTGAATATGAGAGCCACTGAGTGTGCCCTTTGAATGGATTGTACAAAGCATGAGACCGTATAACACAAGGAATCCAGTGGTGGAAGATAGACTGTGGTTAGCAGGACAAATATGAGAATGTTCTTTCACAAGCTATAACAAATGTATAATACTAATACAGGATGTTAATAATCAGCTGGGTTGGGGGAAAAATGCACTAAATGTAAAATATGGGCTATAGCTAGTTGTGATATTTTGACGATGCTCTTTCATCATTTGCAACAAATGTTCCAAAACAATGCAAGGTGTTGGTGGGGACTGATGTGTGGGAGCCCTGTATGATGACATGCATGCTTGTTTTGTAAGTTCACAACTTTTACTATACACTCATTGTTTATGTATGTGCACATATGAATGATATACTTCACTAAAATTTTATATGAAAAAGACATCTAAAATCTCCAGGATATATTGCTCAGTGAAAAAAGTCAAGGAAGAGGAAAATGTGTGTAATAGATACTCAGTTGTCTAAAGGGTGGAGGGATACATACACAGTTGTGTGTCTTTACTTATACCAAGAAAAGGAAGGATAGTTATAACATTTTTAAATGGTTACTTATGAGGAAAGGGAGGAAACAGGACAGGGGCATGGGAATAAAAGCAAGATTGTTTTCAATATATTTGGATTGTATATTAGACATTGGAATGATATAAATGGTTTTAAAATTATAAAGCAAAATTAAATGAAAATGAAAATGAAAGCCATTCATACAAACTGAAAACAAAATTAAAACAGGAAACTATGTATTGATTTGGTGGCAGAACAACACCAGAAAATATTTCAAGTGTCAATAATTTGACTGTTCATCCCTAGTGGGATGTACCCTAGGACAACTCAAAAACAAAAACTCACACCCCCCCAGCACACGTACAATACACAAAACAAAATGAAAACCCAACAAAACAAAAACACAAATCCTGCAAAAATTCTTAAACTTTTTTTTTCAGCGATCATACTGGCAATAATAAAATTGGTATTGATTTTTAGAAAGTATTTTATATATCTTATGTATATGCATGCATACATATATATCAATAAAACAAATAAGTAATTTGACTTATTTGTAATGACTGTCATTAGCAATTAGGATTTTCTGCATGAGAGAAAAGAGACAGAAAAATAAAATTAAAGAAGTTAACTAAAAATCTAAAATCCTGATTTTGAATTGGAAATATTAGTATCAGTTCTCAATGCATTTTTCTCCTAGTAATGAATATGACTTCCAATTTCAGCTCCAATACAGCTTGGAAATTGGCCCCTCTGTGCATATGATATGAAAATATGAAGTAAACTGAAAATCAGTTCTTTTTCTTGTACTTATCTGAGAAACAAGAGCAAGCCACCACCCTGAAATCTTAGAGAGACAGAGGAATGCCCCGAGTCACAGCTGAGATCTGCTTACCTGGTACAGAAGCTGTCACAGACATAAACTGGTAAGAACACATAGATGATGGTTTTGATAAATTGATGGAGTCTGGGTGTTGAATAGCATGGGAATGAAAAACTCCTAAGTTATCACAGTCATGATGGGGTCCCCCCAATTTTGTGGGTTTTATCTCCAAGAATCCCCCCAGGTTCGCACAATGAAAGACAAGAAAGATCCTCTTGAGGCTCTAGCAGGGACAGGGAAGAACAACCATTGTGAAATAATCCCAGAGCATTCTCTATAACAAGGCTTACTCTCCAGAGAAAAAGACGATACTAAAGTCTTATCCCACCTGGGGAAAGGGCATTTCTCCTACTCTACTCTTCTCTCACCTTCTTGTCTTACCTAAGGAGTGAAAAAGCGAGATACACGTCTGAAAGTCACAGCTTAAGGGCACAAGTTCACTCCAAGATTGAGATTTAATTACAGATTGTAGAACACTCTTCCTTCCCCACACCTAACCTCCCCACCAATAAAGCTTCATTACAATAACAGTGGGTTGTAGCTGAAAGAGCTGCAAGACACAGACTCTCTCTGAGAAGGAGAAGACCAAAGTCAACAGGGGAGACAAAGACAAAGGACACTAAAGGAATCTGAAGTCTCTGGCACCTTCAGTTACAGCAACTACTGAACACAGTCCAGTTCTTAGCCAGTTTATCATAAATCCTCACATCAGTATCCTATTTACTTTAGTTCCTATGAACTGATCCATCATGTCTACCTTTCAATTTAAAATTACAAGGCATGCCAAAGACAAGAAAAACACAGTCTGAAGAGACAAAGCAAGCACCGGAACCAGACTCAGATATGGCATAGATGTTGGAATTTTCACACAGGGAATTTAAAATATGTGTGATTAATATGTTATGAGGTCTAATGGAAAAAGGAGACAACATGCAAGCATGCTTGGGGGATGCAAGAAGAAAGATGAAAATTCTAAGAATAAGAAGGATATGCTAGAAATAAAAATACTAAAGGGAATGAAGAATGCATTTCATGGGCTGATCAGAAGACTGGACTTAGCCAAAGAAAGAATCATTGAGCTTGAAGATAGTTCAATAGAAACTTCCCAACCTGAATGCAAACAGAAGAAAGAAATAAAAATCCAGAACAGAATGTACAAGAACCATGAGACAATTAAAAAGGTTTAACACATGTGGAATTTGAATATCAGAAGAATAAAGAAAGAATGGAGCAGAAGAAATATTTTGAATAAAGATAAAGAGCATCCCAAACTAATGAAAAACATGAACTCACAGATCCAGAAAGCTCAGAGAATACCAAACAAGGTAAATAAAAAGAAATACACCCAGGCATATGTATTAATCAGCCAAAGGGGTGCTAATGCAAAATACCAGAAATCTGCTAGTTTTTTAAAAAGGGTATTTAATTGAGGTAGAAGCTTACAGTTACCAGGCCATAAAGCATAAGTGACTTCCCTCACCAAAATCTGTTTCCATGTATTGGAGCAAGATGACTGCCGACGTCTGCAAGGGTTCAGGCTTCCTCTTCCTCTTAAGGCTCAGTGGTCCCACCTTCTTCCAATATCAGCTATAGGCTGGGATAAGTTTCTTCTCTCTCCTTGGCTCATTCCTGTCTGGGCTCAGCTGCTCTGTTCTCTCCACAAGATCAGCTGTAGACTCTCAGGCTCTCTCGTTTCCCAGGGCCTCTGCCATGACTATGGAGCCATCTCTATTCCTCTGTGTTCTCCTGCCTGTTTACTTCCCTGGGGTTCCAGCTCAAAACTCCCACTAACTCCTCTGCTGTTTAATTTTCTCTGTGAGTCCCCACCCCTCAATGTCCTACTGACGTGGCCCAATCAAAGCCTTAATCGTAATTTAATGAAGTAAGAGTGAAACTTCTGAATCCAATCCAATCTAATATACCCAGAGGAACAGAGCAATTTACAAACATAATCCAATATCTATTTTTGGAATTCCTAAATAACACCAAACTGCTACAGCATTTCAAATTTAAACTACAGAAAATCAAAGACAAAGAGAAAATCTGGAAGGAAGCCAAAGGAGAAAAAAGTCAGCTTATGTACAGAAGGATTATAGCAAGCAAGAAGAGAGCGGAGGGAAAATTTTGACATGGTAAAAGAAAAATTTTAAATGCCTTCAAAAGTAAAGGAGAAATAAAAAACTTTTTCAGAAAGACAAATAACTAAGGAAATTCATACCAGCAGAACTTTTCTTCAAGAAATGCTAAAAGATTTTCTTCAAATAGAAGGAAAATTTTATGTCAGAAACTCATATCTACATAAATAAATACATAAATAAAGGAAGAGTATCAAAATGGGATTAAATGAAATTAAAATGGAATCATATAAAATGCTCAATTAAAACCAGAGAAGGCAGAAAAAGAGGAGGGAAAACAAAGAACAAATGAAACAAACAGAAAGCAGTTACAAACATGGTAGATGTTATTCCAACTAGATAAACAATCGCTTTAAATGTGAATGGTCTAAATACATCAATTAAAAGACAGATATTGATTTGACTTCTGGTATGATAATGTGAGATGCTCTGTGGATCCTCCCCCAGATGAACCAAGCAAAGCTGGTGAGAACTATTTAAAAAACGTGGTCTCACTAATATTAAATACTATGAGTAAATTCATAGAGGCAAGCTCTAGAGTATAGTTTACAAAGAGATATAATGTGGGTTGAGAATGGGAACTGATGCTTAATGCATATAGAATTTTTAATAAGATTTATTGCAAAAGTGTGGAAATGAATAGAGTTGATGGTAACACATTATAGTGAGTATAACTAACACTGCTGATGTATAAATGTGATTGTGGCTGAATGGGGTAATCTAGGGATGTAAATGTCAATTGAAAGGAAGCTAGAGGATAATCTAGGGACTGTACAACATAGCGATCTTGGTGGTGGATGAAGATTGTGGTTAATATCATAACTACAAGAATGTTCTTCTATTACCAAGTGTAAGAATATGGTGATACATGGGAAAATTACAACTAATGTAACTTATGGATGATAGTTAACAGCAATAGTGCGATATTTTTGCAGCAATGGCAAAGAATATACTATATCAATTCTAAGGGTCAACAATAGGGCAGTATAATGGAGTAAGTGATTTTTCCTTTTGGAGTAATGAAAATGTTCTAAAATGGACTGAGGTGATGACAGCACAACTGTGTGATGAAATTGAAAGCCACTGAGTATATAGTTTGAATTTACTATACAAGGCATGAGACTGTATAACACAGTGAATCCTGTGGTGGATGATGGACTATGATTAACAGAACAAATATGAGCTCATTCTCTCATGAACCATAACAAATATGTAACTAATACAAGGTGTTTATATCGGGAGGGTTGGGTGGAAATACACTAATTGTAAGATATAGACTATGGTTAGCAGTAATATTTTGATGATGCTCTTTCATCATTCGTACCAAGTATTCTACAACAATGCAAGGTGTTGGTGGTGGGGTGATGTATGGGAGCCCTGTATGATGATATGCATGTTTGTTTTGTAAGTTCACAACTTTTACTATACACTTACTGTTTATATATGTTCATGTATGAATGATATACTTCAATAAATTTTTAAAGGAAACTATGTATCTGAAAATTTGTCTGAAGGGATAAAACAAATGAAATATTTATTCAAGGAAATCTACTGAAACCCATTAAAAATAGTCTGCAGCATTTTTCTTCCTGCTTCCACCCAGCTCAATTTGACAGAAGCTTCACTCCAGTTGAGCATGGGCAAGAAGATGAAGTCCCCTCTCCCCTCAGTTACCAATCAAGGCCCACTAGGAAGGGCAGGCTAGAAGCATTTCTCATCCCCTCCAATTCCAAGTTGAAGAGGTTAAATTCCTGGTGAGTGTGGCTGAGAGGTTGTGGGCTCCCTTCCTGAACTTAGCCATCTTCTAAAGGTCAAAGGCTCTACCCAAGGTATGGCAGGCAGAGACTATTGCAGATAGTCCTCACTGCAGCTCAATCATAGAGTTTTGGTTCCACATCAGGAGAAGCAAGCCAAGAAGATGAAAGTCTACCATCCCACACAGTGCCTAGAGTAGTAGCTCAAAGACTTTGTCTAGGAGGAAAACTAGTCCTTAAGAAAATAGAGCTCCAAAGCTCTCCCCAAAGAAACAGAATGTATTTGAAATAGAGAATACAGATGTTCAAGCCCAAGGACACTCTTGAAAACAATAGCTCCTCTTAGTTAAGAACAATAAGCTAAACCATAGGGCAGCTAGTTCCCAAAAGAGAATCAGAAAAAGAAAGAGCTAAGAAGAGCCCTCCTCGGTTCAGGACAAACTTCAAATACTTGCTACAAAACTACTCCTGCTGGAATTTATGTCAATGACATTGTTGGAAACAGTAGAGAAATCAGCCAGTAATTACTGGAGCCTAAGAGGTGGGATGCAGTGCCAAATGAAGCAAAGACCTGAAAAGGGAGTTGAGGAAAAGGGACAATAAAAGAGAGTTCTACTAAAACCACTGTCATGGCAGGGTGAATGTACATTCACTAAAGCTGCTCCACTGCAAGGAGAGACACCAAAGGCTTCACACTGCAAGAGGAAAAGACTCCACTGAAATTGTCTACCCAAGTCACAAAACAAATAAGCAAACAAAAGCAAAATTAGGACCCTGAGAGGGGTTAAGGGAATCAGTGTCCAGATTTGCTAAAATATATTACTGAAAATGTCCAATTTTCAATGAAAGGTTATGACAGATGCAAAAAAATAGGAATATGTGACCCATACACAGAGAAAAAAAAAGCAGGAAACAAAAACTTCCTATAAAGATGTCATATTTAACAATGACCTCAAAGTAGCCATTGCAAATATATTCAAGGAACTAATAGAAACTACTTAAAGAACTAAAGGAAAACATGAGGACAATGTCTCATCAAAGAGAGAATATAAGCAAAGAGATAGGAATTATTTTAAAAAGAACCAAATGGAAATTCTGGGATTGAAAAGAAAAACTGAAATGAAAAATTCACTAGAGGAGCTCAACAGTAGTTTTAAACTGGCAGAAGAAAGAATGAGCAAACTTTAAGATAGCACAATAAAGATTACAAAATCTGAAGAACAGAAAGAAAATAGAATGAAGAAATATTAATAGTACCTCAGAGAGACATGGGACATCTTTCACCACACCAGTATACACTTAATGGTATTACCCAAAGCAAAGGAGAAAGAGAAATGAGCAGAAAATATATTCAAAGAAATAATGGCTGAAAACTTCCCAAATTTGCTGAAAAACATTAATCTACACATCCACAAAAGTCAATGAACTCCACATCTTATAAATACACAAAGATCCACACCCATATAAACCATAGTAAGAAGGCTTAAAGACAAAGACAAAGAGAAAAGCTTGAAAGTAGCAAGAGAAAATCCAACTCCCCACATACAAGGGAATCCCAACAAGATTTACAGTTGACTTCTCATCAAAAAAATGGAAGCCAGAAGATATTGGGATGACACATTCAAAGTGCTCAAAGAAAAAAAAAAAACCTCAATGAAAAATCTTATACCCAGCAAAACTCTCTTTTTAAAAAAATGCAGGTGAAATAAAGACATTCCCAGATAAACAAAAAACCAAAAGAGTTAATTACTAGCATATCCACCTTACAAGGGCTACTAAAGGAATTTCTTTAAGCTGAAAGTAAATAAATCCAGATAGAAATTCTAATCCACACAAAAAAACAAAAATCCTGAGTAAAGGTAATTTTGTAACTATAAAATACAGTGTAAATACATATTGTCCTTCTTATAGGAATAGTATAACAGTTATATATAATCATATTACTAGATTTACAGCACAGAACTATATAAATGTCAATAACATCACAAGGAGGTAAATGGCTACAGAAGTGTATTTGAGTCAGGAAATTAAACAAAAGGTGGTAACTTAAACCCACAGGAACAAATGAAGAAAGCTAGAATTTTTTCATAAATAAGAAAATTAATATACCACTCTATAAATATAGTCTTGTTCTCCTTTTTTTTCTCACTTTCTTAATACTCATAAAATTATATAAATTAATAATTATTACAATGTATTTTGGGGTGTGTAACATATAGATGTACTATATAAAACAAAAATAGCATAAAAAGGAGGAAGACAAAATAAAGTTTCATAGGAGTAACATTTCCACATCTCACCGGGAATTAAGTCAGTATCATCTGAAGTAGATACTGATAAATTAAGACGTATATAGTAAGCCCTAGAGTAACCACTAAGAAAACAACTTAAAAAATGGTTTAAAAAGCAACATTAAAAAAATTAAAAAGTTAAACTAGAAAATATCAATTTCATGGAAAAAAGCAGTAAAGGAGGAATAGAGGGAAAAAATTCATGAGATACAGAAAACAAAAATTAAAATGGCAGATGAAAATCCAAATATATCAATAATATTAAATGTGAATGGATTGGCAGGGATCATCAAACTGTATTAAAAAAAAAAAAAAAAAAAAAAAAAACAAGATCCAACTATATTGTGTGTATAAGAGACAAACTTTAGATTCAAATAAACTAATAGGCTAAAAGCAAAAGTGTGGGAAAAAGATATATCATGCAAACAACCAAAAGAAAGCTGAAGCAGCTGTACTGATATCAGAAAACATGCACATTAAAACAAAAAATATTACCAGAGGAACATTTTATAAGGATAAAAGAGTGAATCCATCAAGATATTATAAGAATTATAAACATATATGCATCTTAAAACACAGCCCCAAAATATGTGAAGAAAAGGCTGAAAAAGTTGATGAGAGAAGTACCCAATTCAACAGTTACAGTTGGAGACTTCAATAACCCACTTTCAATAATGGATAGAACACCTAGACAGAAGATTAGCAAGGACACAGAAGACTTGAACAATGCTATAAACAAACTAGACCTAACAGACATCTGATCTTGTCATTTTTATTCAACATTCTATTGGAGATTCTAGCCAGAGTAGTTAGACAATACAATTAATTGAATAGCATCCATTCTACAAAGGAAGAAGTAAACCAATATTTGTAAATGACATGATCTTGTATATAGAAAATCAAGGGATATTCTACAAAATACCTGACCTGTAATCCTCAAAACTTTCAAGGTCATCAAAAACAAGGAAAGTCGGAGAAACTGTCCCAGCTAAGAGGAGCCTTAACAGACACTATGACTATAGACAACATGGTATCCTGGATGTCATCCTGGAACAGAAAAGTATATTAGGTAAAAACTAAGGAAATTAATAATAAGTCATCAGTCTTGGTTCATGAATTATGACAAATGTAACATACTAATTTAAGATGTTATTAATAGGGGAATCTGGGTGTGGAGTATGTGGGAACTGTTGGTACTATCTTCCCTATTTTTCTGTAAATCTAAAACATTTAAAATTAAAATTTTATTGAAAAAAATAATGCTAGCTTTTTTTACTGGAAAGCTCTAGAAATAAGAACCAACCCAGTAGCAATGAGGTCCTGTTGCACAGACTGTGGTCTCCAAAATCATTTCCCACTAAATGCAATCAAGACTCCTTATAGAAATGGCTGATTCCGGGTCTGAGGAAGGAAATGTATAAAGTTAGCTGATAACATGTTGTCATACTGGAAAGCAAGAGAGCTGTCAAAAGCTACTGGAGTTGTCCTTAAAAGAACTCAGGAACCAATTTCTTGAAGAGGCTGCCACCTGCCAAAGACAGGAAATTTGAGCATGATAAAAATAATCACGATAATGGATTGAAACATATTAAATATGCTAAAATCTATGAGTTCATAATGACACTAAAATAATATCTCATTGATCAACTTTGGAGGACACTAAGAAATCAGCTTCCTTACTTAAATAAAATAAAAGGAAAGATCAGTCATTTAACCTGACTTTCTTGTATTAGCTTGTATTAACTCTACCTCATGGTAGCTAAACAGTCAATAAGGAAAAATTTCTCTTTATAGAAGAATTACAACTAGTAAATGAAGAAGGAATGATTGAATTAAAACATGACTATTTTGCATCCCCTAATGAAATAATATATCTAGGCAATGATTAGGAATGGCTGCTACCATCACAATGAGACAGTCAGATATTATGGATATGGATGGAAAACCACACCATCACCTCCAATGTAGTCTTCCCAAATAAATCAAACGTGAAAGTGATCAATTTTGTATATCTAAATACCATTTTACTGGAAATTTAAGGGCCAGAAGAAGGTGTTAAATATACCATAAAGATTCAGTCAGCAACATCAAGGATGTGGGACATTCTATAGGAAAAATAACTCTATTTCATCAAAAAACAAATTACAAGGAAAGGAAAAGGACAGAATAGAATAACCTATAGAATAAAATAGACTTAAGACATAGCAAACAAAAGCAATGTGTAAGATCCTATTTAGATCTTGATTTTAACAAACAAGCATACAAATTATAAGGCAATTTGGTTCAAATTTGAACCATGCCTGAATATTGAAGATATTAAAGATTATTGTCATTGTAAGTGTGAAATATTCTATAACAAAAGTTTTTTAAAGTGTACTTAAAATGCCAAGGAAGTTCTACTCAAACCTATATGTGATGCTGGAGTTTTTAGGTATACTTCCAGAGACTGGAGCCTCTGGCCTACCTATGTGCCAGGTGTGCATGGAATCTCGGTGGAGCTGGAACTCCTACCCTACAGCTCAGTGGACTCATGCAAGTCACCTGGCGAGGAGACAATGATGGGCAACGGCCAGCCCAGGGAATGGAGAGGGCCTGCATCTGCAGGCAGGATCATCCCATCCACCATATCCATGGGATATAAGCCCTCTCTCACTTGGAGGTGGAGTGGACATCACCATCCCAGTCCCCTCAGGATTGGGGGAAGAACTATGGACTAGAGTGGATTTGATGGTATTCTGTTGTACACATATGGTGATTCTAGCAATGGAAGAAATTATAACAGTGAGGTAGAGCCAGTGGCCACTGGACACCTTCGGGGCAGGGAGGGGATGTGCAGTTGAAATACAGGGGCTTTTTCGGGATTTGGAGGTTGTCCTGAGTGCCGTTGTGGCAACGGATGTAGGCCATTTTAAATCAGCACACACCACTCAGAACTGTGTGGGAGAAAGTGTGGTCTACAATGTAAACTGTGGTCTATGGTTGATGGCAAGGCCCCAGGATGTGTAAGTCCATTGAGGGTGATGGGCCACACTTGTGGGAGATGTTTGTGTGGGATGTGGTGGGAGGTGTGGGAGGTGGGGAACATGGGAATCCCTGTAGGTTCCGTGTAATATTTAGGTAATCTAAGCACCTCTTAAAAAAAAATCTATATATATATATATATAAATAACATTTTTGTAAGCAAATGCACATATATACATATATATTTATATATCATTTTACAAATATTGGTATGTATTGTGAAAAATTTGATTTTTACCCCCCCACACACAAAAAAAAATGCCAGGGAAGAAAAGTAAAACTAAATCCACATCATGCACACCTAGAAACACCAAAATAAACCCCATGTTCTGACATGAAGGAAAAAGAGAAGATTTAAACACTACCATACAGGCATAACATATTACCCCCAAAACTTAGTGTCTTTTATTATCTCACAATTTCTGGGGATCAAGAATTTGGGTGCTTAGTTGGATATCTCTGCCTCAAGAGCTCATACAAGGATCTAATTAAGATCTCAGCTGGGGTAGCAGTCTCATCTAAAAGGTCTCAGCTGATGGGGGATCTGCTTCCAAACTCACTCAGATGAGCTTGGCAGGATTCAGTTCCTCACCGGATATTGGAATGAAGGTGCCAGTTCCTCACTGACTTTCGGCTAGAAGTCTGCTTCTGTTCCATGCCACATGAGCCTCTCCTTAGGGAAGCTTACAACATGTCAGGTGGCTTCATCAGAGCGGCCAAATGGGAGGAGAATAGAAGGCATCCAAGAAGGAAACCAGAGTTTTTTTGTAACCTAATCACAGAAGTGGCATCCCATCACTTTGGTCATATTCTTCATTAGAAGCAAGTCACTAGGCCCAGCCCACACTAAAGGGGAGAATTTTACAAGAGCACGAACACCAGTAGGAACCATTCGTTTTTTTGAGGATGCCTACCCCTGGCAGATAACTGATAAAGAAACAAAAATTAGACTGGCAGCAGATTTTTCTTCAGCAATAATGGATTCTAAAACATAATGGAAAAATATCTTCAAAATGCTGAAGGAAAATAGCCACCAACCTTGAATTCTATTCCAAGCTAAGTTTGGTATAATAAAACAGACATTTCTTTAAAAGTCAATGAAAAGTAAATAGCTTTTATAAATGGTCATTGCTTTGAGTCAAAAAAATATAATTCAATATATCTAGAATTCTATATCAAGATAAATTTGGTATAGCATTCAAGACTGAAACAAAATAAAGTGTGTTTATACATACAAAAACTTAGACAGCTTACCACTACTACTAAGGGAATCACTTCACTAACATGAGGAGAAGTAATCCAACAAAGTGAGCCCTTGTTATGTTATGCTAGTCAGATTTGGGAGTTGTTTGTTACTTTAGCACAACCAATCTATCTTTACTGATCCACTTTTCTTTAGGGCTTTGAGAGAATCATATCAAAAGCCAACTTTGTGCCTTCCACCACCCTGTCACTGAGTGGCTTCCAAGGGCTTCTCCGTTGGATTCGAACAGCTGACAGAGAGAACTCATTGGACAACAGCCACTGGAGGAAGCTGCACAAGAGCAAAGTTTGGGGAAGTCCGAAAACTAAGCCTTAGCAAATCTTCCCAGGCAGTTCCCATAGGAAAGCTACCTTGCAATCAGCAAAGGAGAAAGAGCTCCACCCCCTTCCCCACAATGCTAGGATTTAACTCTCTACCACAACCTGGATGTCCTTTGGGGCCAGCTTCCTCCTAAAAAATTACTTTGGGAACCAAGGTGTCTCAAGTCCACCAAAGTAGCCTATAGTAGAAAAATTGTAGAATATGGCATGTGGCAATACCAAGCTACATTAGGTATGGGAGGGAGCAGAGGGAGAGTAAATCAAGCAGCCATTTGTTCATGAAAGTTTCATCAGAAAGTGGTATGGATGTACCCAGTGTCGAAAATAGAAACTTCATGGAGCAACAAAAAGAGCAGTGACTCAGGCACCAGGATGTTTAGGTTATGGTCGCAGTTCTGCTGGATTCATGGTGTAAGCTTGGGCAGGTCCCTTGTCATCTCCCTCTTCTCATATGAGTGGGTTGGACTCTGGGCTTGAACACTCAAGTGCCTTCTGGGGCCAGGCAGGTAACAGAAATATGTGACTTACCTCAGTTGAGTCTAACACAGTAGGTAGTAGAAGGGGCTTTGGGACTTTAGGACACAGGTGAGTGCATGCCCTGCCTAAAGGCATCAAATTCAAGACTTGAAAACAATGTGGAGGATAGAGGAAAGGCATGTGTGGGTCTCGTTTTGTCAGCACATCTGTAGCCTGTGATTGCTCCCGAGATGGCCTTAAATGGGCTGTCCAGGTATATAGTCTAATGTTCTTAGGATTTCTCATTTCTCACCTGACAAATCTGAGGACCCAGTCAACTGGGTCATGGAATAGGCCTCCTCGAACATCTTCCAAACGGTAGGTTTAAAAGCACCTGATGACCTCACTTTAAACTTTAACACTGCATGCTTAGAAGATTCGCTCCGATGGCCGGGGCTTCAGTAAGATCTGTTCCCATTATTTACTCATGAAATGCCTCCCATACTCATGGAAGGGAAAACGGCTCAGGATTGCCATGTGTTAACTCCTTTTTCTTCACACAAATGGCTAATTGCGTTGGAATCCCAGAGGCAGTGCAAGGCAGAAAGGAGAGGGAGAATAAAAGAAAATTGCATTAAACGGGCTAAATATACCTATGAAGGAAAAAAAAAGAAAATTTTCCTACAAGGCAAGTACATCAATTATACCTTTCAATGGGGAGATGTTACTTATGCTCTCAGCATTAGTCTGGGATATATATTATGGTACTCTATTTACTCCTCTAATTAATATAAATGAGCAGTTACCATAGCAATTATTGCATTATATGATGCACATAAAACTCTGGCTATGCTTAGAGCTAGGGTCAACATTTTAAATCACTCTTGACTCATCATGAATCAAATGTCCCTTTCTGGCCATTCCAGTGCAGGCAGGTTGAAGCTTTATTAGTAATAATGGAATGTAGAATTAATGCAGCACATTTTCTCTTCAGAGTGCTTTAACTGTATTAACTAGCTGAACTCCATAGCCTCGCTTTTGGAAGCATCAGTCTCTTGCATCTTTCACGTGTGGAATCAAGATTGAGGCCTGCCAAGAGGCCCTGAGAGATGGGCACTCTTTTCTATGTTCTGGAAATCCACGGTCCAGAAGTATACTATTGGTCATAAGAATGGTATATGAAAGAAGAGTGTACGTCAAACCAGAATTCACAGATGTCTTTTGGCATGTGTCTGAGGAAATCTGAAAAGCCCAGATCAGTGGAGTAGGGGCTGCGGAAGTGGGGACGGGGGTGGGATGCAAGATGGCCTGGAATACAGCCTGATGGCGGGGGCGGGCTAGGGAAGGGGACCTATGCCTCCACCTCTCAGAACCCTTTCTTTTTTTTTTTTTTTCTTATTTTTTTTTTTATTATTATGGGTAAAAATCAAAATTCTCACAATACATACAAACATTTGCAAAATGATATATAAATATATATGCATATATGTGTATTTGCTTACAAAAATGTTATTTATATATATATATATACACATATATTTTAAGAGGTGCTTAGATTACCCAAAATATTACACCCACCATATCTCAGAACCCTTTCTGAGGCAGGTCCATTGCCGGGCTCCTGAGGTCCGCAGGGCGCCCACCATAGCATGGTGGGCTGCACTCTCTTCAGCTAGTAGCACAGGGACGCTTCCCCGGACTCAGGGCTCAGAAGGGCCCTGAGCTTCATTGGAGGCTCTGGGGTCGCTGGCTTGAAATTCTGATCTCTGCACTGTGTAGGTTGTTTTTTTAATCCACGGAAGAGGGAAGGATGGAGGGGACTTCCCCAGGCCCCGGAGATCTGCTACCCAGATGACGTGGGCAGTAGAAACGCTTGTACATTTAACTTTTTAATTTACTGTCACACTGTTTATAAAACTGGCTCTGTAGTACCTGCTGAAAAGAAGGGATGACAGACAGTCACTCGAAAAAAAGGAAACATGAGAAGGGTGAGATGGCTTTGAAAAATATATTTTATTTAAGCCTATATATCCAAAATATTATCATTCTACCACAAGACCAAGCAAATTTCAAACGCTGGGTAATCACATGTACCCAGCCGCCACTGAAGTGGACAGAGCAGATATGGATCATGTCCATCCTAGAAATTTCTATTGGACAGCGCTTTTCAGCATATCAGCCAGCTATAATTTGATTCATGACAATCAAAAAGTAATCCTTTCTTCAGATTGACTATTGAAAATTAAATCTATGCCCACAACTCCTATTGGACAGTCAACAGGTGACAAAATGGCACACATAGGTTTTTCCCAGGCAGTAATAGTTTCGTTATGGACATGGAAATTGTCCATCTTCCTATCTCCTACCACAGTTTTCAGAGCTCAGAAAATGTATTAAATAAAGATATTTAGAACTCACCTCACCTTCTCAATTCCCTGGCTTCAAAGTGCTTATGCAAGTGAGCTCAGTTCCAGTGGAAAACGGACCCAGTATGCATTTTTTGTTGGAGAGTTCTCTCCTTTCATCTGTTTCACATTGTGCCATGCCTCTTTAGGCCAATCTTATTTTGATTTAATGAAAGCACCAAGTCCTACTTTATGCCCTAACAAGAATATTATCTAGTTAAATGAAAAACATTATATTGACTTCCAGTGGTTCTCAGCCAGGGATGATTTTGCCCCTTAGGGCACTCTAAGTAATGTCTGGTGAAATTTGCGGGGTTTCCTCAACTGTGGAGGAAGAGTGCTACCTGCATCTAGTGGGTGGAGGCCAAGGGTGCTGCCAAACACCCTACAATGCACAGGACAGCACCCCTCCCCAAGAAAGAATCTTCCAGCCTTAAATGCCAATACTGCAGGTGGATAGACCCTGGCTTAAGCTATGCCTATTAAGTGTGTATTGGAGAATTGGGGATCCCATTTGCGTCCTTTTAGCAAATATTAAGGAGTTAATATCTATCCATATAGAATGCAGGCACTTGTCCAGTTGCTGAGGAAGGAATAAAACTCTTCTCATATTTAGATCAAGAAAAGTCATGAAACCTTTTCAGAAGTATTCTCTAAAACCCACTCAGTGGAAGCAAGCCAGACACAAAAGGACAAATACTGTATGAATGCGTTACTATGAACCAAATATATTGTATAACATATTGTCTGATTAAAAAAAAAATTTATATGTATCCATTACATTTAATTGAGAAATGTATATATTTATTCATCTGTGTTTACTTTTTAGTTTTTAATTGTTTATATTTTCAATTATTAAATGTACAAAAAAAGGTAAGGAAAAAAAAAAAAGAAAAAAAAAAAAAACCCCACTCAGTGGCCACAATCATTTCTACCAAAATATTTCTCTCCCTGATTACAAAAATGTATCATCAGAAGTTTGTTTAAGGAAAAAAAAAAAAACACTAGAAATTGCCCTAGACAATAAACTTTTTAAATATTATTTACTAAATTTATTTAGTATAACATAAATAAAGGACATCATCTAAAGACCAAGAAACATAGCCTTTGTGTTTTATCCAAGCCTAAAACTCAGATCCACATAAAAAATTTTGTGACTCATCAGCTCATTCCAAGGATATTTTACTCCCTTGTTGACACTAACAGTACATGCATTTTGATTCTGTTAGTGTCTTGACACAAGCATAAGCCTTTGCATGTACAGTAGGTTTGGAATGACATACCTCAATTTCAAATATAACCTCAGTTTCTCCTTTCTGGTATTTTATGATTTTCATATTCTCTTTTATTTGCATGTGTTGAGGATGGGAGGGCAGCTTTGCCAGAGAAGTTTTGTCTAAAGGGAATGAGCGTTTTCGTGTGTTTAGACCCAGTATTCCAAGGACAGACACGTCTCAAGATTTGACCTCTCCGGCGGCTTCCTTCTTGGAGGACCCCCATCAGGATTATAACTGCAATTGATTTCTTTTTATTAGCTGAGGATGAACTGCAAAAGGGCAAAGGTTCATTTTGGATAAATCCTCAAAAGTTCGGAAAGCTCCCAAGACTCCCGCTGAACTTTCTTAATCTCTCCACTGCTTTGCGTTCTGTGTAATTATCCCTATTTGTGAAGGGTAAACGGTTCTTGCCTTCTTCATCTCTGTCACTTCAGATGGCCCCAGAAGCACCACACAAGGTCAGCACTGTCTGGGAAGACTCGGAGGCAGCTCTTCCCAAAGGATCCCAGTCCTAATAAGTGGATTCCATTTAAATCAGAGAGCCCATCATCAAGGGCCAGTGTGGGGAAAAGTCCTGAAATTAAGAACATTTAACAAATGAAACGCCCTTTGAAAACGAATGTGTTATTGAATCTTCCCGGGAAGTGTAGTAATAGCAGCCATCTCTCTTACCGGAGAGTGAACAAAAATGTCTTTGCTACTCTTGCTTCCAAGAATATCCTGACCAAGTCCTCCCAGTAGCCTTGCAAAAGAATTTTAAGGAGTGTTTTCTAACCCTGGTTCAGTTCAAAGACAATGTTTCCCCAACAAGCAATAGGAGGAGGTAGGTAAAGTGACTTCCAAATGTTTCATGTTGAATCCTGTCCCACCGAACCTGGCCATGAGGTAGTCACAGGGGATCGGAGCCCTGGCTTTATGTCCCCAAAGACACCTTGCTCCTGCCATTCCCCATCTCTGGGGAATTTTTCATCAGGGAAATGAAGGTTTGGATGAGGTCTCCACGGGGCCCTTCTGTTTCAGTAACTTACTTTAAAATTTGGGGTGATGACGTTCATAATAATTAATCATACTACCCTCTATTAAGAATCTATTCTATGTAATGCCACTTAGCAGCTGTGTGAATGTAGGGCAACTTACTTAAGCTCTTTGTGCCTCACTCTCCTCGCTTGCAAAGTGGGCACAAGAATAGGACTCGCCTACCACATAGAGTTGAGAGCATTAAATGAAGTAATCAACACCAAACCCTATGTGCCTGACACCTAGGAAGGCCTCAAGAAATGTTATCTGTGAGGATTATTACCTGCTGGGCATTATCATAGGTATTTGATGAAAATTCAAACTGTGTCCCTCCCCCAATGCCAAAATCAACAATCAAAATGATCTAATCTGGGGAAGGGGATATGAGTCATAGAGCAAAGGGGTAACAGAATCAGTGAAAAATAGGGATTCTTCAGTTACATGCAAAAAAACCAGGATTTTAAAACTGAACATCTTTAGTGTCCTTATAGCTACACCGATGGCTAACATGTCAGTGCTTTCTATGCCCCAGGAACTGTTCTAGGCACTTTATATACGCTAACTCATTTACTTCTCACAACCACTCTATGAGGCTGATACTATTATTCTTTAATGAGTCTAACTCAAAGATTAGTGTCCATGTGGACTGATGGCATGTGCATAATAATTCTGGGGGCCCCAAACCACCAACATCCATGTCCCCCCCATTGGGAAACAGCTGACCAAGATGATGTCAAATGACTTTCCCACTCTCGCCGTTTTGGAGGGCCACAGGTAGGGCATGGCAGGGAAGAAAGTGCACAAGAGTGGTGGGTCCTCATTTTTTCTGCTGGTTTCTAGCCATGGGCCTGGGAGGAAGGTTTCGTCCCTCTCTAAACCTTGGTTTCCCTGGCTAGAAAATGAGACCAGTTGGTCTTCTAGACAAGTCCTGACACCAGACTAAAACAGTTCTAAGTGAAATTCTACCCACATACTTGTTTTGGTGGCTCTGACTACTTTAAGGAAAAAAACTACCTTCCTTGACAAAATAAGGTTCATAATCTTTCAAGGCTGGCATTCCAGAAAGACTCTTCAAGTGAGAAGGTTGACTTGCCAAGCTGTATCGTATACTCTGACCTGAAATCAAAGAGCCCCCTTCATCATATGACCTGCTCACTGATTTCTGATGTTACCAACAAACTGGCCTTATTGGGAGAGGAGAGAGGGCCTCAGTGTGGACATAGGTGCCCTCCTTTTTCTGCATAACAGAGACATGGAGGGAGCATTTAAATGAGACTTTACAGGACTTTGCTAAGGGCTCAGGAATAACAACTGGAAACTGAACCAAAGCAGGCTAGCAATCCAGATAATCTGTCTTGCGAGCTTTGTTTCATTCCCTAGGGAACACCTAGGCCCTGTCCCATCTTAGCTCTTGGACTACCTGCAGTCTTGGCAAAAGCAATGTTGTCAACCACCCAGGAGTAATAGCTTGGAGAGCTGCACTGCCTAAAATGCACATTCAAAACGGTAAGTTTAGAGAGAAGTCAGGTCCCTTTCTCCTCTCCTGCCCTCCCCAAGGCCACCTACTTAATTGTAGTTGTCTAAGAAGCCACCTCTTCTAGGACAGGCCCTGGGACTCAGGACAGAGCAATCTACCATGGCCTACCCCAACAACTTGAATGTGATCGGAATGTAACATAATGATGGCAGTCCTCATAGCTATGCCAATAGCTAACATGTTTGCAGTGCCTACAGTGCCCCAGGCAATGCTCTAAGCATTTTACATAAACTAACTCATTTACGTCTCACAACAAGCCTATCGGGTTGATATTACTCTCATTTAACATATGAGGAAATTGAGGCCCAGAGAGGGGAAGTAGCTTGCCCAAAGTCACAAAGCTAATTACAGCAGAGCTGGGATTTGATCCCAGGCAGTCAGACTCCAGAGCCAACCTACTTAACTGCTGCAAGATACACCCAGGAGCCCAGAGCTAAGCAAGGCCTGATATGAATTAGAGAGACCAGTCCTTCACGTTGACCATCAGGCTCAGATCTAGCAGGTGCTAGAAAAATGGGCATCTGTTGAGTGAGTAAATCATGGATTGCCTCAATCTGCTCACAGGTTAGAGAAGAGAAGCGGACATGTCGACACATGTGGCACAGAGGTGGCAGTTACTGTCCTTTTTTGGAGGGCATAGGGAAGGCATCAAAGAGGAGGGAGTTTTAAATTAGATGTAAAGCTTCGAGTAAGCAACTACTAGGGGCCTTCTTACTGGACAAGCATGCCAGGTCATCCGGAAATACTGTTTCCAGGTATATAGAGAATTTTGGTGAAATTGTGTAAGGTAGACAGTATTTGATTTGTAAAGTATGTGAGAAGTTATTGCAGAGCAAAGACAGAATTAAAAAATACGTAAATATAAACCATGGCAGTTATGCCAGACCCCTGATCAAACAAAAAGCCATAATTTTGAGGTGATACCCACAGTATTGCTGATTCCTAATGGATTTTTGTTCACACGGATGCTACCTTGATTTCTAAGCATAACATAATTTGACAGCCAGATGCACCTGGAATCCATGAATGAATCCCACTTTGCCCCTTCTGTTTCTAAAAGCCTTTCCCTATATTAGCACATTATTAGCAACATAACATGCCAACAGCTTAATTGGGAAGGCAGAGTCACAGCATAATGATCAATGAGTTCAATAGCCATAATGGTATTTATTCTGTGAGGGATAAAGATCATCAGAGTCTTGTAACAGGCCCCAAACATGGAAGCTTTTGTATTCCCATCAAAATTGAAAACAGGGATCTGCAATCTGTGCTACATATTAAATAATGAAAGTTCTTGAAAGGCAAAGAATGATCCCATGGAGGGAAGACTGGGATCTCCCAGTTCTTGGCTACAGCCAGCTTCATTCCCCACCAGGCTCTGCTCAAAGGGTCTTTGAGATGAATGGGGCCCCAGGGAGTCTTCTGCAGCACTGGCAGAGACAGGCTCCATCCCTTCCTTTGGAGCTGTCTATCAGTCACATGTACTCCCTGGGGTTGCGCTCCTGAGAGAACTTCTGATTGGGCTCCTCTTCTCCGGAAGCATGCAATCCCATTGGGGAAGACGGTAACGTGCATTGTGTGATGGTATGCCATCTGTAGCCTAAAAGTCCTGGATTCAAGATCCAGTTTTCCTACTTACTAGTAGTATGAAATTAAGAAACTCGTTTTCCTTTGAGTGTCAATTTCCTCATCTGGAAAATGGGAAGAATAATAGTAGCGAGCTCATAGATTTGTTGTGTGGATTAATGGGATGATACATGTAAAGTACTTAGCACAGTACCCAGGATTTAGTAACTCCTTAATACATTATTGCTCTTGTTACTGTTGTTATTGATATTGTTATTTTAACGTGTTGTTCAAAAAAAGGAGAGCTCAATGACCTTCCTGAAGTATTTCTGCAGCTAAGATTTCCTAGAAGGGAGAAAGGTGAGCTTCTTCAGTCATCGCTGCAATTGGACGTCATTCAGTCAACAAGTCGCTCCCGGGAACTGAAGGAGAATAGCCCAGTATTGCTCAGGAACACTGTTGAATCTGCTGCCCCTTGGTCTTCCCATTAACCGTGTTGCTCCGCGTATTGTAGACCTTGAGAAATGTGGCTGAACTGAGGAAGCACTGGCATGGCCCAGTCCAGAAACATCTGTTGGATCAGATAAGCCCTCAACCACCACACCTCCCCACTTTCACTCCAGCACTTGCCAAGTTGCTTGGCTCAGAGCCAGTAGTAGAGAGACCTGAAAACCAAGGCCTTCCTCCTGGAGTGAGTGCAGGCGTTTCCTGATCAGCCTGGAAAAGCCTGACCACAAAAGGGGGGTTATCTTCCTTACATCGAAAAGCCTAGTCCCTCCTTAAGAAATTACCAGGGCTTCCCCTTGCCACTTGGAAAGTTGTTTGAGCATCCATGGACATAGGACATTGGCCACCAGCACATCCACTGGCTAGCATAGGCTGTGGGCTGTGCCTGGGATCGACTAGATCTTAATTATCTCCAATCATCTTAGATGGTATCTGTCATTCCTAGAGCATTCACCACATGGCAGGCCCAGTTATAAGCACGTTCTATGTGTTGACTTATTTAATGCTCAGAATACCCTTATGAAGTAGATGCTCATAAGTCTTCAAGTCTTCCAGCTGCCTTCCCTAGGCTTCAGCTGGAATGAGGCCCCTGTAGCTGCTTAGTCCCCCAAAGGGCCAAATGATCCTGATACAGGAGATGCTGATAGGAAAGGCATCTTCCTCTCTTAAACAAATTGTCTCTGCCTGTGCACTGAGGGCAGCCAAGGTTAAGGTACAGAAAGAATCAGGAGAAGCACTTACTTTGGAAATGAGTTATGAAAATGATCTGAAGCCCCAGCACCTGGCACACTTCCCAGCATATAATGTAATACTCAGATAGAATTTGTGGAGTGGGTAGATAAATGAATGAATGTATGAATGAAGCATATTCATTTACTTTTAACAAAGATTGATATTAAATAAACCAATAGCTAAACGAACAGGTAAGAGCACACAGGTAGGACGAGACTTTTCACTTCTACTTGGCAGGACCCAGAGCCCAGGACACAGATATTTCTGCAGGTCCAGTCATTCTACTGGTTCCTAAGCCTCTTCTGTGTCCTGAAATGGAACCAGGAGAGGGATAAATGCTGAGAACTCAGGCAGAGAGAACAATGTTTGGGGAAGCCGGGTATTTTACATGTGAGACAGTGGAGGTAGAAGTTGCCTCTTGCCCCTCAAACCAGAAGAGGCTCCTTCCCACTCTGTCTGCACCTTGAGCTATTGAACCTAAAGTTAGGAGATGCCTTCAGGCCTCCCCGAGTCTTTCCGCTGGCCAGCAACCCACTGAGAGCCTCTTCTTAATGCAATTTCCTGGAGAAGTGCCTTCTCAGGCAGCCCGGCACTGTTAGCTTCAGATGATCTGGGCAATGCAGATTTGTCATCCTTAATCTACTGGGTTAGTCTGATCCCCAGGAAAGAGCTTTGAATCCTGGTTTCAGTAAACATCTTCTCTCTAATCTGTAGCTATTTATCAAATATGAATACACTTTTGGAAATGAGTAACTCATTTCCCTGGAGTTTTTGTTCCAAAAATAATTGGAAGTGACAATACAAAGAATTACACATGAAGTTGAATCATCATAAAATAAATATAAAGTTGAAAGTACCCTTGGAGGCTTGCTCTCTTGTGCAGCCCCCTCTCTGAGGAGGCACAGGCACCTCCAGGCATATCTGTGTTCCATTATTGATTAGCTTTTAGATTCTTGTTCCATATTAGATTAAGATGACTTTGTGAATAGAGAATGAATAGTCCAATCACACATACAAACATCTTAGGAGAGAGCCTCTAAGGTGATTTTCTTAAAGGAAACCTCATTTGGCCAAAATTTGAGAAAATGACAGAGTCTCTTAAACCCACGCTCTAGGTGACTTCTTATATTTGTATTCTGATCTTTTCAGAATACAACCAAAGATCACATTTCCCCAACTTGGCATGTATGCACACACGGTGTGTGTGCAGGTGTGTGTGTGCATCAACCCCTTTGGGCAGCAATTTGAAAGTAAGACACTAGGAGACATTCTAAAGGAGAATAAATGATGTACAATATGAGACTATTCTTTAAGATTAAGCATTCAAACTCTAAAATTGATGTTTAAAGGAGGTTTCAAGTTCAAATTTTCTGAGTTTAGCCAAAAACATCTGGCATCACACTCTTCCTCCTGCTTCCTGTGAATTTGCCTTTCTTGTTCGTGTAAGTGTATCTGCCTTAAAAACTTCACAAACCTTGGGAAGGTCATGTTGGCCCTGATGATCCAGTGCCCAAACAACTAACTGGATTCAGAGTGTTCATTGCCCTAATCACAAAATCCTGGTTGCTAGATGGAACTCCACTTTATCCTTCTAGAATTTATTTCTACTGGTTAGGGAGGCACAGACTACAGCCCTCTATGCTGCCACTGTTGTCTTCTAATCGAGAAGAGAAGTGCCAGACCAGGCACTTGCTGACCTATACCTGAGCTTGTATTAGTTTTCTGTTGCTGCCAAAACAAATTACCACGAAGTTAGTGACGTCATCAACACAAATTTGTTATCTCACAGTTCTGTAGGTCAGAAGTCCGACATGGGTGTCACCGAGATAAAATCAAGTGTCAGCAGGAGAGAATCCTTTTCCCTGCCCTGTCCAGCTTCTAGAGGCTTCCTGCATTCCTTGGCTTATGGGCCCTTCCTTCATCTTCAGAGCCAACAATGTTACATTTCTGTGACCTTGCTTCCATTGTCATGTCTCTTTCTGACTACAGCTGGGAAAGATTCTTGGCTCTGAAGGGCTTATGTGCTGCGTGTGGCCCACCTGGATCATCTAGGATGCTCTTCCCATCTCACCGTAATAACACCTGCAGAGTCCCTTTAGCCATGTAAGGGAACAAATTCAGAGGTGCCCAGATTTAGGGCATAGATATCTTTCATGAGCCCATCATCTTTCTTTCTTGGTAGTGGTGGTGATGCTAGGAGAACCTCCACTCCCATTGGCTCTGAGGAGAACAACAGGACTTACTAAATCCAAGAATTTTAAATGCCTCTCCTATTTTTAAATTAGTTTTTTTAAAATTTATTTTTAAAGAAGCTTTAGATTACATAAATATTACATGGAAAATATAGGGGATGCCCACATACCTCCCCTCTCCCCCTCCCACACTTTCCCCCATTATCAACATCTTTCATTAGTGTGGTGCATTTGTTACAGTTGATGAACACATTTTGAAGCACTGCTCCTAACCATGGACTATAATTTACATTATGGTTTACCCTTTGCAAAACACAATTTTATAGGTTTTCACAAAATGTATAATGGCCTGTATCCATCATTGCAAAATCATGCAGAATAACTCCAATGTCCCCAAAATGCTCCATGTTACACCTATTCTTCCCTCTCCCTCCCCCGAGAACCCCTGGTGACCACTGTCTTTATATCAGTGTTACAAGTTCTTCCATTGCTAGAATAATAATAGGTCTATTTTAGTTCATAGTTGCATTCCCACCTTACGTTTGTTCATTCCTCAATCTTGAGGTTTGGGGGATGGTGATGTCCACTCTGCTTCCAATTGAGAGGGGGCTTAGAGCCCATGGGGCAGATGGATGGAACTGTCTTGCTTGCAGTTGTAGATACTCCATTTTTGGGGGATGGGCACTGTCCATCATCATCATTTTGTTAGTTGCCCTGGGTGAGTCCAATGAACTGGAGAGTAGGTGTTGAAGAGCCTCTACTCTTTAGACCACTATGGTTGCCATTGAGATGCTCTTTGCCAAGGCCACATGGTCTACCTTCAAGGTAAGAAGCTCATCTAGTTGGGTCTGATGAATTGTTACACTGAGGTCTTTTGGTATTTGTGATCCATGACACAACCTGGCTATTTAATAGCTTTTCCTTCCTGAAATGAGAATTGTTTCTGCAAGGGTGTACATCTTTGACTTCCATAAATTAGGGCTCTCCAGAGAAACAGGATATATGCATACTTATATATGCGTGTGTGTGTGTGTATGTGTGTGTGTAGATATTAAAAGATTTATTATGGGAATTGGCTCATATGACTGTGAGAATTGGCAAGTCTGAATTTTATAGGGCAAGTTGCAAGTTGAGAACTTTAGTGAGGATGAAGATGAATTTCCCAGGAGAAGCTGGCTGGCTGAAGTAGAGAAAGACATTCTTCTTTCTGACTGCTGAAACCCTCAGTTCTTCAAGACCTTCGACTGATTGGATGAGGAGGTGACTCATTGATAAAAGCAATCTCCTTTGTTGACTGTAGATGAAATCAACTGAGTAATAACTTAAATCCATGAAATACCCTCACAGTAACAATCAGGCCGGTGCTTGCTTGACCAGACAACTGGACTCCATAACCTGGCCAAGTTGGCACAAAAAATTAACCATCACAAATTGTATTTTTGAACTTATCTCTTGTACACAGATAAGACAATGTGTGTACATTTAACATAAAAGCACATTTTCTTCTGCCAAATTAACCCATAACCTGATTTTGCCTCCACTTGATAAATATTATTTCCCATTTACATACCTACTAAAAAGCAGTGTAATTGTACAGAGTGAAGGAAACATAAAACTCAGCTGACATGCCACAATCACCTTTTAAGTCAGATTACTAGATTTTCATTGAATCTTGATTCCATGGCAGTTGAAAGAAATGTAGGTGGCTTTTGTTGAGCAGGAGACCAATGGCATTTTTTCCAGCACAGGGAAGTAATCTATTTGCTCTCCCCCAAAAGATGTTTAAGTAATAAAAATATTTCATAATACACATTGTCTGCGGGGGTATAATTCCCAGTTTCAGTTTGAAGTTGATACAGGCGCGACAACTCACATAGAAAATCCAGGCTGCCATGTCCTGGGGATTGGCAGTGTCATGTAAGTTTGAGCAGTTGAGACTGTATCATTTAGTCTGAAAAAATAAACAACCTGCTTTCCCCCTTCATTTCCTGGGCAATTAAAGAAAACACTGACTTATTATAATATATAATTTTAAAAAAGGAGTGAAGTACTGATACATGTTACAACATGGACGATGCTTGAAACCATTGTGCTAATTCAAAGAACTCAGACACAAAAGGCTACATTTTGCATGATTCCACTGATATGAAATGTTCAGAATAGGCAAATCCATAGAGACAGAAAATAGATTAGTGGTCGCCAGGGGCTGAATGAGGGGCAATGGGGAGTGACTGCTAACTGGTATAGTTTCCTAATGGGGTGATGAAAATGTCCTGGAATTAGATAGTGGTGATGGTCGCACAACTTTGTGAATATACTAAAATCCACTGAATTGTACACCTTAAAATGGGGGACTTGATGATATGCAAATTATATATCAATTAAAAATAGGTTTTTCTAAAAACCACCAACCTAGAATTCAATATCCAGAGAAATTATCCTTCAAAAACAAAGGAGAAATAAATGCATTCTCATGCAAACAAAAACTCAGGGAATTCACTGTCAGAGACTTGTTCTGTAAAAATAAAATTTTATTAAAGTATATCATTCCTACATGGACATACATAAACAATAAGTGTATAGTAAAAGTTGTAAACATACAAAACAAACATGTATATCATCATACAGAGCTCCCACACATCATCCTACCACCAACCTCTTGCATTGTTGTGAAACATTTGTTGCAAACTACGAAAAAGCATCATCAAAATACTACTACTAACTATAGCCCATATCTTTCATTTGGTGTATTTTCCCCCAACCCACCTGATTAGTAACACCCTGTAGTACTTCACTCCGTTTTATTTCTGAGCAATATTTCATCCCATACACCACATTTTGTTTCTCCATTCATCAGTTAATGCACATTTAAGCTGTTTCCACTTTTTGGCTATTATGAATAATACTGCTATGAGCATTGGTGTACAAGTCTTTGTACAGAAAAATGTTTTCAGTGCCCTTTGGTATATACCTAGGAGTGGAATTTCTGGATCATACGGCAATTCTATGTTTAGCATTTTGAGGAAATTCCAAACTGTCTACCAAAGTGTATTTCCAACATTCCCACCAGCAATGTATGAATGTTTGAATTTCTCCATATCCTCTCCAACACCTGGTGCTATCTGTTCTTTCAATTTAGCCACTGCTATGGGTGTTTATTTGCTATCCCTATATCTTTTATGGAGAAGTACCAGTTCAAATCTTTTGTTCAATTTTTGGTTTGTCGTCTTTCACATATTTTGTCAGATTTATCCCTGTTTCATATTTTTTATGCTATTGCATATGGCATTATTTTTTATTTTAATTTTAATTGTTCTAGTATATAGAAATATAATTGAATTTTGCATATTGAAATTCTATCCTGCAAACTTGCTACACTCACTTACTAGTTCTAATGCCTTTTTCAGATTTCATCAGCTATTCTATATCAATCATTATGTCATCTGCAAATAAAAACAGTTTCATTCTTCTCCAAACTGAGTGTCTTTTATTTAATTGTTTAGCGTTATTTCATGGTCAGAACTTCAGTATAATGAGAGTGAATCTCTTTGGTTTTATTTTCCTTATCTTAGAAGTAAAACATTCAGTATTTAACCACAAAGCACAACATAAGCTACAGGGTTTTTTTTGTTTGTCTTTAGTTTTTTCTTTTTTCATTTTAAAAACAATGTATTGAACTATATCATTCATACATGAATATTTGTAAACAATATGGTAAAATTTATGAACTTACAAAACAAACTTACATAACAACATACAGGGCTCCCATACATCATCCCACCACCAACACCTTGCATAGTTGTGAACCATTTATAACAAATTAAGAAAGAGCATTGTCAAAATATTACTATTAACTATAGTCCATATCTTACATTTGGTGTATTTTCCCCCAACACACAGTATTATTTTTTGTTCATAAACCATGTAAAGAGTACAATCAGTGGCATTGATTCTGACCATGCAGTCAAAACTGCCTGGTATTGGCACAAGGATAGATATACCAACCAATGGAACCAAACTGAGAGTTCTGATGTAGACCCTTGCATATACAATCATGTGATATTCGACAAGGCCACCAAGCCCACTCAACTGGGAGAGAATGGCCTATCAACAAATGGTGCTTGGAGAATTGGATATCCATATCCAAAAGAATGAGAGAGGAACACCATCTCACACCTTATACAAAAATCAACTCAAGATGGATCAAAGATCTAAATGTAAGAACCAAGGCCATAAAGACCTTGGAAGATAATGTAGGGAAGCATCTACAGGACCTTGTAATAGGAAATGGTTTCATGAACTTCACAGCCAAAGCACGAGCAGCAAGAGAAAAAATAGATAAATAGGATCTCCTCAAAATTAAGAACTTTTGCATCTCAAAGAACGTTATCAGGGAAACGGATGTGGCTCAAGAGGTTCGGCATCCGTCTACCGGGGTTCGATCCCCGGTACCTCCCGGTAAAAAAAAAAAAAAAAAAAGAACGTTATCAAGAAAATAAAAAGGCAGCCTACCCAATGGAAGAAAATATTTGGCAACCATTTATCTGATAAGAGCATAATATCCTGCATATATAAAGAACTCCTACACCTAGAAAATAAAAAGACAAACAACCAATTTTAAAAATGGGCAAGCGACATGAAAAAACACTTCTCCAAGGAAGAAATACAAATGGCTAAAAAGCACATGAAAAGATTCTCAATATCACTAGCTATTAGAGAAATGCAAACAAAACTGCAATGAGATACCATCTTACACCCATTAGACTGGCGGCTATTAAAAAAACAGCAGACTATAAGTGTTGGAGAGGATGTGGAGGAATGGGAACCCTCATACACTTCTTGTGGGAATGTAGAATGGTCCAGCCATTGTGGAAGACAGTTTGGCAGTTCCTCAAAAAACTAACTATAGAACTTTCATATGATCCAGCGATTCCACTGCTGGGTACATACCCAGAAGAATTGAAAGCAAAGACACGAACAGATATATGCACACCAATGTTCATAGCGGCATTATTCACTATTGCCAAAAGTTGGGATCAACCTAGGTGCCCATCAACAGATGAATGGATAAGCAAAATGTGGTACATACATACAATGGAATATTACTCAGCTATAAGAAGGAATAAAGTGCTAACACAGGGATAACATGGATGAATCTTGAGGACCTTATGTTGAGTGAAGCAAGCTAGGCATTGAAGGATGAGCAATACATGACCTCACTGATATGAATTAAGCAAATTGAGCAGACTCACAGAGTTATTCTCTGGAAAATAGGTTTACAAGTAATAGAAAGGGAGAAGAAGGTTGTGAGCCAACACCCATATGGACATAATCTATGGTAAGGTGAAAGAGTGTAGTTGTGTATTGAAGGGATATTACAGGACAGTAGTGATATTATTGGGTTGGGTGATGCAGGGTCGACAGGTCAGTAGATTGGGAAGGTCCAGGGTAATGGGGGGAGGGTTGGGAGAGGGACCAGGTGAACGCTGGGGATTTGCGGGTATGTGGTTGAAAGTACAAAGTTGGGAATGCTCTTATGACAATATGACAAGGAAGGGTTACTGGTTTAGGGTGTTGGATGGGGGCCCATTTGGGACAGGGCACACATGGAGCAGGCTTCTAGGGAGTGTGTGAGTGATCATTCTGTCATAATGTGTTGTATTAGTTATTGGAGACCCACATAATGAGCAGGAAGGAGTAGGACTCCCATCCTCAGGAGGACCAATTATTTCACAAATAGGGGGGAATCTCTTGAGAGCATGGGCAGTTCCTAATAGGGGAGGACAAACCAGTGTGTCAAGACTTCAGCCTTTTTGCATGTAACTATGAATCTTGTCATCCAAGGAGTGAAGCCAGGGGGTCGCCACGGGCCCTGAGGGGAGTGGGAGGGAGGAATAGAATAGATGGAACAGGGGGTATTTAGTGGGCAGTAGAAGTGTTCTACATGATCTTACAATGATGGACACAGAACATGGTAAATATCATTAAAATTTATAGAAGTATACGGTCTAAAATGTAAACCATAATGTAAACCATTGACCATGTTTAGTAGCTATGTTTCACTATTTTTATATAAGTTACAACAAAGGTACCATCCACATATAAAAAGGTATTAATATGAGGGGGAGGAAAGAGGGAGGATGTTGGGTAAAAGAGAGTCTCCTGTATTCTGTGTGTGACTTTGCTGTGACCTAAAACTTCTTTGAAAACAAAATAAAAAATAGTGAGACACTGGGGAATGAGTAGGGGAAGGTGCCATGCAGTGATGAAAGGCAAAATTTAAAAAATTTTTTTTTAATATTTTTCATTTTTTAAAAATATCCAAATCTAATTTTATTTTAGTTTTAGTTTTTTAAAAATTTTCATGTATTCTATTTTTATATGTAAACTTATCATTATTGTTTCATTTTCCTACTAATTGTATTTGGCTATTGTAATGGCTTCATTTTTGAAGAACTTTGGATCACAGAAGGCTTACAACTGGGGCAGGGGAGGATCGTTGGTGTGGGGTGTCAGGGATGGGGATGCATGGGAGGAAGTTCACCTGAGCATACCTACAAGGTATGTAAAAATGTTCAAATGTTCATGGGACATTGTCACAGTGGGTGGAGATTCACACGATAACTGAGAGAATACTGAATTCCCATCCTGGAAGGTTCTGCCACATTCTCTAAGGGAGCAGCAGCAGTCCCCCAAGTGCAAGGGCAGTGACTGGTGAAAGAGGATGATTCAGTGATGGGCCCTTGATATTGACAACTAGTCTTATGAGCCTTTGGTTTTGAAATTGAAACTTAGCCTATTGTTATGGGGTGCCTAAGTGTTGCCTCCTGGGAGCCTCCTTGTTGCTCAAATGTGGCCTTTCTCTAGCCAAACTCAGTATATGAGTGTATTACCTTCCCCCCAGCATGGAACATGACTCCCGGGGATGAGCTTCCCTGGCACTGAGGGATTGCTACCAAATACGAACTAGCAATGCAACAGGAAAAAGACCTCAAAGGGGCAAAAGGTAAAGACAAATGAGCTTATATGGCTAAGAAACTTCAAAGTGAGTCTGGAGGTCATCCCAGAGGTAACGCTTATGCACATCTCAGCAGGATCTCATAGACTTCCAAAGTGGATACTACCCCAAATAGTGGGGCTCCTGATGGCTCTGGAGACACCCAGGCCCTATGGTCAGGGTGAATAGCTCTGGAGTTTGGTGCCTTGCCAGTGGGCCCTACTTTGGAGTTTGTGCTCCTGAGAGTGACAGAGTTGGACTCAACTATGTCTTCCCTGCACAGGGCTCATCTGTCTCTTCTATTTAAACCTATACTTGGTGCTGGAGTTTGTAGGTGTATGTCCAGAGAATCGAGTTTTTGGGCTGTCCATGTGCCAGCTGGGCCAGAACCTCAGTGGAGTTGCAACACCTACTCTACAGCTGATTGGACTCACCCAGGACAACTGGCAGGGAGATGATGATGGACAACAGCCATCCCAGGGAATGGAGAAAGTCTGAAGCTGCAGGCAGGATAGTCCCATCCTTCTTCCCCATGAGATATAAGGCCCCTCTCAATTGGAGGTGGAGTGGACATCACCATCCCAGACTCCTCAGGATGGGGGGAAGAGCTATGGACTAGAGTGGACTTACTGGTATTCTACTATTCACATATTGTGATTCTAAGCAATGGAAGAAATTACAACATTGATGTGGAGCCAGTGGCCACTGGAGGCTCTGAGGGCAGGGAAAGGGAAAAACAGTTGTAATACGGGGGCTTTTTGGGGACTTGGGAATCATCCTGAGTGACGTTGCACCAACAGATATAGGCCATTTTATATCATCACATAACATGCAGAACTGTGTGGGACAGAGTGTAGAGTAGAATGGGAACTATGGTCCATGCTGTCTAAATCAATACTTAGATATTTGAATCTTTTTGTTGTTATTGTAAATGGAATTTTTTTCTTGATTTCCTCCTCAGCTTGCTCATTACTAGTGTATAGAAATGCTACTGATTTTTGTGTTTTGATCTTGTATGCTGCCACTTTGCTGAACTCATTTATTATTAGCTCAAGTAGCTTTGTTATAGATATATTGGAATTTTCTAAATACATGATCATGTCTCTTTGAATAGTGAGAGTGTTACACCCTCTTTTTCAATTTGGATGCCTTTTATTTCTTTTTTTTTTTGCCTAATTGCTCTAGCCAGAACTTCTAGAACAATGTTGAATAACAGTGGTGACTGTAGGCATCCTTGTCTTGTTGCTGATCTTAGAGGGAAAGCTTTCAACCTTTCCCCATTGAGTAAGATGTTGGCTGTGAGATTTTCATATATGCCCTTTATTATGTTGAGGAACTTTCCTTCTATACCTATCTTTTGAAGTGTTTTTATCAAGAAAGCATACTGGATTTTGTCAAATGCCTTTTCTGCATCAATTTAGATGATCATGTGGTTTTTTCCCTTTGATTAGTTAACGTGGTGTATTATGTTAATTGATTTTCTAATGTTGAACCATCCTTGCATACCAGGAATAAAAACTACTTTATTGTGGTGTATAATTCTTTTAATATACTGTTGGATGCGATTTGTAAGTATTTTATTGAGAATTTTTGCATCTATGTTCATTTGCAAGATTGGTCTGTAATTTTCTTTTCTTGTAATATCTTTATCTGGCTTTGGTATAGGGTGATGTTGGTTTCGTAAAATGTGTTGGGTAATTTTCCTTCCTTTTCAATTTTTTGGAAGAGTTTAAACAGGATTGGAATTAATTATTCTTGAAATATTTGGGAGAATTCACCTGTGAAGCCATCTGTTCCTGTTGGAAGATTTTTGATGACTGAGTCAATCTCTTTACTTGTGACTGGTTTGTTGAGTTCCTGTATTTCTTGTAGAGTCAGTGTAGATTGTGTATTTCAAATAATTTTTAAGTTTCATTTAGGTTTTAGTTTGTTGGCATGCAGCTTCTCATAATATCCTTTTATGATCCTTTTATTTCTGTGGAGTCAGTAGTAATGTCCCCCCATTTCATTCCTGATTTTATTTATTTGCATCTTCTCTCTTTTTTTATTTGTCAGTCTTGCTGAGGGTTTGTTGGGTGGGCTGGTGGTGCAGAAGCAATGTCCTCAAGGCTGGCCAAGCCTCACAAACAAGTTTTCTCAGAAGCTGTTCTCCTCCTTTGGCAGACTGCAACCTTCTCTTTAGCAAACAGCCCGAAGCAGTAGGGAGGATAAAGGCATATTATCTTTAGCTCCCTGCTGGCTCTCATGGTAAACAATGTCACAGCCCCACCTGGCCTGTAGTGTGTGACCCTTCCAATGCAGCAGACCAAGTTTGCTGGCCAAAATCTGAACTTGTTGTTTGCTATGTTCCTCTCTCTCCACTTTCCTTTGTCTGCAGACTGCTGTTTGCTCCAAAGGTGGGGGGATGAGCACTTGCTGCTGCTTTTGCAGCTTTACTCACATGATTTTTCAGCCATCTGAGACTACTTTCCTTTGTCCCTCTCTCTTCTGGGTGGTGTCTCATCTTTCTCTGTTGTCCTGAGAACCAGAGCAGCACTCCAGACAGTTTCTGCCTGTCCTCTCATTAATTTTTCTGGGAGAGAAGTGATCCCTCTGTCTCTCTAATCTTCCATTTTCCCAGAAGTCAGCTATTGGGGTTTTTGTAGATGCACTTCATCAGTTTGTGGAAGTTTTCTTTCTATTCCTTGTTTGCTAAGGTTTTTAAGGAAGAAATATTGGATTTTATTGAATTATTTTTCTATACCTATTGAGATGATCATGTGGCTTTTCCTTTATAGTTTATGAATAAGGTGAATTACATTGTTATTTATTTTCAAATGTTTAATCAACCTTGCATTTCTGGGACAAGCTCCACTTGATCATGGTTTATTGAAATTTTATATGTTGATGGACTCTCTGTGTGTTTTATTCTGGATGGTTTCTATTGTTATGTCTTCAAGTTCCTCAAATTTCCTTTTGCTATGTTTAATCTGCCATTAAGCCCAGCCATTGTGTTTCCCATGTCAGACACTGTAGTTTTAATCTCTATAAGATCAATTTGGCTCTATTTTATAACTTTTGTATCTTTTTTTTTTAATTAATTTATTTTTTATTGTGGGTAAAAATCAAAATTTTCACAATACATACCAATATTTGTAAAATGATATATAAATATATATGCATATATGTGAATTTGCTTAATAACTTTTATATCTTGACTTAATTTTTGAACATATGAAATATAGCTATAATAACTGTTTAAATGTCCTGTTGGCTAAATCTAAAATCTGTGTCAATTCTGGGTTAATTTTGATTTCTCAGGGTAATTTTAATTTGCATTTATTTTATCTTAGTGAGGTTAAATATCTTTTAATATGGTTAAGTGCTAGTTCTCTCTCTTTACTGTGAATTGTCTTCTCATGTCCTTTTGGCATTTTTCTATCAAGTTTTGGGTCCTTTTTCTCACAAGTTTTCAGATTCTTTACATATTAGTGATATTATCCTTGTATCAGTGGTCTAAGTTATAAATCATTTTTTCTCCAATGTGTCAGTAATCTTTTCAGTTTGTTTATGGTATGATTTGTTGTGCCTTTTAAAATTTTAGGCAGTGTAACACATTCTAGGTGGGTAAGCATCCAGTGGACACCAGGAAGTGAGTGCTACATAGGAAACCCTGGGAAGTCCCACTAAGCCATAAGGTTGTATGCCCAGGTAAAGACCATGAACTGGCTGAACCTCAAGTTAATTAGGCACATAGGGACTATGGCTAACCCCATCACTGCTTTCCTCCAGGGCTGCAAAGCCAAATGAGAGACCCTCTATCTAGAGAGCTATATGGCCAGGACTTGATCACACTGTGTCATGTTCAATAACCTGGAAGCTTGTTGTAGCTGTTCATAAAGATGAATTACACATGTGTCCCAACTGTGAGGTAAGCAGCAAGGGTGGTAGGATGCTAACACAGTCAGCAATAAAATAAGGCGAGAAAAGTGTCTGGCTTGTGAAGACAATGTTGAGAAGATCTTTGCACATAAGGCAAGCACACTTTTGGTTAAGCCAAGCCCCCTCCTCCCCTGGGAGTACTCCTCAGTCTTAGATTGCAGCTTCCTGCACGTGAATATCTGCCTCATCTCCCTATACTTTAAAATCCCAGCCTGGGTACTATACCTACTGAAATAAACATGCTCCTCCCCTCCCCCCCAATTTGAAACACAACTTGGATACCCAGTGGAACATGTCTATTCATTGAAGTCTTGACAGCCTGAAGACAGTGATTTAAAACTGGAAAACAAAACTGAAGAGAGCTATGTGGGAATTGGGAAAGGGGGTGGAGGTAGGGGTGAATGGAAAAGTTGCCTGGTAGTAACCAAGGAGCAAATAGTCTTCAAGGTACATTAGAGAAATTTGTAGGAGGGAAGTGGGATGATGCACATCTCCACCAAGATTTAAATATGGCCACATTAGTTTGGGGAGATTTTAGATGAGACATTCAAAATACTAGGTAATGATGAAGGGTGGGAGAGAACAGAATGAACCACTGAATACGGGTGGCTGTGGGGAAGGCCTAAAGGAGATATCCTGTTCTAGCCATGTGTACCACCAGAATTGGACGTGAGGAGGCAAGGAGGGTGTGGCAAATCAGTTTGGAAAAGCTCTTTAGGGGTGATAAAAAATTCCCCCTTTCTCCAGCCAGAACACCTTTGCCTCCCCAGCACCCCCCCCCAAGGTGTTAGGAGTGGTACTTTGCGATGTCCAAGCGCATCTTGGACTCCTCCACGTCCCCCTCCCCCCACCCACGGAAGTGTCAGAAGTAGTGCTTTCTGATGTCTAAGATTCCTTGAACCACTATTGGCTGGAGGATTGCCTTGCTGACCAATCAAAGCTGAAGGATGTGGCTTCTCATTGTTCTGGGGAGGTATATATAGGGAGGTCAGGAGCCGAGGGTAGGTCACTGTTGGCTACGACATGACTAAGGTGCCCAGGAAACCACGGGAGCCTAGAACAATTATGGAGCAACCAACCCCCAGGACCAAAAGGAAGAAGCAAATGAAGACCCCTTATCAAGCCAGGTCCAGAGAGGGCGGCAAGGTGAGGCAACTCTACCCAAGCTCCTCTAGCTTCTTCCCACTGATCCCTTTCCCTCCCTCCCACCACGACGCCTACCTGCCCTTGCCTGGCACAGCCCCTCCTCAGCCCACAGCCCTTCCCACAAAGCCCCCTTCCCATCTAGTCCTCATCTTCTTCCTCCAAACTCATGCTCTTCTGGACGCCCCCAGTTGCCCTTCCAGATGCAGAACACGCCATTGACGCTAAAAGGGTCCCATCAGGGCACTTCGAGGAAAGTTGCGCAAACATCTTGCACCCGCTCAAGAAAGCCTAAGAAAGCAAAAAGGTCCACCATACACGTCTGTTACCACTCGCTGAATAAGAAAGGGAGTCGAAGTAAGAGGCAGAAGCCCAAGAGGGGGAAGCCGAGTAAGAGCGTGGGTCAAACTAAGAGGCGGGGCCAGCTGGAGAAGAAACGAGAGCCCGTGGAGCTGTCCAGGCCGCCGTGGACCGCCCTGTCCCTGGGCCTGGGGAAGCCTGGGGACCCACAGCCACCCGCTGCGCCTCCAGCCACGGGTCTGCGAAAATGGCCGCCCTCGTAGCGAGCGATCTTAGCCGGCAGGGGGCGCCCCTGGCGATGACGGAAATAAAATGAAGGCGTGGTGCGAAGGAGAGCTGTGCGTCTCTGTAGGTCTCAGGCGGTGGGGAGGGAGCAAGAGCAGACGCCGGTGGGTGAGGAGGGGGGAGGCGGGCTCCTGCGGGTGGGGGCAGCACAGCAGGGCCACGCGGGCCGGACGTGGGGGTGAGGCCTGGGGGAGCACTGGCCACTGGAGACGACCCTCTCGCACTTTGTCCCGTGGGCAAGGAGGAGAAGGGGCGTGGCGCTTCTGAGTGTGTGTGTGAGTGTGTCACCCGGACGGGGAGAGGTGTGGTGTGTGGGGTGACAGTGCCACTCCGCAAAGGCACCCAGGGAATCGCCGCCCAGCCACCTACCTCATAACGGTGCTTGGGGCCCCCCCGCCCCATGATGTAGGTAACTAATGATCCGCAGGAGGACCCCAAATCCCACCATGCAAAAAGCCACCGCCGCCACCCCAAGGACGGAAGGAATGGTGTTTGGACGCCACAAACCCAACACTGATTGGGTCACTTTCCTGCTTCCAAACTTGGGGTGGAGCAGGGGCCTGTGAAGGGCAGGGCAGGGGGCAGGGGCCAGCCCCCGCCCCACCCCAGGTGCAGGCGACAAAGGGAGCCTTGTCTGCAGGGAATTGTGAGAAGCCCAAGGCCCAGGAGCCCCGGCCTTTCTAAGTATTGTCAGGGATTAAACACACTGCCCTCCAGAAGAGTCCTTTTTTGGTCTAAGTTCTAAAAGTGTGCCGTGGCTTTATTGTTTTAATTAGGTATACGTATGTCACATGACCACCTCTTTGGTACTTACCGGGTAATAGTCACTGCGTACTACAAGGACGTGAACTCGGAGAACTCGGGCTTACCCAGTTGGCTTCAGATACAGGCTGACTCAGTTAAGGCTTCTTTCTATAGTGAGTTCTTCATGGTTTGGAGTTTGAGATCATTTCCAGCATACTTCCAGTCTGCAGTCCTGCTGGTAATAAATATATATATATATATATATAGAGAGAGAGAGAGAGAGAGGAGAGAGAGAGAGGGAGGGAGAGAGAGAGAGAGAGAGAGAGAGAGAGAGAGAGAGAGAGAGAGAGACATATCTGTACATTTAAATAGTAGTTTCTAAACAAGCTGGCTGAACTTGCTAGTCTATGAGACCACATAAGGCCTATGTCTAACCCCACAAACCCTTTCCTCCAGGGCCATAAAGCCAAATGAGAGACCCTCTACCTAGAGAGCCATGTGGAAGGGACCTGATCATACAGTGTCCCCATCAAGAAGCTGGGGGCTTGTAGCCAGAGCCAGCTTCATGGGCTCACAACCTGTGCAGTCCACTCAGGACCCCAAGCTTCCAAGGGCCCCATGGGCTTGGATTCAGGCTTATTTGTCACAGTCATAAAATGCAGAATTTTTAAACAGAGGGCCCCGCAAGTTCAATTTACACCCAGCCTTGCAAACTGACTTAGTCAGACTTGGCCCTACTGTCAGGCCTCTGGAATGAGGATTCGGTGGTGAGGCCCAGGCCTCTAAGTCAGAAGATTGGAGTCCCAGTGCTGTACTGCTTCCCAGCTGCCAACAATTCAGCACCCCTCTCTTTTACATGGGAAAAGGCATGGAGGCATAGACGCATTTCATATACATGGCAAGCAACTGCCTGCTGCTCTGGACACTCTGCCCAACAGATTCTCTTCTTGGTCTGGTACAACTCCCAAATCTGGCCTGCAGGCTAAACCAGGACACCAGCTGCCAGGCTTCTCATCTGCATCTGGAAAGCTCGTGTGGAACTCATTCTTTCACTTCCCACAGCAGCCCTGCGAATAGGCAACTTGGGCTGCCTGCCAGAGTTGGAATCCTTGAAAACACTCTTGACGTCTAAGTTCTGAAATGAGGCCACGACCCGCTGGAGCCTTGTGGGCACCTCTGCTTCTGAGTTAGAAGAAAGGGGCTGCCAAAGTCTTTGTAGGTTGTCCAGACATCAAAAGGCTCTTGCAACCTTTTTATAATTGTAAAGGATTCGGCAACATCTGGATGAGATTTTGCCTCGAGCCCTCACAAATTCTAACATGAGGAAACGGTGATGAGCAAAATCTGCTGGTCAGACTCCAAAAGCAGCAGAGGATGTGGGGGACCCCAGATACAACCTCAGTTTTCTGGCCTGTGCATAGTTCTCTTCAAGCCAAACAAAACTGCATACAGACGAGGATTTGTCCTTTGAAAATTATTGCTCACCATCTATTCCAAAGGCCGTGGAGATCGGAGAAAGCAGATTGCAAATGTTGACAACCCATGTATTCCAGAGCATGGTGCATCCAAGGAACCACAAGCTCCTTCCACCACTTCCTTTTCTACTTTGTTAGCTAAAATTCGGAGCTCTTGCCTGCCCTGTAGAACTCAAGCCACATCATCTATTTCTGTCATAGTCACTCTAAGTTGAAAGTAACCCAACTACTAAAAAGGGCACTTCTTACCTGCCAGGAATCGATCCTGAAGGAGTTCCTTTCTCTACCATTTCTTCCACAAAGCTTTTGGCAAGGGTGAGGATGAGCATGAGGGTTCAACTTCCTAAGGGGCTTGTGGCACAGCAGCTCCAAAGCATACACTATCTCCATGTCCATTTACGTTTTGGCAATATTTTTAATGGGTTGAGCAAGCCCTTCGGAAATTTGAGGGGGAGAGGATTCTGTTCCCTCTGAGTGTTTAGAGCGGAAGCATCATGACAACTGGGAGAGGCACTGTGGTAGACACCTCAATTCTGACCTGTGACTGTGCTCTCGGAAGGGTGAAATGAAGCACCCGCCCTGTTTTTCATCAATGTCATGGTCAGAGAGGCTCATTCACAGGGGAAAAGATCTGGGCATACTTTGGGAATGGAGCACCAGCTGACCCACCATGGGAAAGAGACAGAAGAGCTCGCTTTTGGGAGTGCCTTAATCTTTGAGGGCCCTGCAATCTAGCTCGTGGGCTACCTGGTTTGTAAGCAGCGAATGTTGCCATTTCTCACCAACAGAAGCAGGCCCAGTAAGTTGGAAAAACTGCCAAATACCAGTGATCAGACAATGTTTCCTTAGACAGGCTGGACCAGTGACTGTACCTGGTCCTCCCCCAGATTCCTCCCATTGGCGAGACCAATTCCCACAAGTACATGATTCCCCAGAGTGCAACAGATTGTCGTCGGAAATAAGTGAACATATTTCCTCTTAACAAACAAATCTGTTTCAAACTGAGAAGGCGGAAAAGCAAACTCAATTCCCTTCCAAAGACAAACAGAGCCTCCGAATCATGTGGTATTCACACTGGTAGGCTGTCTCTCTTGTCTCTGCACCTAGTCTGGCACTGGGTCCCCTAGATCCACCACTGTTCTGGGTTGGAGAGAATGATCTCTGGCCCATCACAAGCCAGGCCCAGCCAGCTACTTGCAGCTAGTGTTGATGCCTCTGCAAATAGAGTTGATCCAAATTTTTGCATGTTGTAGGAGTGGGATAGGATTGTCTGTTGGGATATATTGCTCCTTCCCTCACAAGAGACAGACAAGACCACATGTCTAGCAACACCTTGAAAGGCCATCGAGTCACGTGTGCCTCCAAATGCAGCTCAAGCACATGAGCCCTGACCAGCCATGAGGAGTGGTGCTGCCAAGAGAGAAGCCTGGGGGCAAAGTGTGGAACCAGGGCCTTGGGCCTCACCAGTGGGCCTTCCAGGACCTCGATTCTGCCAATACTCTGGGGCCAGCAGCTCTCAGGACAGCTTCTATGGGCTCTTACTAACGGTTCCTGTGGAGGGGACCAGCATTTCAAAGCCAGAACCGTGCACTTGACTGAGCTCAGTCATCAGTCACCCTTGGCTCTGTCTCCTCATGCACTTGCTCAGTCAGTCATCCAGCACACATTTGCCCACCTTCTGTGTGCCACATACTGTGCTGAGCACCGAGGGAGTTGGGGAGAAGGGTGGCTGGGGTACACAAGAGAAGGAGACCAGTGGCCTGGGCTCTAGCCTAATAGTTCCCAACCTGCAAAACCATGGATCTTTTAGGGACTTTGTAGTTAATGTAGAGGGTTCAGCATGGAAAGCAGTTATCAACCTTGGACTGAATAAAATAGCACAGGGGATTTGTGGAGGTACTGTGGCATAGTGGTCAAGAGCTGGGGCCCTGGAGTCAGACTTCCTGGGTTCAGATCCCAGTTCTGACACTTGGGAAGATTCCTTCATTTTGCCATGCCTCTGTTTCCTCATCTACAAAAAGGGATAAATCATAGTGTGTATCCAAGAGTTAGTTATATGAGAAACATAAATATTTGGTCATTATTTCACATATGCCACAATTTTTCACATGCTATTATAATATATTAAATAGAAATTTCCTTAACAATATAACTGAATCTAGTGTAACTTGCTGTCATTCTGCATTTTCTCAATCAACTGATGCCAAAAAAATACAGCTACTGTCATGTGAGGGCATGAGGATTTATTTGGATGTTCAAAACAAAGGATGGCAGGCCTCCTTAATGCCACTGCCCTATGACCTTGGTCCTTCTCCAGCCATTTATCCACACTGACAGAGCCTGAGATTGGGGACTGGCTGGGCTTGGGTTCTCATCCCAGCTCCACTCCTGTCCATAGGTCAAGAAACAATTTTTAAGAACCTAATTATATTAGACCCAAAGAGAGACACTACCTCTGAGCTGTAAAACCTGCAACAAATTACTTCACCTGCCTAAATCTCATTTCCCTCTCCCTGTAAAATGGGCATCTATCTATCTCCCAGGTTGTTCTGAGAATTAGATGAGTGTCATATTTAAAATCATCTAGCACAGAGCCTGGCACAGAAAAGACGCTCAATCAATGTCCCTTTTCTTTCTAACTCATGAAATGGTGATAGAGAAATGGCTGTAAACCTTCTGAATTCCCTAAATATGAGAAGTCATATGTGGTTGCCTGGTGGTCACAAGAGGTACAATGTCTTCTGTCTTCTTCAAGAAGGGGATGGGATGGTTAAAAAAAATTAGATCCCATAAAGCAGATCCTAGCCAGGGGCTGCTGCTGCCCTTTGAGAGAAAGAGCTGAGCACACAAGCACTGATGGAAGCAGAGACCCTAGCCTGGAAATGCTCAGTGGCTCGGAATTTAATCAGGTTGGGTGTCAACCTTTAGTTATGGGTATGGCTCCTACAGAGGTTCTAATCTATATCAATATTCTTTAGATAAACATGTGGGCTCCCAAGGCCAAAGGGAGGAGGAGTGGGGCTCTGAGTGCTGACGTGACTGATGGGAGGATGGGTGGAGGCAGACCAGAGGTGCAGCAATTAACCTCAGGCACCGAACACTCATTTGGAATCTCATCCCTACCGCTGCCGTGGCATTCAGGTCTATGCATAAGGAGTACTGCAGTAATGATGATAAATCCCCGCTACTTCAGGGATCAGGGTGACACGTGCTATGAGCTTCCTAGATGATGTCTGCTCATCCCCTGATCTGGCTCTGGGAATACAGGAGTGAAATGCTGGACAAAAACCCTGCCCTCACGGAACTTACAGTCTAGTAGGGGAGACGGATAATAAACACATAAACATATACTATCAAGGAGGGATGAGTGCCATGGCGCAAAAGGAAGCAGGGTAAGGGGTCTGTGAGTGACCCAGTAAGTGAGGCTGGGGGTCGAGACGCTATTTTAAGGCGCAAAGAGAGTGCTTCCGAGGAGGTGACCTTTGAACAGAGGGGCGAATGTGGAAGAAGAGTGAGCCCTGTAGAGATCTGGGAAAAGTGTTCCTATCAGATTACAAAGCAAGTGCAAAGACTTTGAGGCATAAATAAAGTCGGTGAGTCCAGGAACAGCAAGGAGAGCAAGGAGAGGCGAAGGGTAAGAGAAAAGGTCAGAAAAGTAGCCGAGATGCGACCACTTCTAACTATCTCCCTTGCTACCATCATAGCCTAAGCCACACTCTTGCCTGGATCCCTGAAATGGCCTCCTTCACTCGTTTCCCTCGGTCTCCTTCAGTCTGTCCTACTGATTCTTAAACTTTACTACACATTAGAATCACCTGGGGCATTTTAACACTCCCCATGCCCCTGAGGCACTTCCAGCTAATTAAATCAGAATTTGGGGGGGGGGGGGGAGCCAGGCCTCAGTGGTTTTCAAAGATTCCCAGGTAATTCCAATGTGCAGCAAAGTTTGGGACTCACTGGTCTATTTTCCATACCATGGTCAGAGTTATCCTTATTCTGCTAAAACAATTCTGATCATGCATCACTCCTCTGCTTAAAACCCTCCAATTTAGAATAAAATCAAACTCTTTCTACTGACCTACAAGGCCCTGCATGGCCTGGCCCCTGCTCATCTCCCGTTACCACTCTGCTTCAACCACGGGCCTTATTTCTGTTCCTCAAACATGAGCTTTTTCCTGCCTCAGGGCCCTGGTCCCTCCGATTGCAACATTCTTCCTGCAGATAAGTGAAAAATCTGGCTCCTTCTTGTTATTCAGTTCTCTATTCTAATATCATCTCCCCAGAGAGGCCTTCCCTGACTCTTCCAGTTGATTGTGTAAACAGACACACATACTGTGTGGATGCTGTGATAGGCCATCCAGATAACCCTTCAGGAACTGCAGGACTTCTATTCCCAGCTGCTGGAAATGCTGCCAGCACTTGACCTTGGCTGGAAAGACCACACATTTCCAGGTGAGGCCTGCATCCAAGGACTGGTCATTGGTGAAGTTTAAAGACACAGCAGACTCACTCCAATGTGGGACAACTCTGAAAGGCCTTCCCAGCCTCAGCATTCCCCAAGGGGGTGACTGGAGCCTTGGGTGAAAATACATCACCATCCAACTTCTGCCTCCATCCAATCCTACTTCCTACCTTTCCACAGCAGTCGATACCAAGAAAACCCCTTTAGTAGAGATAGGTGGTGTATGAAAAGCTCCTGTACAAGGCAACAATTCCATTCTTAAAAGCTTTAGCTATGGGGAACTGGAATGCTGTAGTTGTGGCAGGAAAGTCACTAGCAGTAGTAGAATTGGGTGTCCTTTGCTAAGCATGATTGATGCTTTGGCAAAAGAACAAAAGGCTGTGAGTGATTAATTGGCAATTAAAAGCTAAGTGTGGAAATCAGAGTGCTTCATTGGTAGACTATAAAGAGATTCTCATCTCTTGCATCCTGAAAGCAGATAAAGCTGAGGCCCTGGCCTAGGAATTAATCAAAAGAGTAGCAGAGCTCCAAAGAAGCTTAGATTGCCAACCACAGGTCTGTTATGACACAATCAGGGCCCAGAGTGGGAAAGAATGGGACCCCATATCACAGCATGGGAACATGGGTTGATGCACTAGAAAATCTTGAATCTTCAGAGTCTCCTGACCCTTCTGCATCTGGGCAAGTGGCCACCCACTTCTGTGATGTGCTCTCTCCTTGCTTGAGGTTGCTATAGGGGCCTCTCCCCTGCAAGTGACATGTGCCCTCAGGATCTGCCTCTGCCTCCTCTCCTGGCCAATAGGTCAATAGCTGGGGTTACAGTTACGTCACAATATAACCTGGCTGGGGGAAGCACTGGCCTTGCAAAGGGAGGAAGGGGACTCCACCTCAAAAGAGCAACAGGACCTAGTCAGCACAACCCAGCCGGAGACAGAAGGCTATGCATGGAACTGAATTGGGGATACTGGATCAAGGGAGAATCCAAACATAAGTGGATGAAAGAGATGAATCATATGGGAGCAGTCACTAGAGATACAGCATTTAATACCCTGGTGAGGACCCTGGGAGACAACATGAAAAATCCTTCTTAGGCTAGGTTTTAGAAGTCTGGAAAAAGCAACGGTCCACACTAAGTAAGGCAGAAATGCCAGAATTGTCAAGTTAGGTAAAAGAAAAAGGTGTTAAAGAGCTCAGATAAGCGGGCATGTTAGAGTAGCTATACTATGTAAGTCTGGAATCCTCACCAGTTGACTATATTCTACAGAAGGGCCTGGGGGATAGTCCATTCTCCAAGTACATCAAGAATACATGGGTGAGAGGGCCACCAGCATTGCTAAGAAGGTCAGTGGTAGAGCTAACCTGTAGGACAGATCAGATGGTAGAGGAGGTATGCATAGAGCTGGGTTCACTGAGAGCAATGGGGATGATAACAGTAGAGGCCAGGGGGTGATATTTACCATCAGAAGCTAGGTGGTTGCAATGATTATAATGAATGGCAGGGTCAGAGTGGCAGCCAGGAGAGCCAGACCCATATAGAGCTATGGAGATGCTTAACTGAACATGGTTATCCTAGATATCCTAGTTATCCTAGGGACAAGAGAGATGGGCAAGGGTAGTCCTCAATCTATACAATCAGAAAAAGTCAAGGTTGAATGAATAAGAGGTTGTGGGTGGCCACGCCATACCAACAAAAAGTCACAAACCTTTGCCTGGTTTCCAGACCTATGCCAGTTTTCAGACCTGGAACCAAATGAAATGAAGGAGAAGTTACACCAGGAGGGACAACTGTGCTGCACCACAGTGGTTTTATATGGTAATGATTCCCTGGGCTTTCTCCAGAAGGTATCCATTTACTTGGATATCTGTATGACCGTGAAAGGGAAATATCCAAACCTTTAACAGAATCCAAGTTCTCATTGATACCCAGGGTATCAATTTAAAGCATCATCCTGACCTCTGGATGGAGTAGGAATATATGAGGACCAGGTAATAAATGTGGTGGCCCAGGTCTAGGTCACAATGCATCCACTTTAGCCACAGACCCACCCGATGATCATTTCCTCAGTCCCCATGTATATAACTGGAATGGACACACTTGGTGGTTGGCACAAGGCCTCCACACTGAAAAGATCAATATTGGAAGTTTGGTGACAAGACTGGGGAAAGTATGTGGATGGGTATCTCAAAATGGGCACAGAGTGTGACGATATATGGGTCCCATTTGAATACTGACTAAACTGGTCTGCTACTCCAGAGGAGATCCTCAATAATCTGGTGGACAAGATGAGATATTCCGTTGGTGACAATCAGCCTCTTTCTCTAGCTACCCCAGTGCTTACGCAATAGGCCTGTGTACAAAACTGCTATGGTGGCAGGGATGAAGGCTCTACATGGGTTCATTAATATGGACTTCCCCTCATCCAAGTTGACCTGACTGCTGCCACTGCTGAGTGTTCAGCCTATCAACAGCAGAGACCAAGGATGAGCCCCCAGTAGGGCACCATTCCCAGGGGGAGAGAAGCAAGCTAATCACTTAGTGGCAGGTTTATTACATGCCATCATGAAAGAAGCAACAATTCGTTTTCATGGGCTAGACATTCTTCTTGATACTGATTTGTCTTTCCAATCTACAATACTTCTCCATCCCCACCATTTATGGACTTAGGGAGTACTTTAGACTTCACCATGATATCTTTCACAGCATCACCTCCTTTAGCCAGGGGACTCATTTTGCAGCAAAAGCAGTGGAGCAATGGGATAGTGCCCATGCATTCACTAGTCTTAACACGTGTCCCATCACCCAGAAACAGATGGCCTAAATGAATGTGGTATGGCCTACTGAAGACTCAGTTATGGTGCCAGATAAGGGACAACCCTCTGCAAAGTTGGAGTGTTGACCTACGGGATGCAGTATATGCCTTAAAACAGTAGTCAAGGTTTAGTGATTTTCCACCCATAGCCAGAATACACAGGTATGAGCACCAAAGAGCAGAAATAGAAATGGTCCCTATCACTATTGCACATTACCTAACTTTGCTTCCTGTTCCTGAAACCTTCAGCTCAGTGGGTTTGGAAATGCCAGTGCCCAAGGAAAGAGTATTTCCACCAAGCAGCAGAATCGTCATGGTTCTGATGATTGGAAGTCAAGACTACCTTCTGGTCATCTGGGGTTCCTTAATCTGCTGAACCCACAGGCAAAGAAGGAGGTATACTGGATGGGGTGATTGATCCTGATGACCAAGAGGAAATTGGGTTACTGCTACACAATGGTGGCCAGCAGGTCTGGGTCTGGACACTGGCTATTCACTGAGGTCCTCCTAGTGTTCCCATTGTTAATAATAGAAGTCAGTGTAAGACTGAGTCAACCCAATGAAGATAAGATTGGACCAGTAAGAACTTAGATCCTGTCGTAACTAAGTGTTGGGTCACCATGACAGGTATAAAACCTTGAAGCTATCAGATGGTAGAAGGAACATGGAATAGGTGGTGAATGAAGAAAAATATGATTTATCAATCCAGGCCTGGTGATCAGCTACACAAAAAAAGGGACAGTGACAGGCAGATTTTGTGGTAATTGTCCCCCTCCCTTCCTACCGACACATGCGATGAAGAGCACCAGACCCTCTTAGTATCCCTAACTTTACAAGGTATGTTCCAGAAGGGAATACACTGAACTGACATTACCCTGTAGTGATATGCTACACTACTTTGGGACTTTGTGTTGCGGATAGGAGTTGCTTCTTTTAGAAAAAGGGCAAGAATAGATGCTGCAAGGCAAAGGCAGTGTGTGGTGGTTATTTTCCATTTCCCCCTATGCAGATCCATTAGCCACACTTCTCTGCTCTTCTCTGTACCCGAGGATTCTGACCTGTATGGAACACGTCATCTGGGATCCCTTGCCTCTAGCTTCTGCTTGAGTTGGTCTATTTGAGACAATAGCGAGAGAGCAGAGGGTGAAAGGAGAGCGATTAGGATATTCATTCCTCTGGTTCCCTCCCTGCAGTGCCATGGGTTGTCAGGGGCTGCTTTCCTTTACTTAGGGCCACTTAGGTTGGCCCCTGTTCTCTCCAACTCCCACTGGGCTGTGGCATCAACATTCCTTACCCTTACCTAGAAGTGGTAGCATCTTCCCTCTCCCGCCTATAACTCCATAAATAGCCCCTCCATTAAATTATTTGCAGTTAAACCTCTTGAACACATCACCCCTTTCCTCTGGGGATGAGGGACTCTGTTAGGGGAGATTTTATTACGAACTAGTGTTACAAAAAGCTTTATGCTGAGGAGGGCACAGTTGGGGAGGAGTTAGATGTTTAGAGAAGAATGGCTAAACTCCTCCACAATGGTTCTTCTCTAAGCTTCATAAAGGATGTCACTGCTTCTTTTCCTGGACAGCCATAAACTGGGCTGGGAATAAGGATTGGAGGGTCCTAGGGCCCTAGGCCTGTGGGCCCCATCCTTGTCCATGGGTGAAAAGTTTGTAATCACCAAGCCCATCAGAGGGAGATTGCAATTCTCTATTTTATCCCAGCATCCATTCTCTTTCATGGTCTCATCCTAGTTTACCTTTGGGCTCATTATCCACTGAAAATCAATACAAATTGTTTTACTGACGCTACTGCTGTTCCAATTACTGAAGAAGTATCTGCAGAGGCTAAATCAGTCAATTTCTATGGAGAAACTCCAAGTGCTCCTTTGGTTTAAATAGCTCACAAATGTCAGTGTTATGTGGTGGAAAAGAAACAATACTTAGTCCTAACATCCCATGTCCCACAAACTAGTTATACAACCTTGGAACTATTTTATAATTTACACAGGCTTCTTATCAGTCTTGGATATGTCATGGGCTTACCGTGGGCTAGGGAATATGTACGCTAGACAGTGCAAAAGGCAAAAGGCTGACTGCACTTCTTACAGAGCATTTACTGTATAGTCACTTGTAAACACTTGAAATATTTATCAAATGAATGAATGAATGAATTATGTGTCAGACCCTGTGCAGAGCAAGTTACACACATTACCTATGAAGAAAGGAACAAAATATCCAAATGTGAATCCATTTCAAAATTCTTTTTGGTGGATTGTTTTGGAGCAATAGCCCAATGCTTGGCACAGCTCTTCCTTATTGGGACTCCTGGTCTCACTTTTGCATTGAAGGGGACTTAACTACATGCTGTAGCCTTATGACAGATGACAACCTATTCCCAGATAACTGGATCTGAACCCGCCCCCCTCAACATGAATTCCTATTATTAAAATGATTCCAGAACATCGGAATCATAAGCATAAACATATACCTGTATAAACATAGACACATGCCCATTTCACATATACACACACAGGCACAAACGCACACAGCAGTTCCTTCCACTCAGGGACGATTAGCATGACTAAAATTTACTGATCACTTATCATGTGCTAGGCATTATGCTAAGTGCAGTTTATACATTATTTCATTCAATCCACACAAGCTCCTTATGATGTGAATTCTCTTACGATTGCCATGTTTTTAGATAAGGTTTAGTTTAAATGGCCATCCCCATGGACACATAGCTGGTAAATGGTGGAGCTGGGACTTGAATTCAGTTGTCTGACTGCAAAAGGTGTCCCTGATCACCAAACTGTACTACATTTAGCAGATGTAGCCATGTTCCATACCGCATGAGCCTCATTCCCCACTGCTAATGGGGGTGGTGGGCCACTGCTTCAAGGGCAGCCAGTCTGTAGGCTGGCCAGTGTACAACCCAATTGCACATGCCTGAAACATCAAATGTTGGTTTACTAAACAAGGGAGTGGCCAATTGTCTATAAGGTGGCCTTGCATGAATTCTGCCCAATAGGATGATGGTGATTAACCTAATTAATAAGATGATCTGTCTTACGGGTTTTTTATTTTTAAAAAAGAGGTGAATTAGTTGTTAGTTGGAGAAGAAGAGAAAGACAAAAAGAGAACTCTCTTGGATCAGAGGTCTGAAGAGGTCTTTCTGATGAATTCTATTTGCTTCACCAGGCATCCTTCCTAGACAGGATCTAAGATGACTCCATGCTAGCTCTCCCACACATGATTCATAATAAATAGTCACACATCCTTTGCCTCAATTAACAATAGGAATGCTGACCATCCAATGAAGCCACCTCTCCTTGGTGCCACCATCCAAACAGCTAGCTCCCAAGCCTTTTAGGTTTTTCAGATAGCAGAAAGGCACAAGGACACTGTGCCCCATAAAAATGCAGAGGACAAATTATTAAGCTCTTCATGTGACTGCATTGAAGCCTTATGTCTCTTGACATCTACTCCTTGGAGGAGAAGGTAGTACTCAAAGCACAGCTCTCTGCCAAAGAAATCCTCCTTTCATGAACATTATCTCCCTAACTTGTTATCCCTCACATGCAGATGAGAGGTTTAAGAGTCCTGAAACTAGTTTTATGCCATCTGAAGTAAATCCTGCATATAGTTTCACACATTCTTAGGAATTTAATATTGATTTTCTCAATTCTTTAAGCAAAATTTCTATTTTAACACCTTGGCCATTGTTACCTGTCTACTATGTCAACTAAAAACATAGAATTTATTGGCAGATGTTGCCAACAATTTTCTCAAACCACTTCCAGACACTCACAGAAAACAAGAGTTGATTCAGCAAACAATGCAAGTTCCAAATTATGACTGGTTTGTGAGACTTGAGAAAAACTGATAAAAGCAACTAATGACACATTTGAAAATTTGAAAGCAAAATTTCTCATTTTAGAACACATGTTGTCATCTCACTAGCACTGAAGAAATGTAGATTTCTGGGAGATGAGAATGAATGATTTCAGTGTGCAAGGTGGATCCTGAATACATTTGGTGATGAATATCAAGATTTTACTATGTCTTGAGCTCGACATGCTTATGAGAAATCCAAATGGCAATGTCAAATGATGTTGTACAATGTTATGGGGGAATATATATGATATAGAAGTTTACAATACAATATGTGATAGGATACCATTTTCTTCAAGAAATAAAAAAATATGTATTGAATTTTTGCATAAGAAAGAGAATATTTATAAGACCTTTATATTGTTGAGGAGTTGGGTAAAGATGTTGATAACTTTAGATGCTGATAAATTCAGGAGACATATTAAAAGTTCTATATTAAATATACAAATGGTAGAAATAGATGTCATAACTTCAAAACTAGTATAGAGAAAATATGCATCCATCCTAAGAAAGCAAGCAAGAAAAATGAAGCACCAAAAGATGAGAAAAATAAAAAGCACAAAATAAGATGTCAGAAGAATCTGCAAATATATTAGGAAATACAATAAGCGTAGATTGGATAAACCCTCTAGTTAGATGGTCAAACTAGATCTTTAAAAAATTCCAGCTATATGCTGTTCATATGATATCTAAAACATAAGGACACAAAATTTGAAAGTAAAAGAATGGAAAAAGGTATCACAGCCAAATATTAGCCTAAAGAAAATTGTTGATAAGAAAAATGGGCCATGAGCAGAAAGTGTTTCACCAGTGTTTTAGTTTGCCAAAGAGCTTTCAATGCAAAGTCCCAGAAATCTGTTGGCTTTTATAAAGGGGATTTACTTGGGGTAAAATCTTACAGTTCCAAGGCCATGAAAAGTCAAAACCAAGGCACCATCAGAAATGCTTTCTCACCAAAGTCAATCACTGTTGATACTGGTATGTTGCCATGTGGTGAAGCCAGATGGACACTGATCTCTGCCGAGGTTTCAGCCTTGCCCTCTGGGCCTACAATCTCCTTTTGAGCTATTCTGTGGGCCCAGCCTCTTGGGGCTTAGTGCTTAAGTGAGCCCCTCTTACATGGCAGGATTCAAACATGGCAGCTTCCTTTTCCTGTGTCTGTCTGAGTGTTTCCATTATATCAGACCCAGCAAAGGGACAAGGACTCAACCTGAGTCCCTCCTCACTGACATAGTCCAATCAAAAGCCCTAAATTGATCTTATCAAGTAATCTAATCAAAGGCCCCTCAACTGAATTTAATGCAATCAAATGGTATCACTCTCAGAGGAATACATTAGCTTATAAACACAATCTTTCTCTTTTTGGAATTCATAAAATAATCTCAAACTGCCACAACCAGAAAGATACAAAAATGAAAATTTCTATCACATAATAAAATATGTGATAATAAAATAACTTCAAAATAAATATAGCAAAATTGACCTATAAGGAAAATCCACCATTATAATGGAAAATGCTAATGCACTTCTCTCAGTATTAGATAGACCTAAAGGACAATAAATTCTGTAAAAATAAAGCATATTTAAATAATACAATTAGCAAACATCATTTGATAGACATCTAAAGAACACTATATGCAAAAACTGAGGGACACACACTGTAGCAGCTTGATATTGTTTATGAATTCTAAAAATAGATATTAGATTATGTTTGTAAACTGGTCTGTCCCTCAGGGCATATTAGATTATATTGGATTCAGAGGTTTCACTTTTACTTGATTAAATAATAATTAAGGCTTTGATTGGGCCACATCAGTAGAACATTGAGTTCCTGCTCCCTTGGTGGGTGGGGATTCACAGAGAAACCGCACGTCAGAGAAGGAAGTTTAGAGTTTTGGATGCTGGAGCCTGGGAAGTAAGGACACAGAGGAGCAGAGAGAAGGCTCGATTAGACATGGCAGAGGCCCTGGGAAGAGAGACGAGCTGTTCACCTGATAGTCTACAGCTGGCCTTGTGGAGAAAACATAGCAGCTGAGCCCAAAGAGAAATGGAGCTCCAGGAAGAGAGGAACCCGGGAAGCGGAACCCTGGCAGACGTCAGTAGCCATTTTGCTCCAACACGTGGCAATAGACTTTGGTGAGGGAAGTAACTTATGCTTTATGGCCTGGTAACTGTAAGCTTCTACCCCAAATAAATACCCTTTATAAAAACCAACCGATTTCTGGTATTTTGCATCAGCATGCCTTTGGCTGACTAATACACACACTAGTCTGAAACATGCATAGTGGGCTATATATTTCAAAGAACTGGTGTCATGCAGTCTAAATTCTTTGACCCAATGTAATTAAGTCCAAAACCAATACCAAAAAGAATCTAGAAAAATATTTTGTGAAATTAAGAAACACACTTCCAAACAACCTACAGGTCAAAGAAATAATAAAATTATAGATTAGACAATATTTTAATTAAAAAATAATGGCAATATTATATATCACAAAACTTGCAGACCAGCTAAAATGGTACTTAGAGAAAATTATATGGCTTTTAATGTCTATATTGTAAGAGAATAAAGAAGAAAATTTATGATCTAGGCATCATTAGTTGGAAAAGATAAAGTATAGACTTAGCCTAATAAGAACTTATGTTGAACTTATGTTGAGTGAAGTAAGCCAGTCACTTAAGGAAAAATATTGCATGGTTTCTCAGATATGAACTCAGGATAGTGAGCAGATTCACAGAGGTAAAGTCTAGAAGATAGGTTCCTAGGAGATAGAAAGGGAGTAGAGAGTGATACGGCCATGCTCAATCTGGGCAGAATCTATGATAAGGTGGATGGTGGCAGTTTGGGAGTGGACAGGGATGAGGGTGGTTCAGCGATATGAGGGGGTCAACAGTGCTGGAGTGGGAGTGGTAGTGGGAGTGGGAGGGTGGGTTGGTTAATCCATGGAACTTGAGGGAGGGCTGGATGAAGGAATAGGTGAATTTATGGCTTGGTAAACACTGGGGAGGCCGAGGACTGTGGCTGAGAATACAATTGTGGGAGTGTTCTTGCCGAATCTATGGCTGGTGAATGTCACTGGTGCAGGGGGTTGTGGTAGGGGTATGTGTGTGGAGGAGTACACCTGGGGCATGCCACTATGGAAAATGAATGTGTTTATGTTGTCATAGGGTGTTTTCTCTGTGGGTGGAGGCCCACACAATAACCAACAAAATATTAAACTCCAATCCTGGGGAGTCCTGCTGCTTTCTCAAATAGAGTGGCTAAAATCTCTGGAGCATATAGGCAGTGCTTAATAAAAGAAACAGACCAATATGCCAAGCCTTCAATATTAATGCTTATAATTTTGAACCTTATTCTTTTAACAGTGAGATTTAGCCTAATAACAACAAATGCCTAAAATTTACCTCATGGAAACCTCCTTGTTACTCTCATCCAAACTCAGCAAATAAATTCACTACCTTTCCCCCAAATGTGGGACATGACTTCCAGGGATGAGCCTCCCTGGCACTGAGGGATTACTACCAAGTACCAACCAGGGATGCATTTGGAAATAGACCTTGACCAAAATTGGGAACATTAAATACAAAAGAGTTTTTATGATAAGAGATTTCAAAGTGAGTCGGGAAGTCATTTCAGAAGTTATGTTTATGCAGGTCTCAGGCAGATCTCACTAACTGCCACTGTGAACAAAGCCTCAAGCAGGGGTGCTTCCAGGGGCTCTAGAGCTATCCAGACACAATAGTCAAGGCACACAACCCCAGGAAATCAGCACCCTGTCAGCGGGCCTTATCTTGGAATATATGATAATCTATTTCCCCAATATAACAGAGTTAGACTCATTTATACTTTCCCTATTCATGATTCTTCTACCTCTTTTCTTTGAAGCTATAATTAGTACTGTAACCATTAAATATATGTCCCAGAGATTTAAATCTTCAGTCATTTCATATGCTGGTTGAGCCTTGAATCTCAGCAGAGTTGCAGTCAATACCTAATCTGCAGTACTTTGGACTCACCCAGGAAAACTAACAAAATGTTGATTATGGACAACCTCCCCATGCCAAGAAAACAGAAAATATCTACAACTGCAAGCAAAACAATTTCTTCCACCGGCCCCATAAGCTTTAAGCTCCCTCTCAATCTGAAGCAGAGCAGACATCATCATTCCAAATCTCTCAGGATTGAGGAATGAAAAAACATAAGGGACTGTTATGTCCCAGGATGTAGCAGTTTGATATTATTTATGAATTCCAAAAAAGAACAATTATGTTTGTAAACTGGTCTGTTCCTCTGGGTATGATACCCTTTGAATGCATTTGATTCAGTTGACATGATTGATTAAATTACCAATTAAGATTAGGGCTTTGATTCAACCACTCAGGGTTGAGTCCCCACCCCCTTGGTGGGCTGATATAAACAAACACTCACACAGAAGAAGACACAGGAAGAGAGAGAGCTCCACAGACATAGAAGAGGAGATAACTTGGTCATTTTGGTCCTGCCATGTGATGGAAAGGAGAAGGCTCAAACAGCTAAAGCCCCAGGAAGAGAGATGAGCCATTTGCCTGATAGTTTGCAGCCGAAGAGAACAGAGTAGCTGAGCAGCTGAGAAGGCCTTAAAGACTAGGCAGAGATCACCCGCCATCTTGCTTCAACACGTGGCAATAGACTTTGGTGAGAAAGCAGCCTTGAGCTGGACTCTTTAGGGCCTTGTACCTACAAGCGTTTACCCCAAATAACTACCCTTTATAAAAGCCAACAGATTTCTGGTACTTTGCATCAGCACCCCTTTGGCTGACTAATACAAGGACCAAAGTAGACTTATTATTATTGTAGTAATGGAAGAACTTGTTGTAATTGATATAAAGATAGTGGCTACCATAGGTTCTGAGGGGAGAGGATGGGAAGAATAGGTGGAACACAGGGAATTTTTAGGGCATTGGAATTGTTCTGCATGATATTGTAATGATGGATACAAGCCATTTTACATTTTTCAAAACCTATAAAACTGTACAGTACAAAGTGTCAACCATAATGTAAACCATAGATCTTGGTGAGTAGCAATGCTTCAATATTGGCTCATCAATTGTAACAAATGTACCACACTAACGTAAGATGTCATTAATAAGGGAAAATGTGGGAGGGGAGGGGGCAGGTTGTCAGGGAATCCCCTATAATTTCGATGTAACTTTTCTGTAATCTAAAACTTCTCTAAAAATAAAGCTTATTATTAAAAAAAGAAAGAATAGACCGAAACAAAGTGGAAAAAAGTAAAGAATAGCTAAAACACTCCTGAAGAAGAGCAAGAGGTGTAAAAATTAAGGCAGTTTGATATTGGTTCTAGGAAAGACAAAATAATCATTGGAATGCAATAAAAATCCCTGAAACAGAAACAGAGCCACATAGAAATTTATTTTATGACAGATCTGGTACCTTAGGTCTGTAGGGAAAGGCAAATTTTTTTTAAAAAATGGTGCTGAGACATATTTGACCTAGTAATTCCATTTCACATAATTTTCCCTAAAGATACACTCACATATATGAGCAAAAATGTATGGACATGGATGTTGCTTTACTGTACATAATAGCAAGAAACTAGTCACAATTTAATGTCTATCAGTAGGGGCATACAATGGAAGCCTATGAAACTCTTACAAAGAATGAAGAAGATTTAAATGTACTGATATGGAAATATTTCAAAGATGTACTGTTAACAAAAATACAGCAAAAAATTTAAAGTGTGTACTATGGTCCTATTGCTGTATGTTAAAAGTGTTCTATGCATTGTACAGATAGATAGATAGATAGATAGATAGATAGATAGATAGATAGATAGATAGATAGATA